>CM044899.1:109978951-110336589 GCA_024500145.1 Gentiana dahurica var. dahurica
GGTGTCACTTCATCAGCGGTCAATGCATCGAGGTGGTCACCGAAAAAAAAAACGGATAGAAAAAAAAACACGAAAAAAAAACCGCCCCAGAAAAAAAAAAAAAAAAAAAGAAAAAAAGGACCACCGCCCCAGAAAAAAATGTATAAAAAATAAAATAAAAAAACAACAACAACATAGCGCTAGAAAAAAAAAAGAACAAAAAAAAAAAAAAAAAAACAAACAAAAGATTCAGCGTCTTCCCCTCTTTCTTTTTATTTATTTTTTATTTTTTTTCTTCATTAAGGGTATTTGAGTCTATCTATCTAATTTGTGTCCTTATAACCAAATAAGATTCCTTAGTGTCTTATTTGCCTAATTAAGTCTATTTTGTGTCCTTTTGGACCCTTGCCCCTATATAAAAATCATGTCCTTTGTTTTCTTTCTCTCTCCTAAAAATCTTTCTCTATTTGCCCTTATATATAACCCAAATAATCAAAACCCTCTGCTTTTTTCCTTTTATCTCTTTGCCTCATAGTATGAAGCACGGACACGGACACGGGAACGGCGCACGACACGACACGGACACGGCGACACGGTTACTTTCAGAATTTGAGGGAACGACACGCCGCCGACACGTTTTAATATATATATATATGTATATTAATATATATATTTCCTTGCGTGTCCCCGCCGTGTCCACGCGTGTCCCCGCCCGTGTCCCCTCGTGTCCCGCCCGTGTCCTAACGTGTCCCGCCGTGTCCTGCGTGTCCCGCCGTGTCCGTGTCCTCCCAGCGTGTCGGGCCGTGTCCCCAGCGTGTCCCCAGCGTGTCGGGCCGTGTCGAATTCAAAATTTGAATTTAACATTATTTTAATCGAGCGACACGTTTCCGACACGTGTCGGGAGCGTGTCGGGCGCGTGTCGGGCTGAAAATGTGTCGGACACAGCGCACGGCGACCTAATTGAAGTGTCGGTGCTTCATAGCCTCATACAAATCCAACTTATATATAACCCAAATACATCCCAAGAAAATAAATATAGTTAGCACACAACAGGTCTTTCAATTAAGAGTAGATCAAAGATTTCTTTCAAAATCAAATCCAAATCTCAACTTACTGGTATGCTTTCAAATTTTTATATTTTTTTCTCCTTCTTTTATCTCTCCGAGAAACCTTAAGGGGTTGTTATATCATTATGGAAATATATGATTTTGGATAGACATATGCTGAGAATTTATGGGCAAATTTCTTGTTTAGTATAATAGTAGAAAATCGGATCTGATCTAGTGATACATGTGATTGTATCTCGTGGTTAGATCAGATCTGGTCTAGTGATATAAGTGATTGTATTTTGTGGTGAGAAGCCGGGCTCGATTCGACTTCTAACTCTCATTGCATATCATATATTTGTGAATTACTCATCAATAGCTAAGATCCAGGGATTAAAGATATAGATCTACTAGATTAGGGAATTTTTAGAATTTATGAAAGAAAAAAAAAATCCAGTGTTTTCAGTTCCCCTTCCCCTGCGCCGTTTGTTTTTCGTTGTCTTACATGTAAGCAGAAGTTTTCTTTAAAGACAAGATTTTTCATGGAGTATTTAGATCAAAACATCTTCCCGCCAATAAACCCAAATTTTCTTGGAATCTTAGTTTGGTCTATGTAATTTTTTAGCTGGGATTCATTTGTTCTACTTATGCTTTACAGATTAAATGAATGAATATGCTTAATACTTTTTTATTTCGAGCTAAATCGATTAAATGAATGATTTGTTTTGAGGGTTTTATATTTACAAATAAATTACAGGGTGCTTGGGGAAAAAGGTGTCTCTTTTGGATCTTGAATCAGTTGCTGATAAAGCTACATCACAGAGATAAATTTTGACTATTTTTCAAAGAAATTTGAAGTGATTTTACTTTTTGGCATCATATTAATGGTAGTTGGTGGGAAATCCATGGATTTGATTAAACTTTTTGTGAATGTGAAGAAAAATGGTGGGTATAAAAAGGTTACTGAAAATGGATTATGGGATTTTGTGGCTAAAGAATGTGGGTTTTTTGATGTATGTGATGGGTTAGCTTTGAAGTTAGTTTATGTTGAGAATTTGGAAAAAATCTTTGAGTCGTTGAAGAGAGTTTCTGAAGAAAAGATTGTAGTAGAACGTAGTGTTTTGGATACTTGTGGTGGATGCTCGATGGACTTAAGCTCGAATTTGGAACCGTTTTTATCTGAGGTTTCGGGTCTTAAAAAGAAGAACTGTGTGAATCACGCGAAAGTGGATTGGGACGAGTGTGATTTAGGTGATGTTTGTATAGGGAAGTTGCCCGAGATGGTTCATTGTCGTGATCATGTGGACTCGAATGAAGATATAGAGGATTATCATATAAAACACGTTTCTAACGATGTTATTGACCTTGTTTCGGATGTCAATGATGAGTGTGATGCTTCTTCTGGTGGATGCTCGATTGACTTGAGCTCGGATTTGGAACCGTTTTTATCTGAGGTTTCGGATCTTAAAAAGAACGATGCAACCTACGTGAAAGTGGATTGGGACGAGTGTGATTCAGAGAAGTTGCCCGAGATTGATCATTCTTATGATATACAGAATCATCATACAAAACGCGCTCTTTCTAACAATGTTAAAGAAGAGTGTCTTACTTCTTTTGAATTCAAACCTATCAAGACTGCTGCTTTTAGGAAAGAAAGTGTACCCGTTATCGTTAAAGGGTCAGATTCGAAGACGAAGAGGAAGAGGGAATCTTCCATAGGTATACTAGATTGGATTCATAGGGTTGCTCGGGATCCATGTGATCCTGCAATCGGATCGTTACCAGAAAGCTCTGAATGGAAGGATTACGCGACTGATGTTATTTGGAAGCAGGCTTTGTTGATTCATGAAGCAATGCTTTTCAAACGGACCGGTTATTCGAATGGCCAACACTTCAGTATGCAGGTACATATACTAATTTTCTCGCTTAAACATTGTGTCGAACACCTACCATTCAATATTCTAAACCTAAAAGCAATTATATTTTCTATGATTTTCTCTATTTTCTTATGAACATAGAGAGAGAGGACTCTAGTATGGGCATTGTTAGTGGTCCCACACACCAGAACTTACTGACGTGGCACCACAGCGGCGCCCTTCTAGTATTTAGTGCCATTTTTTTTCTGCAATGTCGATTCTCAGCTCTAGAAGTGATTTCACCTGGTCGATTTTTAGTGGAAAATCGATTCTTAGCTCAGAATCGACTGTAAAATAGTCGATTGTCACTGTGGTGTCTTATGGTAGATTTTGTGTTGTGGCATTAATAACGCCCTTTTTATCAGGTACATGCCTAGGTATTATGCCTGTAATCTATTAATTTGCTTAAGTCTTAATTTTCTTATCTCCTGTTTATGAGTAAAATATAGGTATTGAGGCAAGTAGATTCATGTTAGATATAGTATTGCCTCCCCTAATAAGAGTCGTTTTGATGTAATTTAGAATGAGCGCCTTTAGTGTCGCCAATGAGCTTTTATCGTGGCACAACATCAAAATCAAAAGTCGATTCTAGATTTGGATTGACTTCCTGCGCGGTTGAATTTTACCATGGTACCACACCGAATGAATACAAACATAGCATTTATTAGGTTTATTATTCCTCATCCCACCTCTATTTTGTTACCCCTTCAACAACTTTTAGTCGAAGGGTATCATAGACTTTCTAAACATCATTTTATGATATTTATCCACTTTTTTAATCAGTGTGAAAACCTTCAAAATGACTCTTAGTATGATAATAGTAGGGCAATTTTAGTAATGATATTGGTTGGAATGAAATGAGGATGGAAATGAAGGGATAAGTAGATGCGTGTAGGATCCTTATATGATTTGACCGGTTTGTAGAGGAAGGGGTGACCCCCGGTTGTCAAACCATGGGGTTCAGTTCACCAACCGGTGGTTCGGTTCAAGGATGGATGTTGATATTGAGTTACGAGTTATTTCGAGTAGTACGCTAGTCGATGTTGAATAATGCATAGATATGGATATTGTATAATATCCATTGATATTGAGTTACGAGTTATTTTCGAGTAGTATGCTAGTCGATGTTGAATAATGCATAGATATGGATATTGTATAATATCCTTTGATATTGAGTTACGAGTTATTTCGAGTAGTTCGCTAGAGGATGTTGAATAATGCATAGATATGGATATTGTATAATATCTAGTATGCTTGGTTAAAGATCTTTATCCAGAAAAGAGTCGCTACTATTCACCCTTTGTCTGGTAGTGCCATACCTAAGATCCAACGGTCGAGTTTAATCTTGCCTTTTTTTAATTCCAACGAGACTGAGTCTTTTTAGCTGGAGCTCGAAGCTTGATGAGCTCGGATCGGCTCAGCTCGGCTTGATTACACCCCTAAATTAGAGATAATTGTACAATGGAAGATATAGTCTATGAAGGAATGGATGTATGATGAACAACACTTGGTATAAACACGAGTCTAATCGAGCTCTTCTATATATTGTTGAAGTCAGTTGTGTTTAATATGTGATTACCTACCTCCCAAATAACATGGTATTAGAGTGGGGCGTTGTAAGTTCCGCTCTCTCAACATTGTCTTTCCATTATATTATTCACGTGTTGAGTCTATTTGTTGACCCTGTTGTGTCATCTATGTACCTTTGCGTGTCCTATGTTTATCCAGACTCTTTGTTATAGGCTCATATTTGAGGGGGCATTTTGAATTTAGTCGTGTTTAACACAAAGTTTGGGCCTTATACAAAGAGTCTAGACCGGCCTAACGGGTACAAGCAAATAAGGGGCATACGAAGCCAATAAGGTGGCCTTACACTTCTCAACATGGATCGGGGTGAAAGTAGAAGCAAATAGGTTCGAACTTATGATCTCCTATCCTGATAGCATGTTGAACTAAAAATTAAATATTTCAACACGCCCCCTTGAGTGAGTCGAGCTTATAACACAGAGTAAGCCAACATACGAAATAGAAAGACGTATAAAGGACACGACAAGGCTAGTAAAAAGGTCCTACACTTGATAATATAAAGCCCCTTTGAGTGAGTCGAGCTTATAACACAGCGTCAGAGTCTGAGCTAACATAAGGCATAGAAAGACGTATAAAGGACACGACAAGCCTAGTAAAAGGGTCCTACACTTGACAATATAAAGCCCCCTTGAGTGAGTCAAGCTTATAACACAGAGTTTGAGCCAACATAAGGCATAGAAAGACGTATAAAGGACACGATAAGGCTAGTAAAGGTGATGTGATCTATCCCGAGGACTTGGGCCTGAAAATTTAGTTACTGGACAGTCTGGACTTGTTTGATTTTATTTTATATTGTTTTTACTAGTCTATTTAATAAAGGTCTTTTGGGTCTAGTTGGTAGTAAGACCCATAAAAAATGTGCCTATATGTTAGTATATTGGGTTAAGTGTTTAATTTTTGCAAATAAAAGCCATTTTGACTTATTAGAGTCAAGTTAGGCCCATTAGAAAATAATGTGGCGAAAATTACTAAGTAATTTATTCCACATTGCTTAGGAGTTTCTTAGTCTTTTATTTTTTAGCCTATATAAAGGCCTTCTACTTGTAATTTTATGAACAACCATATCATATCATTGAAATTTAGTCAAATATTTTCTATTAAGTCGACTTGACTTAGTAAAATCCATTGTGAGTGAGTTTTCTTTTCGTCGTAGAGAAGATACCCTTAAGAACTAATCAGCGTCGTGAACGAGCGCTGTGTGTTCTTAGCCTACGTACTAGATTGGATTCTCTAGGATTAGGTTTTCCATAGCTCTCCATTGACCCATTAGTACCTTCCTGGGCACAGTATCGTCTCAGTTGGTAGCAGAACACAGCAACTAAGTATCAAATATCCCATTTATTTTCTTTATTTCTTTATATTTGCATTATATTCAAAAAAAATATCATTTTGTTTTTTTTCTTAATTATTTCGTCCCCAGCCAAAAAAATTCTCATATATCTTCAATTCTTCAAAACTTAATCCCAAGAACCCTAATTTTATTTCCAGCTCCGTTTTTGTATCAGTTCGTTTAATGCACAAACAACCTCCAAACGATCTGAAATTTTAGCCGCAACTAAATCAAACTGTTAGCTATGTTTTTTCTCTTGACCTCATCTCGTAATTTGAAGGCGATCCTACTTAAAACTGCTCATCAACATAGAATAGTCTGTTCTGGAATTCTGCAGCCGTAAATTGTTGTTCGAATTAGATTTAAGTGGGTTAGACGATTGCGAATCTCCTAAAAATTGGTGACCTTATAGGAAATCCTCCGTTCTACATCTTTTATCTTTTGAGTTTTTCCAGATTCGCTTTAGTTTTATCGCAATCGGCACCTTCAGTCACTGCTATCAATGTGGAAAAATTTGAAGATTGTACCAATTTCCGAAAAACGATTGTTTGATCGACTTTTATAACCCCAAAAGGTCTGAAATTTTTGATATCCTCTATCAAAGTATCTTCTCTACAACCTTTGTTTTTTGAGTTTTTCCAAATTCGAAATAGTTTGGTCACTATCTGTCCAAAAAGTCACTGCTTAAATTCTGGAAATTCTGACAACATAATGTCTAGGGTTTGCTCATTATTCTACTTTGTTTGACAAGGGTATTTTCTACGATTGAGTATAAGGGTGAGTGTAAACACGAGTGACTTGTGAGGATATGCTTAATTTTGATTATTATGAGAGACGGGTTCGTAAGGAGGAGCAGAGGCGTCAAAATGAGTTAGCAGATTGAAATGAGAAATTGTTAGCAGAGATACATAGGATCCTTGAGGAAGGTTGCTGTAAAGTCGTTGCGCAGGTGAAACAAGACATTAAGGTTTGGATGCAAGTTAGAAGGAAAGAGTTGCATGATAGATGGGAAAAGGAAGTTGAACTACTTCAGGCGGAGGAGGCCAAACGGTGGGCTGAAATTCAAAAAGAAAATGGATGGATTAAAGAGGAAAACAACGAGGTTGTTAACTTTCGAGAGGAGGAGATGAAAAAGGAGGAAAGTGAGAGTGTGGTGGAGGTGGATGAACCTGAATTTGTGGACTGTGCCCAGGAAGGTACTAAGGGATCAATGAAGAGCTATGGAAAACCTAGTCCTAGAGAATCTAATATAGTACGTATGATAAGAACACACAACGCTCGCTCACGACGCTGATTCGTTCTTAGGGCTGTCTTCTCTACGACGAAGCGAAAACTCACTCGCAAGTGATTTTACTAAGTCAAGTCGGCTTAATAGAAAATATTTGACTAAATTTCAATGATATGATATGGTTGTTCATAAAATTACAAGTAGAAGGCCTTTATATAGACTACAAAATAAAAAACTAACAAACTCCTAAGCAATGTGGAATAAAGTACTTAATAATTTTTGCCACATTATTTTTTAGTGGGTCTAACTTGACTTTAATAAGCCCAAATGACTTTTATTTGCAGAAAATAAACATTTAACCCAATATACTAACATATAGACACATTTTTTTCACATGCCTTACTACCACTAGGCCCAAAAGATCTTTATTAATTAGACTAGTAAAAACAAAATCAAACAAGTCCAGTAACCAATTTTTCAGGCCCAATAACACAAATAATGGTCTTTATATTCGCATTATGAAAGTCCTCGGGACGGATCACATCAAAAGGGGTCCTACACTTGACGATATAAATGGGTTGAAAGTGACGATAAATCGGTTGATCAGATAACCTCAGATAATCTCATGCTCCGATACCATGAGAAATTACCATCTCTCTTAACAGTTTAAACCGTTGACGAGACATGAGTAATCTACATACTCATAAACTTCTACAAATATTTAAATACTTCCATAAAAGTGATCTTTTTATTAGGAGATTTAAAATTGATCTAGAGTTATTTGATTTATATGTTTGTAATTTTGTTTCTTTGTTTACTACCTCTATCCTAAAATAGAAGTCATTCTAATTTTTTTAGATTTTTTTTGAAGGGTACCTTTTTAGATTTGTCCTATAATATAAGTCATTCTACATTACCACATCTTACTCTTAATTTATTACTACCTCTGTTTCAAAATATAAGTCATCCTACTCTTTTAGTTTTGTTACACAATATGAGTCATTATACATTATCAATGCAACATTTATTACTCTTTTATCTATTTTATCCCTAATTTATTATCGATCCAATCACTTTTCATAACTTAACAACTATTGCATTAATGATAGTCAATGGGCATTTTAGACATTAACCATCAAATTTATGACATTCAACAACTTTCTTAATATGTGTGAAAACACCTATGATGATTTATAGTGTATTTTGGAACGAAGGTAGTATCAATCTGACAACTTTTCATTACTTAACAACAACTGCATTAATGATAGTCAATTGACATTTTAGACATTTAATTTTTAAATTTATGATATTCAACCATTTTTTTAATCTGTGTGAAAAATTTAAAACGACTTATATTTTGGGAAAGAGGTAATAAGTATTTTAGATGTTTAGAATGGGATAAGATTTCTTAAAAAAAAAAAAAAAAAAAAAAAGAATGGGATGAGATTGTATGGTTATTTTCTTGATTCTAGGGATTTGATTAGATTTCCCTCATTTGATTTTCGGTTTTGATGATAAAAGGAAAAAAAGTTTTGGCCCACCAGGTATAGTTAGACCTGGCCAAATGGAGCAACCGGACCGGACTGGAACCGGCGGTTTTAAACAATGCCGGTTTGACGAACCGGCGGTTTGAAAAACTGGCGGTTGGAGGCTTAAAACCGCCGGTTGCCGGTTTGTGCCGGTTCACGGTTCACCCTATTTGCTTCCGGTTCAGATCACGGTTTAGGCCACGGTTTTAAAATTTCATAATTTTTTTTTTCATTTTCATATAATACTTATTATTTTCACTACAATAACAAATTGTTACTTTTTTTCACTATAATTACTAAAGCGAATGTAATATATATTTTTGTATAAATAGTTTTCTATTCGGTTTTAAATATAATATTAATATTGTGTTATTTTATTATTTATATGTAAATTGTGTTATTTTTTCAACGCTTGTACTGGTAATTCGGTTGCCTACGTATTTTTTATATGTAATCGTGTCGGAGGCACAACACATATAAAAAAATCAAAACGAACGTAGTTCTTATTGTTTATTTTTTAGTCTTTTATAGTTTCTTGTAAATATTTTTATAGTTATTTTTATTATTGTTATTTTTAAAGTCTTTTATAGTTTTTTGAATAAGTTTTTTGAGTCGGTTTTAAGTATCGTTGATTAAATAAGAACAATTTAAAAAATCGGTATCGTAAAGTAAATTTGATTGTTGTTTTTAACAACTAAACAAACTTGATAATCAAAGAAATGAGTAGAAGATGTAAGAATTGAGTAGAAGAAGTAAGAATTGAGATGTAGAGATTGATGTAGGATTTTTGAAATGAAATGAGGCAGTATTTATAGGAATTTTTTTGTGGTGTTTGGGAGAAAAATATATATAAGAAAAAAAAGAGCCGTTGCAAATTATAGCCGTTGGGCCGTTTCCAACCGGCGGTTCCGGTTCCAAAAATCTCCAACCGGCCCCCAACCGGCGGTTGACCAATTTGAGTGAAGTTTTTACCGTAGACGACTTTTGGTATATTAAAATGATTTGAAAGTTTTTTTTTCCGTCATATTTTAAGTTGTTTTACGGTATCCACCGCAAACACGAATAATTCAACCACTCATTTTTGTGCGTGTATTTTATATCCCTGCAGAAAAGGCAAAAGATGCATCCAACGATGTACGATGAACCTGAAAATTTTAGACACAGTCAAAGAATTCATTCTGCCAAAGACCCTCCGAAAAAACCGCATTCTCGAACCGTTTCGAAATCCTCTTCCCCAAAGAGAGACAACGATGAAAATCCTGAATTCCCGGATTTTTTATCAAACAAACACCATCAAATACACGTAAATGTAGGCCAAAAACATCAAGCAGACATTCAAGAATGGACCGAGAAGAAGAAATCCGCGTACAAAGTTGATTCGGAATGGTTCGGGACTCCAATCTGGCCACAACACAACAAGAACCTAATCGAACGAGAACCGTTAGGAAAAGGAAGATCTGATTCGTGTGGATGTCAATTCCCGGGGTCCATTGAATGTGTTCGGTTTCACATCTCCGAGAAGAGTAAAAGATTGAAACTTGAGTTAGGAATCGCGTTTTATCTATGGAAATTTAACCGTATGGGTGAAGGAACGTCGGTAACTTGGACTAAGGAAGAAGAAAACAAGTTTCTCGAGACGTGGAAGTTAAACCCGGTGATGTCATTAGGCGGTTTTTTAGATGAAAGTGTGAAAGCTTTGCCTAATAAATCAAGGGCATTATTGGTAAATTACTACTTTAATGTCTACCTTTTATGCCGTAGGGGCGAACAAAATCGGATTAGTCCTAATAACATCACGAGTGATGATGAAGATGAAAATACTATGTCAGAGCGTGTTAAGCCAACAATAGTTGGTTCCACGAAGAAAACACGATTGAAGAAAACCAGATAGCGCATGAAGGCGCGGATCATGTTAAGCCAACAACGCTTGATTCTAGGAAGAGAACACGATTGAAGAAATCTAGATAGCACGTGAAAACATGGATCAAGTAATGTAAATTCGGGTGGTGGTTTAATTTTTTTTTTTTTTTTGGATCTGATTTTAGGGGTTAAATTTGATTTTGATCTCAACAAGAAGATGATATTGGGCATCATCTTTGATGGTTAAATTTTGGTTTTCTAATTTTGAATGGTGAATTTATTTTTATATATGGAGAGGTTGAGTTCTTTTTCAAAAGAAGAGAAGTTGAGTTCAATGTTCAAGTCGTTTGACAATTTTGCCCTTGAAAATAGTACTTGCTAAATGATGTTATTATTGGCATGTGAATCTACTGTGATATCGCACTTCGAGCTAGATTCGGCTTTACAGAGGTTGGAAATGGACATTTGACTTTTCCAGAAGTCGAATATCGGCGTGTTGTCGTGAGAGTAGATTCGATGTGGTGTCAATAACAATTGTCCCACAATTTGAGTAGGAACATTATTGCTCATTGATGTTTCTATGCAACGTCAATACTATCAACGTTCATTTTGTACAAAGAACGTCACTACCATCGATGTTACTCACCATTGTCCACATTCTGTTTAAAAAAACATCACAATCCTTAATGTTTTGTAGAAAAAGTAACGTCGGTCATCACTTGCAGGTAATTTCAGAATGGGTGCGGAGGCAAGCCGTTTCCTAAGCCTTGAAATGATTGCTCACGCTTCTATTACCAAACAAACTTCACCCTTTTTTTTTGTAAGTTGTGTAGCGAATAATGATAAATCCTTTACAAACCTTCAGTAGTAACCTGCCAACCCAAGGAACCTTCTAATCTCGGTAACTGAAGATGGTTGAGGCATTTCACCACTGCCCCAATCTTTGCTGGATCCACTGAAATCCGGCATGCCGAGATTACATGACCTAAGAATGCCACTTGGCCTAGCCAGAATTCACACTTGTTGAATTTGGCGTACAACGGCTTCTCTCTCGGTACTTGAAGCACTGATCGTAAATGCTTATGTTCTTCTTTGATCCTGGAGTATATCAAAATATCATCGATGAATACCACCCCAAACTTGTCTAGGAAAGTGCTACTCTTGACCCGCAAAAGAGCCCACGGATCCGCAATCAGGTCCGTCCAACGGCCCAAACAGTGGATAGGGCCCTCGGCCTATTGAGTCCGCATCAACATAAGTCGGATCGGGCCGGGTATGATCAAGTTCAATTTGAAGCCTTCAGTCTACTTCATGCAGCGCGAAACGAAGCAAGGGGCCAACCAGTCCGCCCCTCAGATAAGCAAGTCCGCCTTCGGACCGAGCCCGCAATACTAGGCGCACAAGCTACCACATGACTGTCACAAGATAGAGACTCAGCAAAAGGCCTAGTGTTGGGTCCGCCAAGCCTCAGCCCGCGATGACAGCTGTCTAGTCTAATTAGTGTCACATCACACTTTATTATGTCTTGTCGTCATTAGCCTAACTATAATTAGTAGTCGTCTATATATAGTGGCTCAATGTAAATCATTTGATCATCGAATAATATACAAATTAGGCAAAACTTTGCCAATTCGTCGAGCCTTAAGTCCGCTAGTTCAATCTTCAAACTTTCTTCATATTGTTCTTCATCGCCGCTGCGCACCACCGGCATAAACACTCACAAATTGCAAGATATCCACCACACAACCACCGTTAACACCACCGTGATAATTTCAGCATTATCAGAAAGGTTGAAACACACGGTTCATCAAGTCCATGAATGATGTCAACACATTTGTCAACCTAAAATGCATTACTAGAAACTCATAATGTCCATACCGAGTTTAAAAGGCATTTATTGGTATATCACTTTCCTTGATCTTTAATTGGTAATATCCCGATCGTAGGTTTATTTCATAGAATACCTTGGAACCTTGAAGTTGATCAAAGAGGTTGCTGATTCTAGGAATCAGATACTTGTTCTTGACGGTCAGCTTATTCAGCTCACGGTAATTTGCACACAGTCGTAGAAACCCAATTTTCTTCCGTACTAATAATACGGGCGCTCCCCGGGGGAGGTTCTCAATCAGATAATCTTTCAATCAAGCATATCCTGTAGCTACTCCTTGAGCTCCCTGAGTTCTACAGGTGCCATACGGTAAGGTGGCTTGGATACCGGGGGGCTGCACTAGCTAACAAAATAATTTTAAATTCTATCTCACGGTCGGGTGGTAATCCTGGCAACGCCTTAGGGATAGTAGTCACACCACGATCCCACCGTTCATTCTGTTTAGTTACATCACCACAAGAACATAAACACAACCACAATTACAACATAACCATCAATAAAAGCACAACTCCAAAAGACTATATTACACGAAGCAACTTCCAAGAGCGTGATCCTCATAATCCAAAGCTTCAAAACGTACTTCAAAACTTGAACTTAACATGAAAATGTTGAAGAGAGAGGTTGTGAGCAAACACTAGGGTCGTAAGTAAGAAAGAATCAATAAAGGATGTGTTACATGTAGGCGGCTTCTATCGACACCACGGTTTTACTATTGACACATTTTTTTCATTTACTTCGACACACACTAAATCACTCATGACACCACATAAATAATATAACTTTTAAAAAATATACACTTTAGTCCCTTAGTTTTGTAAAATTAATAAAACACTACTTCTATCTCTCTTCTTTTTTTAAAGCCCCCGGTATCCGGAACCCACTGGTCCGACTAATCCGGAGTTCGGCCTGAGTCGTGCCTGCAGAGTCTGACTCTTACTCAGGGGTAAGACCTGGCCAAGAGCTCTTTCAATATGGCGCCTCAGAGGAGAATCAAACCGGTGATCTCCCTAGGCATTCTCAAGTCACTTACCATTTGAGCCAAACTACTTGGTTACATTAATCTCGTTTTAACAAAACTTAACAATTATTAATCGAAAACTACCAACCTTATTTCTTTTCTACTTCCCTCTTTTTTTTATTTGAAAAAACCATCCATTTATTGCATCTTGCCGGCGGACTTGTCTGAGAACCACCGGAGAGTCAAGATATTGCCGGAATAACGTAAAGAGCATCGGTGGAGGGAACATTGAAGCAAACAAGAGCCAATCTTTGAACCAAAACACGTAAGTGATGAATCTCTATTGTTTTTCCTTCATTTCGATTTCATTTCGGTTGAAAATCAATGGCTATCGGTTTTTTTACGATTTTTTCCGGCGAGTTAGAACCCTTTCGACTAGGGGTTGAAGGAGATAAAAATCGCAGGCTTACTGACGTTGGATTGTTGTTTTCAACGCCAGTAGGTCCGACGTTCCATGTTTTTGGCTGAATTTCTCACCTCTTCCTTCAACGTCGGCATTGTTGACGCCAAATCGTAATTTGAACATCATGGTAGCTGGTGTTTCCAAAGGCAAAATAAAAAATGTGTTTAAAGTTCAAACGTCAGCATTATTGACGTTGGTGTTACTTTGCAACGTCAGTTTTGTTGACATTTTAGGCAATTTGATTTGTTATTCGTTAAACATTAAAACGATTCAAAAACCGACGTTAGCGTGGTAGTAACAACGTCAGTTCTATCAACGTTTCCGTCATTTTTTTTCAAATTTGTTTTTTGAGTATGCTTCTTGTTTCCTGAATGTTATGTCTTGTTTTTGTTTAAGGAATCATGGTTAGGATAAGATCTAGTGTTGTGAACGAGCAAACAAGTGATGCACCAACTAATAAGTGGATCAAGTGGTTAAGGATCCACCAATTCCGCCAAGTAATGCACCTGTTGTTGGGGGTTCGAGACAAACTGGTTTGCTGTATAAAAGGAAGCGGAGAAATGAAAAAAAATGTTGAAGATGATGTACTAGGTGAGGAGGTAGATGTACAGGCGGAAGGAACAATTGACACTGATGCAAATGTAGTGCCATTACACTTAGTTAAGGTTATCCGCCCATTTTTAACTTCAAACGGCTCGAGGCCAAAGGCTCAAGAAGCCAAATCCTCCAATGTCAAAACTACTTGTCCAAAATGGCTTCTAGCAACTACGGCTATTCGCCCATCGGAGCCACCTCGAAGACTAAGAAGGCTACTCCCTACCCAACACCTCGAGATGTCATGGGTACGGAGTAGGGGGCCATTGATTGGTCGGATCCGCCTTACGGCCCGCCGACCGCCGTGTATAGGCGTATGGGGGCCGGAGAGAGGAGCTGCGGCCAGACCCTTACCTTCAGACGCAGCCACTCCGGAAATGGGCCCAGACAACAGGTCGACGATGAGTAGAAGGGTGAGGGATCCGCCAAAGGATCTTTACCCCAATACTTGGAAGATACGGACCGACGACCAGCCTGCTAAGGACACGCGATGGCAACTCGAGGATCCACACCGCTCCCAGCCTGTCGCTGCCCAACTAGCCGCCGCAGATTTAGTCGTACTATGTCCTTAGTTGTAATTATGTTGAATATAAGTCGGTTCTCACCCTATAAATAGGGCCCCATGTAACATTCATAAACCAAGTTGAATATATGCAAAGCAAGGCAAAACTCTGCCCAATTACTTACTGTACTCTTTGCTTGTACGGCACCATCACATTCACCACTCCACTCACATACAACTCCATCGTGAGCCACCCTTATTTCACCAATCATAGCTAGATATCCACCACTACAACACCGCTAACCACCTGTGATAATTTCGACGTTATCAGTTGGCTCCGTTATCGGGAAACCGAAGTTTTCAGCCTGCTTCCGACGTACGGCTCATCCGCAGTTCACAGGATTTATGGCGGCTCCAAGAAGAGTTTCATCTTCTCCAGGCCACCCATGGTTTCTTCTAAAAAAAAGCTTTCAGCTCTCACTCGCTCGCATCCAGATTTTCAACTCAGCGTCGAAACCGTCTCAAAACAAGGTAACCACCTCGATTTCTTGCACAGAATCACGAGTTTGCGTTTGAATCATCATATTTCTCATGACTTTTGCGCAAAGAAACTCGCCGGAGTTAGCATCGTACGTTTCTTGTCCGGAAACTTCGTTTCAGAATTTTTGGTTTGTTGTTTGTTGTTTGTTGCCGTCCATCTATGGAAAAAGACTATAGACACGTGCATTTGTCGAGTTTGCTCTTGAGAAATTGACACTCTCGATATTTTCACGTTAAGGAAAAGAACCAGGGTCACGCTCGTTGATTTTAGCAGTTGTTATATCGTTATTTTGGTCTAGCCTTGCACACGTTCGAAATCTTTGGGAAGTGCATCAAGTAGAGTTCGTTTTCCTGTGTTGTGTCGTTACTTTGGATAAGGAAAAAGAGCACATTGGAATTAGTGGGATATTGGGATTTTTGGGACTTCACGCTTGAAAAGTCTCGGTTGTTCCTTAAATTCTTGTATTCGTACACCGACGCCGTCATCAGATCCGCTGGATAAGTCGCTTTTGACAAAATCCTCGACACGCCGCCTGTGCGCCTGGACAGTACAAGGTTGGTGAGTGTCAGAACGGTTGGAGGTCAGAGAACTTCTTGGCATTTTGTGCAGACACCTATCAGAGCCTGACATATGGCAGGGACAAAGGACGCTGTCCATGTGCCACCTACCCCTGGAAAGGGGTCCACGCGGGATCTCCCCCACCAAGATAACTTGGATACCACGCTTGAAAATCCCACCATAGGATGGGACAATTCTCAGCCGGATAGGTCAAAACTCAATGTTGACGCGAGGACTATAATAAATTAGAGGAGGTTCGGCTCTAGGGACAACACGGGGAATTCGGCTCAGAACCGCTCTAGACCCTCGCGCGGGAAAGGTATAGAAAGGACATCGAAACAATATGAAAACAGAAAGGTCTCTGAAAGAATCCCCGGGGTAGAGGGGGCCTCAAAGGCGATGACCTCAGAGGCAAAGGCAGCACTAGCCTACGCGGAGTATGTGAAGCAGGTATATTTGGCGAAGCAGTTGCCCGTCCCGTCGGGGCGTGAGGCCGTGGCTCCTCATAAGGACTCTTCGGCCCCCGCGCGCGAACAACCAAGTGTTGAAGTAGAAGGGAGTGAATACTCATCGGCAGGACAAAAGAAGAAACATGTGCCAGAGAAAAGCGCAGACAGGGGATCGGCCCTAGACCGATTAGGCCTCCCCGATAAAAGGACTCTACATCCCTGCTCACCATGAAAGGAATGTGATCCCACGTCACGAGGTCAAAGATCTCCGTGACGCACGGAAAATCTTGAACGAGAAAAGAGCGGAACAGGACGGAGAGTCAGTCTACTATGCAGATTCGGAGGATATCATCCAAAAGAAATTAGTTCCTATCAAGAATACCGAACCTGAGAAAGACGACAGGTTGGAAGGGATGGAAAGGGAAATTTCGGAACTGGAAAAAGCTAAGCAAGATGGAAAGCCTGAGCCAACTCAGGGGATCGACGTCCTTTCAAACGAAATACTGGAATCGCTGTCCTCCAGAGGTGTACAATACTCGCAATATGTCTACTATAAAGGAACCACCTGCCCTCTAGAATGGATAGCCGCCTTTCAAAGCCGAACGCTGTTGGCCATGAAAAACAAGTCTGCTTGGTGCGTGGCATTCGTAGGGAGCATGCAAGATAGAGCCGCAGCTTGGCTCCGGAACTTGCCCCGCGGATCGATCAAAAGCTGGGATGAATTAAGGGCGAAATTTCTGAAAGAATTCGAAACAGCGGAACGGCCCAAAAAATCCTCGAAGATTTGTATGAGGTTCGTCAGGGAGATGGGGAATCTTGTAAGAGTTACTATTATCGGTTCATGAAGGTGTACGAACAGACAAAGAACCTGCCTGAGAATGAGGTCTATAGAGGATTCTTAAATGGTATCGCCAAAGGAGCAACGAAGACACATTTTGCCATGAATCCCCCCACGAATTTGCGCGACCTTCTTAACCAGGCCCGCATATTCGGATTGACCGAAGCTGCCCCCTCACCTCGGGCAAGGGAAAAAATCGAAGCGAATCCAAATCCTCGAGGGATGATAAGAGGGAAGAGCACATAGAAGAACTGAAGGATGATCGAAAGAGAGGGAAAGATCTAGACAGGGAAGTCAAAAAACCATTCAAGTTTGACGAATCCGAGTTCGTTCCCATCAATGCAAGCCTATCTGAAATACTGTACGAAATTCGTGACAAGGTGGAGAGGCCGAGACCTTAGGTATTGCGACTTTCACGAAGATCACGGTCACCTCACCGATAAATGCATCACCCTGAGAAAAATCGTCGACAAGATGATCAGGAACTGAGAACTGGACAAGTATAAAAAGCATGGCGGAGGAAACATAATCGATCGAGGGTCTCGAAGATATCAAAATGAAATCAAGGTAATCATAGAAGTGTTCCCCCACAATCAGCTGATCAAGAGCCAAATCAACATCAGGGGAAGAGAAAAACCGGTCATTTTGGCTCCGGATGAACAAGCAATATCGTTCACCCGAAGCGAGCTGACTAGCCCGCCTCGGGCAATGGAGCTACCGATTGTGGTGCAAGTTGGAATAAATGATTTTGGCGTGAACCGAGTTCTCCTAGACACGGGAGCCGCTCGGAATATCATTTACCTGGAAACTCTGAAACTGTTGAAGATTGGAATTTCAAGATTGAAGCCTTACCTGGGAATGTTGGAGGGATTCTCCAACGATAAAGTGACAGTCCTAGGCGTCATCGATTTGGAACTAGAAATAGGCGACCACCCCTCAATACCAGAAAGAAAAAATTGACTTCCTGGTGGTCGACCTGCATTCCTATTATACGGCGATCCTGGGGATCCCGTCGTAAAGAAAGTTTCAAATGGTTGTTTCAACCCCTCACCAGAAGGCAAATTTTACACAGACGAAGGAATCTAGATGGTCGTCAGCCAGCCTCAAACTCTGTTGAACCACATGACAACAAACCGCAGCGATTACCCTACGAGGGGAATTTACAAAAGGCCCCAGGTCGAGGCGTCCGTGTCGGTTTCCCGACGGGCCCGTGTGGATACAATTGACGTAACGAAAGCTCGAAACGAGCCGTGCCCGCAATTGAAGATCACTCAAGGGGAGATCGTCGAGCCTAGAGCGGTCATCTGCGACACACTCCAAATGGGGGATGAATCAGATTTCATCGCTGAAGACGAACTGATCGAGATTGCAATAAATGAGAAATATCCCGACCAGAAAGTGAAGATCGGTGGACAAATGGATGAAAAAGAAAGAGAGATGCTGGTGTCGGTTCTCAAAGAGAACTTGGATGCATTTTCTTGGATAGTCACGGATATGAGGGGCGTGGAGCCCGAGATCGCATTACATCATCTGAATGTGGATCATCATTTCAAACCTATACAACCGAAGGCCCGTCGGTTCTCTAAAGAAAAAGAGGAAGCAATCAAAATCGAAGTGAGTAAGCTGGTTGAAGCCGGAATCATCAAAGAACTTCAATATCGGACTTGGTTGGCCAACGTGGTGATGGTCAAAAAAACACAATGGAAAGTGGCGTATGTGCGTCGATTTCATTGACCTGAACAAGGCCTGTCCCAAAGACCCTTATAAGTTGCCCAAAATCGACAGAATGGTTGACCGGATCGCTGGATTCGAAATGTTAAGTTTCCTTGATGCTTACTCCGGGTATCATCAAGTGAGGATGGCTGAGGAAGAAAAGGAGATGACCGCCTTCAGAGCCGCAGGCGGAATGTATTATTATGAAATGATGCCCTCCAGGTTGAAGAACGCCGGATCCACTTATCAGAGGATGGTCAACATGGAGGCGTATATTGACGACATGGTCGTCAAGTCCACCCGAACTAATCACCTGGCCAATCTGCAAGAAACCTTCAACAATGTGAAGATGCATTCTATGAAGTTAAACCCCGCGAAATGCACTTTCGGAGTCCAAGTGGAAAGTTCCAAGGTTTTATGGTAACCCAAAGAGGGATTGAAGCGAACGCAGAGAAGATCCAAGCCCTGGCCAACATGAGAGAGCCGACCTGTGTGAAGGAGGTCCAGAGGCTAAATGGGAGAATCACCGCCTTGGGAAGGTTCGTCTTCAAATGAGCAGACAAATGTCTTCCATTCTTCAAAATTCTCAAGGGGAACAAAAACTTCGAATGGACCGAAGAGTGTTCACAGGCCTTCAAGGCCATCAAGACATATCTGGCAAGCCCCCCCTCTGTTAGCCAGTCCGGCGTTAAGAGATGAACTTTTTTTGTATCTTGCAGCTTCGGACCGGGCCGTTGCAGCCGTTCTGGTCAAGGAGGACGGGACCCTTCAAAAGCCCGTCTACTACGTTTCCAAGGCCCTCAGTCCCGTTGAGAGCCGTTATCTTAATGCAGAAAAATTAGCTTACTCGCTCGTTACTACTGCCCGAAAATTAAGGGCTTATTTTTCTTCACACACAATTGTGGTCTTGACAAACGGTCCTCTGCGACAGTTGCTGCATAAGCCGGACCTCTCTGGCCGTTTGCTACGATGGGCCATCGAATTGACCGAGTTCGACATCCGATACGAGCCCAGAAAAGCTATAAAGGCACAGGCTCTAGCGGACTTTGTAGTCGAGACGAGCTTCAATGAGGAAGGACCCGCCGGACAGCTTAGTTCGCCGAACGTCAATGAATTAAACACCCCAATGGAGGTCGACCCGAAAAGGCCGGCCCACTGCTGGCAGATGTATGTTTACAGGGCCGCGAGCCGAAATGGCTGTGGAGTTGGGATAATACTCTTGGAGCCGGTTTCGTTTGAAGAGATCGAGAAGGCATTTAGATTCAACTTCGCCGCCTCCAACAACCAGGCCGAGTATGAAGCAGTCATAGCCGGGCTGGAGTTGGCCAAAGCTATGAGCGTTGAAAACCTGGAAGTGTTTTGCGATTCAAAGGTGGTGGCCTGCCAAATTAACGGAGCGTTTGAAGCAAGAGATGAAGTGCTGAAAAAGTACCTCAATCTTGTCAGAATATTAAGAAGCGGCTTCACGTATTGTGAATTCCGGAAAATACCGCGAGAGCAGAATGAGCGAGCAGATTATTTATCCAAAATGATCTCCAAAGATGAGTTCAGCGACCCCACGGTCATGTTCGAATACTTGAAAGAACCCGCAGTCTGCCGAGCCGAAATCATGGATTTTCAACCATCGGCTACATGTTGGATAGATGAAATCAAAGCGTACATAGAAAACGGGGCATTACCGAAGGATGCCAAGTAGGCCCAAGCCCTCAGGAAAAGAGTGGCGCGTTACACGATCCTGAACGGAACTCTATATAGAAGATCTTTTTCAAAGCCGCTGCAGCGTTGCGTCAGACCCGAAGAAGTATAGGGCATACTCACAGAACTACACGAGGGGGTGTGCAGGGGCCATCCCTCTAGCCGTACTTTGGCCCAAAAGGCATTACTAGTAGGGTACTACTGGCCAAAGTTGGCTGAGGACGCTGAAATGTACGCTAAGAGCTGTGACAAATGCCAATGCTTCGCCGACATACCCAGGCTACCCTCAGTCGAATAGAGCATCGTTGTCGCCGCATGGCCTTTCGACTGTGGGCAATCGATCTTATCGGTCAGCTTAAAAGAGGCCGATCGAAGTGCGAATATGTGGTTGTCGTTGTGGATTACTTCACAAAGTGGATCGAGGCAAATGCGCTTGTAAAAATCTGCGCCAAAGACATAATATACTTTATGCTGGATCAAGTTTGGACTCGATTTGGGGTGACGCGAGCCATCGTTTCCGACCACGGCCCACAGTTTAGGGATGAGTTCGATGAATCACTTGTAATCCTCGGTATGCTACCCCCAAGGAAACGGTCAGGCGGAAAACGCCAATAAATAAGTGTTAAAGGTGCTGAAGAAGAGCCTGGACGAGAAGGCCGGGAAGTGGGTAGATTACCTGCCCGAAGCCCTCTGGGCGCTCCGGACAACCCGAAAGGTGACAATGGGGGAACGCCATTCGCATTAACATATGGGTCAGAAGCGATGGCTCCCGTGGAAATTGCACTGTCAAGTATAAGGGTTTCCCACTTTGAGGAGGCCGATAACATAACTAATCGACAAATCGAACTGGACTTGGCCGAAGAAAAACGCATGAAGGCACGCGCTCAGCTGATTAACTACAAGCAAGCCGCAAAGAGATACCACGACAAGCGAATCCGCGATCACTCTTTTGCGGGGAGACTTTGTCCTACGCAAAAGGCAAGCAACAGGCCAAAAGACCGATAAAGGAAAGCTGACTGAAAATTGGGAGGGCCCTTGGCAAGTGTCGAGGATAGTCAAAAGGGGGACATACATCCTCAAAGACAAAGAGGGCCACGAGTTCAACAGGCCTTGGCACGCCGACAACCTGAAGAGATATTACATGTAAGGGCTATGACCTCAACTCGTTTTTAGAAGCGTTTTTTGTAAAGGCATTGAGCCCGTTCTGTTGCAATCAATAAAATATTTCCCAAAAACCTAGTCGGGCACAAACAAGTTCTGTTTCCAACAAGCAAAGCTTGTCCGACACAGAAGGGGGCCGCTGGAAATCACTAAAAGAAGACATCCGTTAGACACGTGCGGATTCCAAAAAACAAAACGAAAAGGCAAGATCAAGCCAACAAAGATAAGGAAAAGCAATTCATTACAAAATGAAAGAAATTTTACAGAGGAGCACAAAAAAAAATCGCTCCGCCTTTCACTCGTCTGCCTCAGGATGGGAAAAATACTGATCCGTAGTGGGGCAAACTAGCATTCCTCGAGTCAGGATGCACATGGTGGAAATCATCTAGGCAAAGGGTAAGTGCAACTCGCCATGCATCAGAGTGGCATACTTGATCGCCTCAAAATGAATCCGACGACCCCTTTGATGGTCGTCTCGGGGACCGAAAAGGCGTAAAGAAAGAACGCCTCGACATCAGTGACCTCTTTGAAATCGGGCATGTAGAAAACCCGAGTGTATATGAAGCGCTTCCATTCCCTCTCCCTCCGGTCCAGCATGCTGGCTGTCACATCTGTGCCCTTCACCCACTCGTTCCTAAGCAAAAACTGGAAGACATCGAACCGAGTGGCGTAATATCTAGTCCTGTCCTCGAGATCAAAAAAGGTGTCAAATCCTCAGCAGGATTTGGAAGGCCATAAAAGTCATTTATGGCAGCCGGGGTAAAGTCCACATTCACCGCACGAACAGAAACGGTGGTGGTGCGATCAGCATGGCCGTTCTCAGATAGGGCCGCGTAAAACTCACGCACCAACGTCAGGTTATACTCCCCGGCCGGTGTGGTGACGAAGTGCGTCCAACCATTGGCGTTGATCATAGCTCGATGACCTGGACCAACACGACGAAGGTTAAGCCTTCTTTTCACCAAATGACCATGGTCACGAAAAAAGATCATGAAGTTGTTCATAGCCACCGGTGAAGCGGTGCCCCGAAAACAAACAGAAGGTTCATCCACGGCAGGCTCAAAGGAATTGGAGCCTTGACTTGAAGAATCAGAAGAATACATGGCAAAAATAAGGAAAAATCCGAAGAGGAGTGAGAAATTTCTCAAGAGCGACCAAAGATTTTCAGATAAGTTGTGAGGAAGGAGGAGAGGGTTTCTTCCTTTTATAGACCCGAAAATCAAAAGGCGGGAAGGTTAGAAGTCACAAACAAGTTCGAATTCAAGTCTCTATAGTAACCGAGCCAACGCTTCGAAAAGAGCAGTCATAAATGCATCGGTTGGATAAAGGGTCATAAAGACGTCAATTGAATAGAGTTATGAGGCTTCACGATCCTCGAGAAACCAAACCGTCTGAACCGAGTCCGACCACAAACAGCGGCCCCATCGATATTTGGGGACTGTTTGTCGGATACGGAAGAGTTTTCAATGGTGCTCTCATCTCGCTAGGGAACGGGGGCCGCAAGTAAAAACTCAAAATTCAGAAATGCGAAAACAAGAAAGCAAATACAATATGGGGATAAGACAATTTTATTATATAAAACAAGAGCCGCCAAGGCCGGTTTTTACAAGAAAGGACAAAAGCAAGGCCTAAAGCTAGTCGAAGTCTGAATCGTCTGTTGGCGAGTCCGGAACGACAAGTGCATGCTCAACATTCACGCGTGGCGGCACCGCCATGTCGTCGTGAGAAACAGGCATCCCGGTAGTGCGGACACACAAGCGGGAAATCATCCTAGGAAAGGGGATGGGCCCATGTAGGTTTGTCTGGGTAGCAAATGTAATTATCGCCTGATAAATCAGCATACCCCAATCAACGTTGACGTTATCATCTGCCCGCGTGATCGCATAGAGGAGATGCGACTCGGCCTCTTATATCCCCTCGGCGTCAAACGAGGGCAACCCCCGAGAGTTGATAAACCTCTTCCACTCCCGGTTGGCCTGGAGCATCTCCGAAGCATAACCCTCTAGTAAAGGATCCCAGTCACCCGGTATCAAGCGCCTGAGTGCCGCGGCCCCATAGATGCGCCTCCTCAACTCACTGCTGAGACCCCAAACCGTCTCATAATGCACGTACGGAGGGTGAACGGGCAGTTCAAAGAACTCATTGATGATGGCAGGGATAATGGCATTGACCCCCCGGAAGGGAACAATGGTGGGAGCGTTGTCGGTTAAAACTACTATCGATAACGCAGAATAGAACTCCCGCACCACGGTGGCGTTGAACGCCATCGAGGTGCCTTCAGAAAGTTAACCCACATCAGATCAACAATACGTTCACATTTATCAAAGCAGATTTTCCCAAAGTTTAAGCCCCTCTCTGCTAAAATGGGAAGTTGATTGAAAATGGAGAAAAAAAATAGAAATGGCCAAGGGAGAGGCCGTATGAAAGAAGGGAGAATCACCAAAATTGGCCATGGCTATGAAAAAACAAAAACCCAAAGAAGATGTATTCTGGGGAGGAAGAGAAGCAGATAAAAGATGTGTTTGAAAAGAGAGTAAAACTCCCTCCTTTTTATAGCACGAGACAAATGATCAACAGAGGAAATAAAGTTGATCGGACGGCCAGAATTGAAAGTCGGTTCGGATTTCAAAACTTGAAGAAGCATTAATGGCAGAACAGTTCTCGGAACCGTCATCATCAATAGCACGATCTCCGAGAACGCCTGAAACGTTCAAAGAGCAGTAATTGATCAGAAGTGAAAGCTTTGCCTCAGAACGTGTCAGAAAAATCCAGCAACAGTCAGGCTTTACAGCTGGAGAATCTCGAAGCCACTTTGAACGTGTCCGCCCATAGATATCGTCGGACACGCAAAAAGCAAGGGGCCGCACCGAACTTTTAATGCAAGAAAACAGGTCCTATGAGATCCTCGCGCCAGCGGATAGCGCGAAGTTGATAATTTCGACTCAAATCCACGCGCAACGGCGGCTCAGATCTCACTTGAAACAAGAGGGCACATCGAATCCTTACGATCCAGATTGAGTAAAGATTCAACAATCAAAGGACTCAGAACGACCTATCAGACATTATTACTTCGATCGCGCTCGTGTGCGATCCCGTTCGAAGCAAGGGGGCCGCAAACTAGGAAATTTAATTTGCGGATTCGATCGAGCAGGTCATTTTGATGACCTCGACGCAAAGATCTCACAACCTCACAAAAATAAGGGGGTTGCAGACCCAAAACTTTAATTCATGGGCTCAACTGGACAAGTCGTTTTGGCGACCTCGGTTGAGGAAACAACCTCACCAAAACGAAGGGGCCACACATATATATGCTTCAACGGAGAGAGAAGACTTGAAAAATGGGCGTTTCAAGCAAATACAAAATAAAATAAAAGCCAAACAGCGGCTAGGGCTCTTTCGACATCCCGGGCACCAACAGGACCCCTTAGGACAGGCGGTGGTATGGGTCAGTGAGGAACAGTCGACTCTTTCTGGCCCTCATCACTCGGCTTGCTTGGGCTGTCAGCCAGTTCGACACATCAAAAGAAACAGATGCCGCCTCAGGGTTCGGCCTCACAGAAACGGGATCGACAGACCCAGACGCGGCCACAGCCACAGCACCACCTTAGTCCGTGGTTTTCTGACTTTTCTAGGGGACACCCCCCGTGTCGATCTCCTTTTCGTCGGCTGCCTCGACCGAAGACTTTGCTCCAGCGGCACCCTTCTTCCTCTTGGGTTTCGATTTTGCAACAACGGTCGAGACCCCCGCCTCAACACTCAGAGGTTCAGCAAGGGAAGCAGTATCGGTGGACAACAAAGACATACTGACTTGGCCTTGAAACAAAAGGCTTGGCCTTTGGGTCAACAATGGTGATTTGGTGAATCTTCAGCCTGATTCTGAGCAATTGCCATCAATCCCTGCTGATTCTGGAGGCTGCTCTATCAAATTCACCATGTGCGAATTCTGAACCAAGCTCTAAGCCAATGGTAAAATGGCTGAACCCCTTAATTGCGGTTTAATCATCTGATTAATGGCTGGTTTAGGTCACTGAGCCCTATTAATCAGTTGATCAAATGTCCCTGTCCCGCGGTCTGATTATGGTTCAACCGTATCTCTATGGTTGAAACATAATCCCCAAACCAATATGATGAAAACCCTTATTAAGTTGGCTGAATTTTATTGGGTTGTCTGATTGGTCCCGGTTGCCCCTCCCCTGGTCTATTTGAACTATATTTAGAGGAATCAATCGGTTTAACAGTGATTGCGTGGTTAACCATACTAAAACCGTGGCTCATTGGCTAGTACTACTCCCTCCCTTTGCCTGACGGCCCCATAAGGGAGTTTACATAGCTCATTGACCAAAAACCAAAATCTTGGTTACCATTGCCGGATGATCACTGCATTTAGTGCCTCGGATTTCATATGATTCCCTCTGATTTAGTTCACACCATTAGTCTCAAGGTCTTTCATACCTTTAAGGCTATAAATAGCCAGGCACATTAACGGGTTGCAAAGTATCACTGAAATCTCTGAGTTTAAGCAATCCTACATTTTTAGTAGAGAGTCTAAAAATTCCCTTGCTTGTAAGTTTGAGTGTCAGTGTGAGTTGTATCAAACCTTGGTGGGACCGAGCCCCGTTGATACTGTGTCTGCAATTTTCTGGAATCAAGAAACTCAGTGCCACTGAGGATTTCAAGATCAGAACATTGCTCTTGACTGAAATTATGCCTGATAATTTCAGTGTTTTGCTTACTGGTTTGTAAGTGTTGTTTCGCCTTAATTTAAACTTTTTCTGTGGCTTAAGTATTAGATTAAGGTGTCTGTGCTTTGCTTGATTAATTTATTGTCTTTGAACTGTGGGTGTCTGTGGATGTGTTTGGACTGAATCATTTCTGACACACACAGACTAGGTTCAGTTCATTTTTAATAAGATTAGTCAAGGTCTGAGCTTGTTCTTTTGTTTCCTGTTTTATTCCCTATTTTGGTGCTAAATCAGTAAAGCTTACTTACTGGTTCAGTGTTTGATTTATCTGTACTTGACTGTCCTTGATCATATACACATACACTGTTGTGTTGCCTTTCACTTTTACACTTTGCTGCACCTTGCACTTGATACACTTAATAGTGCTGAATCAAATTTGCTACACATTGCAATTTGCTGCCTTGAACTACCTTGTTGAATCCATTGCGCACACTAATTTGTTGCTCCTCCTGTACTTCAAACCTGAATTTGCTGAGGTTAATTGCATAAGACTGCCGATCCCTTTTGACAGCCTGCTGTTGAGTTGTGCTAGTCAAGCCTTGTACAAGTTTCTGTAATAGGCCTGCTATAGCCTTTGTTTCTTAATGATCTGCTGTCCCTATTTTGTGCTCAGTTTTGACTAACAGTTCTGATAGTTTTTACCCTTGGTGTTAACTATCATTCCTGGAATTCAAAGTGAGTGGTCAGCACTAGTTCGGATCAGTTTCTTGTTTGTAGTTTATCAGTTTGCTGTGTTATTCAGTCTGTTAGTTCGGTTTGGCTGTATTTCTTTGGTCTGAATCTGTTTTTATATTTTTGCTTCCAGAACTGAAAGTTCTTGTCATTTGCTTTGTAATCAGTTTTGGATCAGCTTGTGTTTGACTTATTTTATAGTAACCTGGTCTATCTATCTGAATTCACGCTGCCCTGTACTTCGGATAATATGTTCTAAAGGTTTTCGGTGATATTGTAATAACTTATATCTCTGTTGAACCAAACCTGGTGTCTATGCTCATCAGTCTCTGCATCTGCTGTGAATATTTTGACTGCTCTAGTATCTCCACCTGTATCTGCTATATTACTTGCATGCATTAGAGAACCTGCTTTTATTGAACCTGAATATTCATTATAAGGCTTTTGTATCCTATATAATCTACCTTGTTGATTAAATTTGTTTTTAATTAATCTGTTAAATTGAACCTGCGTATTGTCATCAGTCAGCTCTTTATCAAATTAGCTATTTTGCTTAAGTGCTGCATCCTTTGATTTACAAGATCACTAAGTTTGTTTTATATCATTTGTGTTTTGATCACCGAGGTATAATACATTTTAGTCTAATAATTATATTAAGTCTGTGCTTCCGAGACTTAGTTAATTAGGACTAAAATTGGTAGTAACACACTCCGGTCTTGCATAAATCGAATTAAGTCGAAAAATAGACCGTGATCCATTCACCCCCCTCTGGATCACCCTGCACATCATCATTTTCACCATCAACCCACTAGTGATCAATTAGTTCATAACCAATACGAACTCCCGAGATCGATCATTTTCTAGGATTAACAAATAATGGGATTGTCTTTCTACTTCCCGCAGGAAGTAATGGATTCCATATCTGTGAGACACACACTTCTCACTCGTTCCAGAATAGTGCCAACGTGAAAGTGATTCGGACCGCGCATCTTAGCGATTCTTAACGAACACATCAAACCCTATCTTGAAACAAGTTGGATTATGCAATCACTTCAGGATTAAGGTTAATCCATATATGATCATCTTGTGATTTAATGAGATTTCTCAATCACGGAATTATATGAGAAACGCAAATTAAATCGGTCTAGTCCTATATGACTCTCATCATATATAAATGCCCCACTTAGACAACCAATGTCGACGGTCCGGATAAGACGGTTACACCATAAAGTGTTCTTGGCGTATTAATGTTGGTTTAATCAATAGACCACATACTTTGATTAAGTTCACCACGGACTAACATTTCAAGTGTATCACCATAAACTTAATCCTCATGTGTGACACACACTAAGTTATATGGATACATATAATACGACTTGGGATTTTCAGCAGTGTATTACTTACAAGCACAAAGCAAGTAATAAGATGATAATTAATCTGTCATTTATTAATTATAAAAACTATTACATAAATTGTCTTTCGGGCGCTACTTCCAACACTATCATCAACTGCATCACGCATCTTGCCTGAAAAGGACAGAGTCAGTTACAAATTGCAAAACGAAAGCAAAGAATTGCCAATAAGTAGAAGCTAAAACGATGAAGAGACAATAAATAAATAAAAGAGAGAGAAAAGCATTCCGGTGATCTTTATTCCGGCGCCCTCCGGGTCTTCCAAAACAGACCTGACATCTGGACGGGTAGGTCTTGGAATAATGACACTCCGCATACCAGTGACTGATCTTTATTCCGGTGATTCTCGATGCCCGCCAAAGCGCCGTAAGGCTGACGAATATCAATCAAGGACCTCCAGCTGAAAGTCCTCTCCTGACTCATGCCATCCCATCCGAGGAGATTGTAAATCTTGTTGATCAGCGCCTGTTCATCTGTCTCAAGCGTCTTAGACACCGTGATTGAATTCGTCCTCTTCTCGGACGCATTTCAAACTTAAGAAAAGGCCAACCCACGGCGGACTCAACAATTAAGCCGCGCTGCTCCTAGTCCTTCACCTTCCCTGGGAGCCAGTAGAATAGTCGGCAAGCATTGACTTTACTCCAGACCAGTAACAAATTGCGAGTGTCGCCAGGAATATTCGTCGCGGCCTTCCCAAAAGTGTAAAACCTCAAGAACACAGGGAGGGTAAGCTCATGTTTCAACATTCGGCATAGAATGATGAAAGCCGAGATTATCTTCACCGCCCCGGGGACGAAATCACAGGGCAAGACGTCCAACCTTTCCATCACTTCTACGAAAAAAGGGTTGAAAGGCGGACACAACCCTGAAACAAAGTGATCATAGAACAGTATGATGCCATCCGTCCCAAGACGCTAGCCGGCTCGATCAACGTCCACAACAACATCACTCGGCTCAGAACTCCCCTTTGTCTGGCCAGGAACAACGGCCGGACTGTCAGGGAAACTAGTGAAAATATAGTCGGGGGAACTGTTATGACTGATGAAAGTCCCCAAGGCGGCAAGACTTCTACGGATATCTAGCCACTGATTCTCGATTTCTTTATCCATGGCAGGTATCGACTTTTCCTCCTTTACGGTCTCAAGATTGTCGGGCCTGGGAGTCTTGTTCTGTTTACCTTCGTCGCCGACATTGCTGGCCGCTACCCTCTACGTTGAACTCCGGGTCCTAACAGCGCCTTTAAGAACCCTAGACGCGGCCTTCTCAGGTTTGGCTCGCTCGAAAACCACATTACGAACGATGGATTTTTTGCGCCCACCTTGGGACGATTCGGGCGGGATCAAAACCATTTCCTCACTAATACTAGTTGTCCGGCTGAAGCTCGCCTCCTCATCGTCTCCTGAGGCGTAACCGCGGACATCATCATTTTCATCATCGCCTCTCTAAGACATCCTGCAAAACAAAAGGACGCGGCGGATAAGCATCACCGAGGACGGTTAAAGTCAGGCCAAGATGAATCGTTTTCATCCTGACGCCCCGTCTTTTGTCTCACATGTAGATGTGCAAAACCCCAGAAGTCATGGGCAAAGGCACTGAAAGAAAATGCTCAAAACCAAACAACAACATAAGGGCAACGATAAGGGAGGCTGAATTCTGGAAAACTCAGACAAGGACCGAGGGCAACCAGAATACCCACAGACTTAAACCCGGCAAGAACACAGAACATACACCACCATCGAAAGCAGCAAAAACAGGGAATTATATGCCAAAAACATGGGAAACAGGAGATAGAGGACGGTTTACCTGGTAGTCAAAAGAAAATGCGAATGAGATGAAGAAAGATGGAACGTGCTTTCGAGAGATTTGCTGGAAACTGCCTCGCCGGAACGCCTTCACCGCCGTAATTGCTCGCGAATCGTCGTCAGAGAAAGTTGAGGATTTAGAGAATGATTAGGTCATGGATCCGTCTCCCTATATAGGATGGGGGATGCGGATCCGATGGCGATGATGCCCCTGATCTAATGGATGAGTTTAAGGGTGGGAATTTCGAGTTTCAAAATTCGTAACTGCCATCATTACGGAGCAAGGATCGAAAGGACCACAACCAATCAGAGTAGGCTGCAGGCCGCATCAGTCTTCACGTCAAGAAAGGACGGGAAGACACCGCCCAAAATCGACCTAATGAACGACACACTGGCCAGCGGGCCGGCCTCGGACCACCGCTTCAACCGGCTCAAGGCCAAATCTTACGAAGTCAAGGCTATCCGCCCATTTATAACTTCAACCGGCTTGAGGCCAAAGGCCCAAGAAGCCAAATCCTCCAAAGTCAAAACTACTCGTCCAAAATGGCTTCTAGCAGCTACGGCTATTCGGCCATCGGAGCCACCTCGAAATCTAGGAAGGCTACTCCCTACCCAACACCTCGAGATGTTATGGGTACGGAGTAGGGGGCCATTGATAGGTCAGATCTGCCTTACGGTCCGCCGACAGCCGAGTATAGGCGTATAGGGGCCGGAGAGAGGAGGTTCGGCCAGGCCCTTACCTTCAGACGCAGCCACTCCGAAAATGGGCCCAGACAACAGGTCCACGATGAGTAGAAGGGTGAGGATCCGCCAAAGGATCTTTACCCCAATACTTGGAAGATACGGACAGACGACCCAACAAGCCTGCTAAGGACACGCGATGGCAACTCGAGGATCCGCACCGCTCCCAGCCTGTCGCGGCCCAACTAGCCTCCGCAGATTTAGTCGTACTATGTACTTAGTTGTAATTATGTTGAATATAAGTCGGTTCTCACCCTATAAATCGGGCCCCATGTACCATTCATAAACCAAGTTGAATATATGCAAAGCAAGGCAAAACTCTGCCCAATTACTTACTGTACTCTTTGCTTGTACGGCACCACCACATTCACAACCCCACTCACATACAGCTCCATCGTGAGCCATCCTTATTTCATCACTCATAGCTAGATATCCACCGCTACAACACCGCTGACCACATGTGATAATTTCGACGTTATCAGATAGCATTATACTTCATCATGTAGCTCGTCCGCACTCAATAGGTATGCGTTTGTATTGTTGTTTCGGGGGAAGTGATCAGCTTTTTGAGGTTCTTCATCATTTTATGTCAAAACATTCTCTTCGAGATCTAGTTCTTGACATCTCACTTGTATAGTTTGTGTTTTATTGTGTTGTTTGTCATTCGTTTGGTTTCATTTGCTTTGTTAGTCCAGACGTGCCCCCGGCTTTGTCTGGATTTGTTTATATCTTCGGCGTTAGTCCGGTTTAACGATATACTTTTTTTTTGGATACTATTCGCAACATTTTTAAATTTTGTGGTAAGTTATCCACGAAATAAACCCGAGAAACAGATAAATATTTGACAAAATTTTTCGCCTGGGGTTGAGGGTGCCGGGGTGGTCTGGGTGTTTCACGATAAACGCAAATTTTCAGTAGAGGGAGAAGGTGTTGAATTGTTTTCAATTTCTTCTTTTTTTGTTGCTGAAAATGATCATTTTATTTCTTTCATCGAGAGGGCCCAGTAAAAAGTTACACATAATGTTCAGATCCAAAAATAAAGTGAAACAAAAGTTTGCATAAAAAATATTACTCTATTTGCCAAGCAAGCCTAAGGTTTCTTGCTCTTTCTGCAGCATTCGATAGGAAGACAAATGCCGGTGGCCTCTCGTTCACAGTTCTGTGCATAATCTTGTTTCTCCACGTCCATATGCCATAAATTATTTCCCTCCGTAGATACCTCCCTCTGCTTGCAGCAAAATGCGAAGGCCGTTGTGAATTGAGGTTCAAATCCATCCAATCCCGGATTGTATTCGCTCCAAAAAATGTGTGTTTACATTCTTCGGGCACACCAATATTCCATATATCCTTGACCAAGTCACAGTCACGGAGTGCGTGAAGAATTGATTCATTTCGCGCATTGCATAATTTGCACAGAGGGTCCGGTATAACGTTTCTAGTGTAAAGTAGCTCATCAACAAGAAGAGCACCGTGTGCAATTGTCCAAAGTAAGAAGTTACTTTGCGTTGGACCCTTTAGCTGCCAAATGTGCTCCCATTGCGCTTGATTTTCTTGGGAATTTGCCGATTGAACCTGCATGAAATAGCCAGAAGCAACGGTATATTTCCCCTGTGGGCTTTCTTTCCATTTATGGCTGTGATCATCTCCTACAAAGCCACTCCAAATCTGTGCAAAAGCTTGGCAAACTCCCCTCCATGTTGGTGAGCTGCCAGCTTTAGCCCTCGTCATGAGTTCCTTATATTTATGTGAAAGATCTTTCACCCAAAGCGTGTCTTTCTGCATGATAAGATCCGACAAAATTTTTCCAATTAAAGCAACATTCATTTGACGTAGCTGCCTAAGACCCAACCCTCATTCTGCTTTCGGCTTGCATATTTTATGCTAGGCAATGGTGTGCAGTTCTCGGCCATCTTCGTCGTCTCCCCAGAAAAAATTTCTACACGTCCTTTCCATATTTTGCAAGGTAGTCATCAGCAACATGGTGGTCTGCATAGTATAACAAGCCTGTGTAGCAAGAGAACTCTGGATAAGAATGCTTTTCCCTGCCTTGGTTAGAGTTTTAGCCTTCCATGATGCCAATTTTCGTTTATCTTGTCTTCGAGGTAGGTGTAATGGGAAATGCGCTTTCTCCCTTGGATTAGAGGTATTCCAAGGTATTTACCCAAATATTCGTATGCGCCATATGTAGACTTTGAGCAATATTAGCAATGGTTGCATTACCCACGTTATCCGAAGTATAGAATCTGGATTTCTCCACGCTTATCTTTTGTCCCGAGCATCTACAGAAATCATCTAAAACGTCCTCGATTACTCTGGCCTGCTGTTCCGTTGATTCTGCAAATAAAAGTAGGTCGTCTGCAAAAAACAAGTGTGATATAGGGGGTCCGTTCCTCGAAATCTTCACCGGTTTCCAATGACCTCTCCCAACAGCTTCATTTATTTTAAAGCTCAAAACTTCCATACATAGTACGAATAGGTATGGAGCAATGGGGTCCCCTTGGCATAGGCCACGGATTGGCCGGAACGATTTCAATCTTTCTCCATTCCAAATCACTGACAAGCTAGCCGTGGTAATGCAATGCGTTAAAAGTTTCCAGAGATTGTCTGAAAGCCCAATCGTCTGAAGAATGTTATTTAAAAATGCCCAATTGACCCTATCATACGTCTTTTCAAGATCTACTTTGATCATCATGTAGCCCTTTTTTCCTTTCTTCTTTTACCTAAGGGTATGGACGACTTCCTGTACCAATATGATATTTTCCGAGCTTCCCCGTCTGGGAATAAACGCACTTTGAGTGGTGCTGACAAGTCGGCCAATAATTTTCTGGAACCGGTTTCCAAGAACTTTGGTAATAAGTTTGATAATGACGTTTGCCAAAGCAATTGGCCTAAACTGGGCGGGGGACTCCGGATGGTCTACTTTCAGTATTAATGAAATCACAACTTCATTCATATCAGTAGGAAAAGTAGCCTGCTGAAAGCTCTTAATCACAAAGGCAATAACTGATGGACCAATCGTACCCCAACATTTTTTAAAAAAGATGGGAGGGAGACCATCTGGGCCGGCAGCTTTATACGTTCCCATATCAAAACACGTATCCTCAATTTCATTTTCACAGACCTGTCGATTGAGAAGTTGGAGCTTAACATCATCAATTTTCGGAAATGATAGTTGGCAGCAGCAAAAATGGTTATCAACACATGGGGAGTAAAGGTCAATAAAATAATTTTGCATCATCCCCTTGATTTCCAACTCATCACTAGTCCAAGAGCCATCTTCTTTCTTAAGGGAGGTAATTTGAGCTCGTTGTTTTCTCTTTAGAGTTGTGACGTGGTCGAAGTGTGTATTGAGTTCACCCTCCACCAACCATTGGAGATTCGATCTTTGGTGCCATAATTTTTCTTCTTGGATGAGGATTGTGTTATACTCCAGCTTCAGTTTCGTTTCAAGGTGCGCAAGATAATTGGATGGGTTACAAGCCAAGGATGCTTGAGTGCCCTCCAACCGGCTTAAGCATTTATCTTTCCTGTAGAATATATTTCCGAAGCGAGTCTTATTCCATCGGTTCGCATCAGCCATGAATTTTTTCGCAACAGCACCAAAGTCCGAGTTTTCTGCGTCCTAGTGTGCTTCAACAAAATCCGCAAACTCCGAGTGCTTAAACCAAGCATTTTGGAATATAAGAGGTGCATGCCCCGGATGTTTTTTCTTTTGTCTTGTTAACTGAAGGAGTATGAGGTTATGGTCTGAGTGTGTTTTGGGAAGATGAGTCAGCGTTACCTCGGGAAAAAGTGTGAGCCATGCCGTATTACACCAGGATTGGTCTAGACGTTCAAGAATGTGCGATCCTCTATACATTGACCCTGTCCAAGTAAATTTGGGTCATTGAAACTGAATGCCCAGCAGATTACAAGTCTGAATCATATGTCTCATAGAAGTTGCGTTAATACCCCCGACCGGTCAGCCTCCCCGTTTGTCTCCTTGTTCAATAACCTGATTGAAATCCCCCACTAAACACCAAAGGTGGTGTATAATTGCTGCCAGACTTTCGAGATACTCCCAGCATTCATTACGGACAACTGGTATAGGAGAGGCGTAAATAACGGATAGAACCCATCTTATAGATTGGTCTTGCATCAGGGCCAAGCTAAGACACTGATTGCTGCAAGAAAGCAATTGTAAATTAACATTCTCTTTTTTCCAAAAGCACAATATACCTCCCGCAAATCCTCGGGCCTCTACACAAATAACTTCATCGAAATGGGAGTGTCGCAAAATTCCCAAGCTTTCTGGCTACTGACTCGTGGCTCCAGCAAGCAGAGAATTTCCGGCTGTCGAGTAGCTAACATTTCCTTCAAGTTTCAAAAAAAGTCCTCACATCCCGCTCCACGGCAATTCCAGGTTAAAATACAATTAAAAAAATCAAAGGGGTTGTGGTTGGGCATTCCTACCCTGTTCATCCACACCATCGGGTGGCTCGTCTCTTAGTCTCCATAGACCCTGATTCCTATTATCTTATTTTCTGAGGTTGTTTCCTTCTGGAATTAAACTCTGTTTATCAGGTGGCTTTGTTTTATATTGCATTGTTTTTCCATCATCTAATATGCTACTTCTATTTTGGGGAATGTCTCATTCTCGGGAGAGCTGCATTTGTGGTTCCAGCTCCCTTACATTTGAGATGTCATGTAAAGGGATATTAGGCTGAACTGCAAATTTCGAAATCCCTCCTGAGAATGACGATTTTTTGCTGTCGCGTACGGTGGGTCCTTTGCGCTTAGAAGTTTCTGGGTGCAAGCTCTTTGTGTTATTACTCTTATCTCTACCTCCATTTGTTTTTCCCCTGTCTTTGTTAGAATCGGACTTGTCCTTGGACAAGAGTGAAATTGTGGGTTGGCATTTGATAATGCTTCCTCGAGTTGTTTCCTAAGGTTTTTTTACAACATCCGGTACATCTTCTTCTTCCTGCTCCACCTCCATCACCTCTTCATCAACCAGAACGTTAAATCGTGAGCCCGAAGGGGTGTCGCGTCTTTCATCATTTCCATTTCTTTTATTTTGACTGAGCCCGTTTCGAAGCTGTTGTTCTCCGTGTTGCTCATAAATTGCTCTAGAATCTGGTTTTTCACCTCTCCATTTTTGTCCCATGTTGGGCCGTCTCCTTCTGTTTGTTGCTATCATCCAGGGACCAAACGGTTTCTCTGGTGTTGGCCCTGTTGGCTTCTCCGGCTGCACTTGGTTGCCATTTAACGGTTCTTGATTTGGGTTCGGCGGGTGGTGCACACTTGGGCAATCGTGGGTTTTATGTCCGAACCTCCCACATTCAAAGCAAATCTGTTGTAAGCTTTCATATTCAACTGCAAAATAGTTTCCATTCACCTCTCCTTTTTTGTCCCATCTGCTCTAAATTCATTTCCACACATACCCGAGCATACCGTGCCCTAGTAGACCTTGCTGTAACTATATCTACCTTGCCTGGTTTGCCTACCCTTCGAGCCAATTTTCGTAGGAAATTTTCGTCTTCAAAGAGTTCATGCGGTATCCCTGGGAATCTTACCCAGACCAATGTGAATATTACATTCTGCTTCGAGGCTGGAAGAACGGTCTCCATTTGGAGACGGTGAGATAGTGACCCTGCACAAGCCATGTCCCCATATTCAAGACTGTTTCGTAGTCATCTTTGTTGGAAAATCGAACTACGTAGTAATTGTAGGATGTAATATCGTCGGATGGATCATGGATCCACCCGATTACGCAGCGGAAAGTACAAGATCTAGATCTAAACAATCAAGGCACGTAAAATAATAAATGTAAACCTACAAGGGGGTTTAGATTGCTTACCTGTTTATTATGAATAAACACCAAGAACAATCTTCAATCCAAGATCCAAGCTAGATGAGAAGCCAGGTTGAGAAGCCAAAGTCTTCCAACGTGTGTCTCCAAGCACCACCAGGTGGATGGTGTTTCAAGCCGCCGGACCTCCTCGATATGCTACCTTAGAAAACCCGAAGTTTTCCAAAACTCAAACCCTAAGTAAAAGAGCCGAAAATTCTTGCTAATACTTACACCAAAACCGAAAATTGTGATGTCAATAAGGCTTGGGAGAACTCTCTTTATATAGGAGAGTAATCCTTGTCCTCCAATGGTTTAATAGTCAAAAGATAATTATTAAATTAATCCTTAATTTAAATAAAAGATAAATATAATATATATCCCAAACAAATTAGGATAAATAAATATATTATCCAATATTCCATGATTTATCATTTAACAAATAAATAATTAAATCATATATTAAATAATTATCCAAGAAAACTAATTTCTTTTTAATTATTTAATAACAAATTTCGCCACAACCCTAGGTTGTATAGGGCCACACGAAATTTTGACACATTGGGCCGAGTCCACGAAAAATTCTTTTCCATGTATTTAATTATCTAGTCCAACTAAACAATTAATCCACATATCAATTAAATAGTCCAATCCAATTATTTAATTATAATCGAGGTGAAACGACGAGAAAATATATGCTATGTTAGGAGCCACGTCGGGGACCATGGACCCATATTTAGTAGCTACAATAAATTAAATAATATTATCCGTCAGACCAAACAATAATATTCAATCTATTAATTCTGGGATTACACCACCATAAACCCGAAACTAAACTCTGCCAACCATGAGTTGATAAGGTGTCCACTGATATAATCATTACATACGGATAAATCCTCCATAGACTGTTCGTTTCGATTCAGGATATCTCCGTAGACCCTTCTCGAAACCTCTTATCATTATTTACCATTAACCCCCTGGTGATCAATTAGTTCATAACTAATATAGTATGAACTCCCGGGATCGATCAGTTTCTAGGATTAACAAATAAGGGAATTGTCTGTCTACTTCCCGAGGGAAGGAATGGATTCCATATCTATGATATCATAGACTACTCACTCATTCCAGAATAGAGCCAACAGAAGTGTTGGACCACATACTATGAAGTGATCATTACTAACACATCAAACTCTACCCTAGTCTAAGCAGTTGTCTGTGATCACCTCAGGATTGAGATTAATCCATATATGATCATCTTGTGATTCGATAAGACTTCTCAATCACGGAATTATATCGAGAACTCAAATCAAATCGGTCCAGCCCTATATGATCATCATCATATATAAATGCCCTATTAGGTACCCTATTACCGACAGTCCGGATAAGACTGTCACGCCTAAAGTGTTCTGGGCGCATTATTAGCATATTAATCATGAGACCCATACTCAGATTAATCAACGCTACGGACTAAGTTAATTTTAAGTACATCTCACTAACTCAATCCTCTTGTGTATAGCCATACACTGAGTTATGTGATTACATAAACGAGGTACTTAGGGTTTTCAGTAGTGTCTTAATTATAAGCATACATGCATATAATAAGATGAATTATTAATTCTGTCCTAAAACAATTACATAATTGTCTTTCGGGCACTGCACCCAACAATCTCCCACTTGCATGAAAGGCTAGTGGATTAATTGTTTTAGAGCACACCCCTTTATATCTATATCTACAACATTCTCCCACTTGCTCAAAACAAGCGAGACGTATCCCTCTAATCTGTACCCTCCAAGCGCATCTTAGTAATTCATCCTTCCAAGCACGACCAGAGTGTGCCGCCGCAGGGTAGGTCAGTGACCCTGCACGTACTTAGAATCCGAATACCATGTGACTGGGTACACTGATCAGGTAGGTTGGCGGCTTGGGTCAATCTTTGGGATTGAAACGTCGCCTTTCCATCAAATCCGGTGGTACACTTTCAATATGCCTTTGAGTCAACACTGAGGACAAGATCTACTTAACGATCATCCTTAATCCGACCTAAAGCCAGAATCAGTGTTATCACTTATATTCTAGTTTGCACCCGAATATACTAGCATATTATTCCTCATTCTCCCGAAGAGACTTGAGGATTCGCTAAACATCCCATTTTGTATTCATCTGCAGGTTTAGATGACCATTCCTGAGAGGTAGGGTAGACTACATCGTTGAATGTTGCATAAATGCAAGAATATCTAAACCAGGTGAATGGATGGATTGCCAATGATCGATTCTCGCGAATTTAAGCGAATCAAATCCTTTAGAATGAATCCCGATGGCATGTCAGACTCTGACTTCAGATGACACACCCATGTTGTTTCCAATTGTTTCAGTGTTACCATTCACAAACACTAATCTACATACCACTTTACTAATATTGATGCCCAGTCTACGAAAGACTTATCAATATTCTAGTCAAGTCCACATATTAAAACATATGATTTTGAAATGACCTAGAGGTGTGCTTTAATCCCCAAATGATATAAGCTATGGCAGGCATCCTACCAAAGGTTCTTTCTGAATAAATTAAGATACCGTTAGTCTCGCAAAAAGTTCTTAGGGAATCACCCCTATTTTCTGCTTTGTAACGAATCCGTTATTTGTTCTTTGCTAAAACCCTTCTGTTCTGAATGAATTCAGATTCCGTTGTTCGGCAAGGAAGTCTTAGGGAATCACCCCTATTTCCCGCTTTCTGACGAAATCAAGCAAGACTGAGTGGTAAGAGAGATCACGGTCTGGTTAACTCTCTACCATTTAGGGAGTCACCCCTAAATTTTTCTCAGCTTTGCGTTGAAAGTTAAACTTTCCTATTCTTTCGACTCTTTTCCGTGTAGTTCCAATTACTCCCACTGGGCCTGAGATACTCAGGTGGTTCTACAAGAGTTTCAACAGAACCGGAGTGCCAAACTCCATTCACAGGGTTATGGCTTTTAAACCAACCTCTATGATCAGGATCCTACATAGCCCACAAAGGACTATAGGCCATCAATCTACCATATAGACCATAAGGTCATGAAATGGGTAATGGACAAACCATACTCCCACTACGTTCGGGGTGGATCGATATACTGATCTAGTTTAGTAGTTTTTATTAGTGTTATCACCAACTGCCGGTGTTGGATGTGGACTGAACAAATCAGTTAGTAACATCTTGAGTACAAATACTTCAAGATCTAAGGTTGTTATTTATAGACTCTATCAGACCGAGTTTGACAGTATAATCGTCATTCTCTGATTTTACGAGTTTTATAACCAACCTTTACTCAATGCATTAAGATGTTTCACGACCTGAACAAGTACGCAAAATTTACAGTCCTACCTTCAAGCACTAAATGCTAAATGTCTATATTTACGGAAGTGGGGTGAACCGAATTCACTCCTTATCCACAATGCGTAGGCATCTTTTAGGTAGACTTCTCGGTTTTTCATTACAACGTAAACCGTTATTTTGCAACCAATATCTTAAATGAGTTCAGCAGCGTATCGTAGCACATCAATAACTATATAAGGCAAATTTATGGTGTATCCCTTAGTGAAAACATTTCACTGGGAGGGAGGCCGAGCATCAGTCTCGAAGACTACGCAATAACCTATTTCTGAGTATGCAATACACTATCTCTGGTGAAATCAGAGATTTCCTCCAAATATTTTGGATAAACTTACCGGAGTCTCGAATAGTTGTCAGACAAGATGACACTACTTCAAAAGCTCCCACTAGCTTGTACATTTCATATGACCCCGAAGGTTGTTATGAACAAGCTATGTTACTTCTTTAAATCTATTACCTTTCCTGATTGAAAGGAAACTTAGTCATTGTTCCTTTGACTGGGAGATAGGAATCACCCTAAGCCAGTCTTCAGATCTTGTCTTTAGGGAATATGCACTAATTAATAGAATAGACAGAAGCGTTTATCGAAATACGGAAACTATTTGCGTTTATATTGTTTAAGATGTGTTACATATAACTATTCAACATTTCTTAGTGGTTCTGACTTTATCAAACAAAAGTCCGAGTCTTGGGTTCGTGCTACGAATGTTATATTCATCGTCAATAAGACAAACAAATTATCCTATTGAAAATGAATACGTTCGTTCCAACGAATCCGAAAACAGAAGATACTCAAGAATTGAATCCGAGATTCATTTCCTTATATCACTCCCACTAGTTTATCTGAAATAACTGCCCGTTGTCTATTTTTATTTATCGTTTAATGCAAAGCTACCTAGTTCTTCCAAAGAACTTAAGCTTTCGAGAAAATTGCTAAGGATGCATTGGTCGGTGATCCGAAATCATTTTCCTTATCCTCTAATTTCCAATTTATTAATTTTCCGGTTAATGCTTAAAACTACTTAGTTTAGATGACTAACACGTATAAACTTTCTTTCCCATTCTCGACTTTCCTTAAATGGAAACAGTCTTGAACTAGCGATTCGTTTGAGTAGACACTACTCTTGAACTGTGGGATGCCTAATGATAGCGTTACTAGCTTGGACTATTCGATTTTTTAATCGACAAATCATAAGAGCAAAGCTCCCACTAGTTTATCGGTTCCAAATACCGTCTAACTAGCAATACTTTGTATTTATGATTTTTCAAAGATTGGAACATCACCCAGAACTAAGCTCCCACTAGTTTATCGGTTCCAAATATTGTCTAACTAGCAATGTTGTGTTCATGATGTTTCAAAGATTATAAAATCTCCAGAACTAAGCTCCCACTAGTTTATCGGTTCCAAATATTGTCTAATTAGTAACGCTTTATTCTTGTTTTACCAATGAATGGAAAAACTCTTGTGCGATCCATTACGCATTTCTAATGATTCAGAAAAACAACAAATCATAAGACTAAGGCTCCCACTAGTCTATCGGTTCCAAATACCGTATAACTAGCAACGCCTTATGTATATGATTTTCCAATTTTTCAATTAGAAATTTGTCGTGTAAATACACTTTTAAAATTCACTAAATGAATTTTGTATATAGTCCTAAATCATCTTTTGTAAACTAAATGCACGGTCGTTTCTCGTTTTACAGCGACATCCGTGACATACCTATACTATGTCATTTAAGTTTTTAAAGGCTCAAGGGAAAAATCTCTTCCGAAAAATTAACTGTGTTTTTTTATAATTACAACGTACTTGTTACTTCCACATTTTTAATGAAGTCCTATTACTAACAGTTTAGTAGACTATAGATTATAGTTGTAAAATAAACATGACAGAAAGTTAAATTCAAAATTAAAATTACACTACTAGATTTTTATTTTAGGAATAATAAACTATAAAAAGTTTATCCTACCATTCCAAGGATTTAACCTCACACCTCGGTGCCGCCGTAGGGTAGGTCAAAGAGGTGACGGTTAAACCGAGACAATCTCTCTCAATGATTAAGCTTCGAGTATCGAACATCTCACGAGAATCAGACATCCCGGATCTTAATCATCGATTACTTTCCTTTTTCTAGCCTAGATATTTTGAAAATATCCATAAAGAGTGTGACCTACTATATCAGATCTCAAAATACGCCCCGAGTATGCCGCCGTAGGGTCGGTCAGTGACTCGACGAGTACCCAAAATCCTATCCTTTCGGAGACCAAGCCTTGAATTTTGATAGGGGTGAACACCATCCGTAGGGGGCCAAAATCAAAGCGGCTCGAGGCGTCACCCTTCTCTCACGTGCTTGCATCTATAGTAGAGGCCGTGGGGTTGGTTGTCGCCTTCCCCGCTCCCACTCAATAATTTGAAAAAGTGGTGGGTTTACTAATTACGGTTTCGGTCTTGACAATAAGAAACAATAAATCAAAGTACTCCGAACAGGGTCGGTTATGTAGGCAAGCCTACGCCGTCTTATTCGTTGGAACATATGTGACAGTTCAGGCTGATCCGGCAAGAGAAGCCCCGTTTAGCCCAAAGGCTTATCGGCTATGCTAAGTCTTGTCGAACCACTGTAACGTACATCACACGTGGAGGGAAGTCGATTGAGCCGAAGCTCGGTTGAACTCGCCCATCCATGGTTAGACTATTTCCGAACCCATGTACTAAGATTTTCCGATTTCTATGTTATCAACCAAAGCGTAATCTCGTTTCTGTTTAAGGTAGGTTCACCGAAAACTCAACGATTTATCTAAGTGGGATTCACCGAGAATCCATCATTAAAATCGTAACGATTGACAAAACCCGGTTCCTCGGTTTTAATAATTAGTTACTTAATTAATTAACTACCACATATTAATTAAAAAAAGCTTTTAACTAATTATACGAGTTATACATGCCTAATTTATTCCAAATAAACTAGCTACATGTATGCATTGGAGTGGAATCATGATATGATGCATGTCATGGCAATTTTCCGGTTTGCATCACATAATTTCGATCATACACGAAAAAATAATGGAAAAAATAAACACCGAGATGGATCGTTGGTACCCCCGTATCTAACGTATTAAAAAAAACACAAACCCTAACTAGGGTTTACTATTTTCTAATCTGCTGCTGCCGCGTTTTATCGACAATCGGACATCCAAACGAACTTTGATCGTCACCAAACTTTATGGACCTGTTCTTCACTCCTCCTACTTCAATCTGAATGGTTGGATCTTCGTTCAACGGTCCAATCTCTTCCATAAATTCGACGAACTGACAGCTGGGGCTGCAGTGCTTTTACGACACGGCAGCAACTTTATTGTAACGATTGGACATCGAGATGGACTCCGATCGTCACGAAATTTTGAGGGTCTGTTCTTCAAAAGTCTTCATTCTGACCGGAGGGATTGTCGTTTCAATGGCTCAATCTCCGGCAATAATTAAAAAAAACGAACAAAAACAAAACAGATCTACTTCTAGGAAACTAAAATTACAAAATTTCCTATACTCATATAAACGAGTTTATATGAGTTTACAATAGATCTAACGAGTAAACAATACCAACCCCAATCCATCTCTTCAACCACGACAATCACAAGGCAACATACATGATATAAAATTCGATGCACATACATACATATGAAATTTATAAAAAAAACATCTAACACATGCTTTTTCCACTCCTAGATCTAAAATTCACATACTTTGATTAATAGATCAAAGGCTCTGATACCACTGTAGGATGTAATATCGTCGGATGGATCATGGATCCACCTGATTACGCAGCGTAAAGTACAAGATCTAGATCTAAACAATCAAAGCACATAAAATAATAGATCTAAACCTACGAGGGGGTTTAGATTGCTTACCTGTTTATTGTGAATAAACACCAAGAACAATCTTCAATTCAAGATCCAAGCTAGATGAGAAGCCAGGTTGAGAAGCCAAAGTCTTCCAACGTGTGTCTCCAAGCACCACCAGGTGGATGGTGTTTCAAGACGCCGGACCTCCTCGATATGCTACCTTAGAAAACCCGAAGTTTTCCAAAACTCAAACCCTAAGTAAAAGAGCCGAAAATTCTTGCTCTAATATGTTGGAATAGTGTCCTAAACCCAATCGGGTTGGACCGGATCCGACCGGGTCGGATCATTTATACTATTTCTTTACGTTTATACATATATTAAATGGCTTTTCTGTTGTCATATATATGTTCTTTTAAAGAACCAATTATGAATTGTTATGTGATAACGTCCTTAGTATTAAACCGTGATAGAGAAACCATGATAGGCGATTATGGTTGATGAGATCTCTAATCACTTTAATAAGTTTGATACTTAAATGTCTCTAGGCTGATGTACTATTAAGCAGGGCATTGATAGTATAAACAGACTAGCACGTATTGGATGTCTTCTGTCTTTAAGGGCGGGGATAGATCTCGTCTATCGAAGTGTAGAGACACTTGGACTGTACGTGGGCGTGTATTAGAGAATGCGTACGTTAGACTGGCCCACTTACACGGATAAGTGTCACACTATGTGGCGGTTGTGTAATTATCCTTAAGACCGGAGTCTTCATGGCATCACGGTGTGGATTGTCATGCTTTGACACTATTGAGGTTTCCACTAGCCACGGGGCGATCATGCGGTAGTGATTGGGTATGATATTGAAGCATGCGGAGTATACATGATTGGTCGTCCGGGAATCGCGTATCCTATGATTGGGATCGAATATCCGAAATGGCCTTCTTATAAGGAATGTCTTACTCTCGTGAATCTTTGCAAAGTGGGAGTAAATGAGTTACTTGAGAGAGCTTGATATCCAGATTATAAGATACGGTCGTTGATGTTTTGACACTCGACTAACGACCGTATGGATATTATTACAGCGATAGGATTGTAAGTTACACGGTAACTGTTTCACATGAAAGGTAGTAGTCATTGCATTTGACTCTTCCGATGATTGGGGGTCACGGTGTGTTGCTAGACGCTATCCCGTGATCGTTAGGCATGAAGGGCATTTTCGTAATTTGCACTTTGTGTCTACGGCCAACATATTCGGAAGCCTATCGGGTCACACACATATGAACATCTAGCGGATTAAAATGTGGTTATAGTTGATAACCAAATAAGGAAATTTTATCTCGAGACTATAAAGGTTATAGTGGTAAATTAATATGGTGGTATTTATTTATTATGAATAAATTAAATACAAGATATTAATAATATTATATTAATTAAAGAATATTCCGGAAGCCAATTTGTTGGTCAAAGGGGCGCCACATTGAAGTGTATAAGATACACTTGGATTGTGCAATTTAATTAATAGTATTACCAAATATTAATATTAGATATTAATATATATATATATATATCCAATATATATGGCGGCTAAATTTATGTGTGTGATTGACACACGTAAATGCCAATTGATCAAATTGATATATTTGATGTTTGGATATTAATAGATTTATGTGTGTTATATATATGTGATATATACACATGTGTAAATTGATTTATGGTAATATAATAAAAGATAAATATTGTCAATATAAGATATTGACAATATCTTGGAAATATTCAATATAAGATATTGACAATATCCTAGATTTATTTAATATGAGATATTGTAATAAATGAGATAAATCAATCAATTATATTTTCCTTATTTTATTGGAGAAAGGTTTTCTTCCTTTCTACTCTTCTTTGGGGCGCCACTTTCCCTATAAAAAGGAAGTGGGTGTCAAGCTCTTTTGTACATCATAATTCCAAGAGCTAATAGTTCTTGTGTAAAATTGGAGAGCATCCTATAGAGAGTTGGAGAGAGGGGAAAAAGGCCGGTCTAGCAACCGGAGTTTTCCAATAGCAATCCATGATGGGATTCCGGCGAGCTGTTCGTGTGGACTAGCGGTAGAGGCGAACACTTGGGCGGCTCTATGCAGAACTACTCTCCTTAGACGGTCAAAGCGTCGATCTTTTAGATCAACCAAGGTAACCACCGTCTACTACTTGTTTGTTTATTGCTTAAACGAAGTCGATCTTGGGTAAAAGGAAATCAAATTTTTGAATTCACTGCGTTCCCGCGTAGATTTCCTAACAGTGGTATCGAGAGAGCTTGAGCTTAAGCAATAAGCATGTTATTATGCGTAGTTAATTTTATCGTTTAAATCACGTGATTAAAAGATGAAAGATTTTTAATTCGCAAAATTGATACACGAAAAGAAAAAAAAAAAAAGGGCGGCAATGGTGGTGCTCGGCCGATCGGCGGCGGCACCACCACCGTGTGATCGCCGGCGGCGGCGGCGGCCTCCAGGCTGCCGGCGGCTGCTGGCGTGATGCGGTGGCCCCAGTTTTGTTTTGTGTATTTTGTGATTTAATATGGTTCATAGTTGTGATTATTAATTTCCCTTTGTTTAGTTGTGTCATGTGGCTAACCAATGGTACAAATAGTTTGGGCCATTGGGATGCCACATGGCATTAAAATAATAATGGCCTTTCCAAACTTTGTTTGGAATAGGCCTAGGCCCTTTCCAAATATTTGATTTGGAAAAAGGCCTAGGCCTAGGCCACTTCCAAAATTTTGATTTTGGAAAGTGGCCAGGCCTAAACCAAAATTATTTGGCCTTTCCAAATATTTGATTTGGAATAGGCCTAGCCCTTTTCAAATATTTGATTTGTAAAAGGCCTAGGCCTTGGCCACTTCCAAAATTTTGATTTTGGAAAGTGGCCAGGCCTAAGCCAAATTTGGTTTAGGAAACCAAAGGCATCCCTTTTGATTACGAATCAAAAGGAAAGAAACAAAAGAGAAATAATTTTAATTTTGATTTATTTTGGAATAGTTCTAATTAATTAAAATTAAAATTAAAATCGGTTTAAAATTAATCGTTAATTTTATTTCGATTAAAATCATTTAATTAATTAAATGTTAATTAGTTAATTGATTGGATAAAATTATTTAATAGATTAAATGTTAATTGATTAATTAAGACGCAAGTAGTTAAATTTTAATTTTATCTTTTCATAAGATTTTATTGTATGGATTAGATATAGTAGATATAATATGATTATATGGACCCCGATTGATCATGGACTCGACCGATAGGATAGATGTGAATGATTTAAATTTTCTGTTGGTTTAAAAATTGTCCTAGGCCGTTATGAAGAACGTGACCTAGTTTATTTTCTGCATTTATCCCATTCCCGTTAGCTCCCCCCGTGTGCGGCGGGTGTATTTATTTTATTAGATAGAATTAAATGTAACAAGAATGGGGCAGAAGATGAAGACCAAAGAAAGACGAAAATAAAGATCCCATTGGAGAATGGAGCATTAAAGATCCTATTGGCGGTTGCAGCTACCCTTAGATTGTGACCAGCGGTTTCGTCAGTTTGTATTCGAAACCGCACCTAGAAAAAGTCCATGATCATACCGGTTACTTTACGCATTTATTTATTTTGTGCTTGTATTTATTTTATATGATACGATAGATGCATGACTAGGCACGATCTAGATAAATGTGTAGGATGTATGTCTATAGAGATAGATATATTTGATGAGACCGTAATTAAAATTAATTAAGTGAATTAATTTACGTAAATACTTCCACAACAAAAATCAAGTCGAAAAATTGTCTCCCAATATTATAGCGACGGTGAAGAGCCTTTGTTCGGATCCAACTGATCGGCCCTCGCCGGGAGTTGACCTACCACGGGTATATCGTCGTTATTGAGATATGATCGTATGAGATCTCGCGAATATTGGGTTATGACTTGACTAGAGTATTACGGTGATTGGCCCTCGTCAGGACCGTTTTATTCTAGAGGCAAGGGGTTGACTACCACATAAAGATGTGAATTGTCAAAGAGTTGACTAGTCAACCACCAAGAGTCACATAGAGATGTGATTGGTAAGAGTTACATACCTTTCGAATTATTCCGGTTGATCGGCCCTCGTCGGGAATCGGGGTAACCAGATGGGATCTTGGCCACTAAAGAATTTTGAAAGATTCTTGAAAGTCAATTGGGAGTAGTTGACTAGTGGGAGCAAAATCATAAATCAAAAGACCATTTTTGATTTTGTGTGTATAAACAACAACACTCTTTTATTTTCATTTTATGTTGTAGTTTTAGCAAACTTTATATTTATGTTTTATTCTCGATTAGTAAAACCAAATTATGACTGTTAATTTTGAGAAACGTTCTCAAACATGGTTAAGTAATTTTAATCCTTTTAAAATAAGCAATGACATGAGCAATCCCGTTATAGTAGTTAGAGACAAGGAGATTACATAATTGATGCAGTGCTCCAAGACTTTAATTATTAATGAAAGCGGAAACTCATGATATTGGATACGATCCAAGATTATCATTCAGTCATACGATGACGATTAATTCAAACGTTGAATAAGAATGACCACATCTAATTTTGGAAAGGTTGTTTTCAAAATTGTAAGATTTAAGTATCGACTTAATTCTATCATTGCTTAAAGATTAATTAAATAGTCAATGTTTTGAATACGATTCAAAAGGTTAAATAAACTATTTAATAAACTTTAGATTTTCTTTATGAAAGGAAATTGAAAACATAGCTCTTGTGATCTTTCTTAAGTCTTATGAAGACTACAATAAGAAACATTTCTCAAGTGCTTAAAGGATTAAAAAGGGAAAAGTTAGGGCATGTGCTTAAATAGAGAACTTATTGAAGTTTCTATTCTAGGCAAGTAAGTTGAGATAAATCTATCTAAGTTCAAGTCAACTCTTAGATATATGATATCTTGCGAGTATGATTAAATTAGAAAGATTAAATACAGATATGGAAGGTGAAGCAAGCGTTGTGACACTTACTCGGATCTAGTAAACCGATAAGGGAACTAAATAAATGTTATTATGTTCCGGTTCTTATGAAGGACACTAGTTCAGTTATTTGTTAGGATTTAGTAGACACATTCAATTGTAAAGAATAAATGTTATTCCGATAAAGTTGGAAGGTCACTGAATCTAACATACTAGATTGATGTCACTATATAGTTGATATATGTGATGAGATCTCAACTAAATATTTGTATGGTTATTATCCTTGATTTGTGGTTACTCTAGACATAGTCTCTCTGGAAGGGAAGCGTGTAATTAAACGTCATTCTGATGATGTTGAACCATATGATTATGAATCATGTGGGTTATACGTATCTTATCCAAAGAGGACTAAAATACCCTTTTATGAAAAGGTTATAAAATCTAGAAAAATTGTCTAAAGCTTAAACATACCGATGTTTGTTGGCTTATGACAATTAATGCTACAAATAATTGTTTGTTAAATCTCTATGACTATTTTTAGAAATGGTTGAATGTACTTATTGAAGTACGACAATTCGGAAAGCCCGAAAAGTTCGAGCTAGTACGAATATGAGATTGACGAGCTACTTAGGAATTAATCTTCAATTGGATTGAAGTAATTAATACCTGAAGAGTGTTTCAGAAGTCGTCTGAAAAGAATAAGATTCTCCCTTGAAGGATACCATCTTTGGGATACGCAAACTAGATTGTGTTCCCAAAATGGAAATAACACTTTATATGATAAAGGTGTGACGCAAGCCATGCGATGTATCCCTTACCCGTTTTGGGATAGTGCCCTTATACTTAACCTAGTTCCAAAGAATAAAGGTTGAATAAATTCCATATTAGATATGGAAGAGGATAATGTCGAATCTATCTTAACCGAAGATTTGAAGTTATCATAGGCAAAGTCAGAAAGGCTTGGAGCCTAGTACGACATATGCAACTTTGTGGAATGTCTTAGCTAGCATGCTGGATATTATTTACTCGTCCACGGAGCAAAAGGTGTTTGTCTCCAAACACGCTGTCTTCTAGAGGAAGTGTTTCTTCCAAGAGAAACAGTGGGAGTGAATCAGATCTCAAAAGAGTTTGAGAACCCCAAAGATATATTCAACCATAGGAACGTGAGCAGACGCCGCATAGCGATGAAGTGTAGATCACTGCTCAGTGCACACAAAAGTTCTGTAAGTCTGTGGATAACCTCTAGCCTGAAAGGGTTGTTGGTATGTTCATCTTGAAGAATGAATATCTCAAGACTTATGAAAGAATGTTTGAAAGGCAAGATTGAGAGATATGGCCAGGAGCCATAATATCTGAATTAGATTCCATCAATGACAACCAGGTTGTGAACCTAGTCTATCTTACCTAAAGGGAATGTCCCTGAAAGGCTGAAATGGATGGTAATATGATTACCATAAGGCTATAGTGACGGCTGAAGGGTATGAGGTGTAGACCTTGTAATTATCTTTATGTTGCCAGCTGTGCCCAGTTTTATTCAGACTATGCTTGTTATAACTTCGTATCATGACTATATGATAGTGTTGAAGACGTTGGGCAGACAGCTCAATGTTCATAGACAATAACATGATATGTAAGCCCACGAGATCTATTTATGGACTCAAACAAGTTTCTCTAGACAATTTCTTTGTTTGATAATCAAAGGAGTTTGATTTAGTCAAAAGAAGGATATGCCCCATGTGCAAGATGGATAGTGGGAGTGTGTTATGATTTTTGAGTAAGGTATTGGATATCTCTCTCGAGAATCATCTCCCCATGTCACAGTCAATTAATGTTTGGTAATTCAAGGTCTTTACGAAAGCACTTGGATTAGCAGTTCTTATTTTAGAAATAAGAATCTGTAGTGATAGATTTTACTGCTGTTAGATTATATAGTTTACCTATATAGATGTGATGCTAAAAGGAGTTTAGCATAGGTCGCGACAGGGGATGCTGCTAGTCGGTGTTCTCGAGATCTATCTATGTTAGGACGTTGGTCCTAAAGATAAGGTGAAAGATGATGCTTATGGAAGGTTTCCTTCGCTACTGCGATAGGAACCATCTTATAGGAGATGCCGGATGTTCATAGTCCATGAATAGTCATGAGAAAGTATGAAAGTAAATCTGGTGAATGTCGAGAATATCCTTAAACAAGTTAAGGAAAGGTTCCTAGTTTATTGAAACTTGGAATTAAATAAACGTAGATATACAGATGTATATCCTGAGTCTTATGAAGGCGAGTGGGAGCTACGGTCTGGGTTTGCAGTCACTTTGATTAAGTGATACAGTGAGCTGGAAATGTTCTAGCATATGGGTCACTGTAAATTCTACAAGTTAGCCAAAACACAGTAGTGCCTTAGAGGCGCAGCGGGAGCAGTACATGGATCTAGAAGGTTCACTCCTGAACCTTGTATGGTTCTTCCATTTTTTATAGCTGATATAGTAAGTGGATTCATTGCTTGAAGCAAGGACCAGGGTCTCGTCGGAGATTCGTGTGTGTGTTGAGGCGGTTCCTTTGACTTGGTCATTTGGAACATGATATGAAGATAGTCTGAGTCCCCACGGATAGTGATCCGTTTATGGCTAGGGCTAGTTGCGAGTATTGCATGAGATTCTTGTGTTTCAACTTGGTCTTGTGTGTGCGAGTGATTGGTTTTAGGCCAAGTGGGAGATTGTTGGAATAGTGTCCTAAACCCAATCGGGTTGGACCGGATCCGACCGGGTCGGATCATTTATACTATTTCTTTACGTTTATACATATATTAAATGGCTTTTATGTTGTCATATATATGTTCTTTTAAAGAACCAATTATGAATTGTTATGTGATAACGTCCTTAGTATTAAACTGTGATAGAGAAACCATGATAGGCGATTATGGTTGATGAGATCTCTAATCACTTTAATAAGTTTGATACTTAAATGTCTCTAGGCTGATGTACTATTAAACAGGGCATTGATAGTATAAGCAGACTAGCACGTATTGGATGTCTTCTGTCTTTAGGGCGGGGATAGATCTCGTCTATCGAAGTGTAGAGACACTTGGACTGTACGTGGACGTGTATTAGAGAATGCGTACGTTAGACTGACCCACTTACACGGATAAGTGTCACACTATGTGGCGGTTGTGTAATTATCCTTAAGACCGGAGTCTTCATGGCATCACGGTGTGGATTGTCATGCTTTGACACTATTGAGGTTTCCCCTAGCCACGGGCGATCATGCGGTAGTGATTGGGTATGATATTGAAGCATGCGGAGTATACATGATTGGTCGTCCGGGAATCGCGTATCCTATGATTGGGATCGAATATCCGAAATGGCCTTCTTATAAGGAATGTCTTACTCTCGTGAATCTTTGCAAAGTGGGAGTAAATGAGTTACTTGAGAGAGCTTGATATCCAGATTATAAGATACGGTCGTTGATGTTTTGACACTCGACTAACGACCGTATGGATATTATTACAGCGATAGGATTGTAAGTTACACGGTAACTGTTTCACATGAAAGGTAGTAGTCATTGCATTTGACTCTTCCGATGATTGGGGGTCACGATGTGTTGCTAGACGCTATCCCGTGATCGTTAGGCATGAAGGGCATTTTCGTAATTTGCACTTTGTGTCTACGGCCAACATATTCGGAAGCCTATCGGGTCACACACATATGAACATCTAGCCGGATTAAAATGTGGTTATAGTTGATAACCAAATAAGGAAATTTTATCTCGAGACTATAAAGGTTATAGTGGTAAATTAATATGGTGGTATTTATTTATTATGAATAAATTAAATACAAGATATTAATAATATTATATTAATTAAAGAATATTCCGGAAGCCAATTTGTTGGTCAAAGGGGCGCTACATTGAAGTGTATAAGATACACTTGGATTGTGCAATTTAATTAATAGTATTACCAAATATTAATATTAGATATTAATATATATATATATATATATCCAATATATATATGGCGGCTAAATTTATGTGTGTGATTGACACACGTAAATGCCAATTGATCAAATTGATATATTTGATGTTTGGATATTAATAGATTTATTTGTGTTATATATATGTGATATATATACACATGTGTAAATTGATTTATGGTAATATAATAAAGATAAATATTGTCAATATAAGATATTGACAATATCTTGAAATATTCAATATAAGATATTGACAATATCCTAGATTTATTTAATATGAGATATTGTAATAAATGAGATAAATCAATCAATTATATTTTCCTTATTTTATTGGAGAAAGGTTTTCTTCCTTTCTACTCTATTATTGGCGCCACTTTCCTATAAATAGGAAGTGGGTGTCAAGCTCTTTTGTACATCATAATTCCAAGAGCTAATAGTTCTTGTGTAAAATTGGAGAGCATCCTATAGAGAGTTGGAGAGAGGGGAAAAAGGCCGGTCTAGCAACCGGAGTTTTTCAATAGCAATCCATGATGGGATTCCGGCGGGCTGTTCGTGTGGACTAGCGGTAGAGGCCGAACACTTGGGCGGCTCTATGCAGAACTACTCTCCTTAGACGGTCAAAGCGTCGATCTTTTAGATCAACCAAAGTAACCACCGTCTACTACTTGTTTGTTTATTGCTTAAACGAAGTCGATCTTGGGTAAAAGGAAATCAAATTTTTGAATTCCGCTGCGTTCCCGCGTAGATTTCCTAACATAATACTCACACCAAAACCGAAAATTGTGATGTCAATAAAGCTTGGGAGAACTCTCTTTATATAGGAGAGTAATCATTGTCCTCCAATGATTTAATAAACAAGAGATAATTATTAAATTAATCCTTAATTTAAATAAAAGATAAATATAATATATATCTCAAACAAATTAGGATAAATAAATATATTATCCAATATTCCATGATTTATCATTTAACAAATAAATAATTAAATCATATATTAAATAATTATCCAAGAAAACTAATTTCTTTCTAATTATTTAATAACAAATTTCGGCCACAACCCTAGGTTGTATAGGGCCACACGAAATTTTGACACATTGGGCCGAGTCCACGAAAAATTTCTTTTCCATGTATTTAATTTTCTAGTCCAACTAAACAATTAATCAACATATAAATTAAATAGTCCAATCCAACTATTTAATTATAATTGAGGTGAAACGACGAGAAAACATATGCTATGTTAGGAGCCACGTCGGGGACCATGGACCCATTTTCAATAGCTACAATAAATTAAATAATATTATCCTTCAGACCGAACAATAATATTCAATCTAATAATTCCGGGATTACACCATCATAAATCCGAAACTGAACTCTGCCGAATATAGATAACTTACACTCAACCATGAGTTGATAAGGTGTCCGCTGATATAATCATTACATACGGATAAATCCTCCATAGACTGTTCGTTTCGATTCGGGATATCTCCGTAGACCCTTCTCGAAACCTCTTATCCTTATTTACCATTAACCCCCTGGTGATCAATTAGTTCATAACTAATATAGTATGAACTCCCGGGATCGATCAGTTTCTAGGATTAACAAACAAGGGAACTGTCTGTCTACTTCCCGAGGGAAGGAATGGATTCCATATCTGTGATAGCACAGACTACTCACTCAATCCAGAATAGAGCCAACGAGAAGTGTTAGACCACATACTATGAAGTGGTCCTTACTAACACATCAAACTCTACCTAGTCTAAGCAGTTGTCTGTGATCACCTCAGGATTGAGATTAATCCATATATGATCATCTTGTGATTCGATAAGACTTCTCGATCATGGAATTATATCGAGAACTCAAATCAAATCGGTCCAGCCCTATATGATCATCATCATAAATAAATGCCCCATTAGGTACCCTATTACCGACAGTCCGGATAAGACTGTCACACCTAAAGTGTTCTGGGCGCATTATTAGCATATTAATCATGAGACCCATACTCGGATTAATCAACGCTACGGACTAAGTTAATTTCAAGTACATCTCACTAACTCAATCCTCTTGTGTATAGCCATACACTGAGTTATGTGATTACATAAACGAGGTACTTAGGGTTTTCAGTAGTGTATTAATTATAAGCATACATCCATATAATAAGATGAATTATTAATTCTGTCCTAAAACAATTACATAATTGTCTTTCGGGCACTGCATCTTACAGTAATCGCACTACAGGTCCACTATGTCCAGGTCACCACTGGAGCACCACATGCTTGTTAATTTTTCTTGGAGAATTCGAAATGAAACTGTCCGGCCAAGGACCTTGACAAACACCGCCCTACGCCATGGTTGCCAGAGTTCGATGCAGTCTTCAACCGGTATTTCAATTGGATCATCATCCGTAGCCGTACCACGCTAATTTTCTGCAATGTGATGAAATCGGCTATGTCCGTTTCATCTTCTCCCTCACCAGTATAGTAGGATGAATGCCGCTTCGGTTCTCTGAGTATGTCATTGCCAGATCGAAGCAAGGACGGAGCCAGGATTTTAACTTGGGGTAGGCTAATGGACTATATCGAGTTCGTCGGGTGGGCTGGATTAAGAATATTTTATAGATCCGACTAGACTACACATATTTTTTAGTGTAATATTTTTTTGTCCGGGTGGGCTTAGCCCCCCCCTACATTAATACACTAGCTCCGTCCTTGGATCGAAGGGACCACACCGAATCCCCCTCTTTCCACTTATCGATGCTTCTGCGAAGAATGTCCGATTCTTCTGCTGATTGGCCTAGGCCATCCATGTCCATGGCTGCTGAGTTCTCCATGTGAAGGCAATGGTCAGAAGGATCAATGACGAGGGAGACCGATAGCAATCGCCGCCGTCAGAGAAAAAAATGTAATTACTTCAGTTTCTTTTTTTGGTTGGTATTTTTAAGGTGTTTTTTGTAGTTATTTTATTTTTATTTTTATATTTTCTCTATTTTGTTTTTTATTTTCTGATTTTTTTCATTATAATAGGTGTTTTTATTTAAAATGGTGTTGAAATAAATATGAATATTATATATTTTCTTTTCACACTAAAAAATATGGAAATAATTTAATTTAATATAATCAGCCTCCATAGAATCTTATTGCAAATTTTCTCTACGTACTATTTATATAAATATTTAATAAGGAATACATAAAATCTTTAACTTGAAGGATAAGTAAGATCTATTAAGGAAAATTTTAACTTTTCCTAATTTGACTTGGTACAGGAGTAATCCTTGTCTATAAAAAGATAATAACCCTCTCAAAAAGAAGAGAAAAATCATATTTTCATAATCTTCAACTAGAAGAAAAAAAATCATATTTCTTGTTTAAATAAGCATAGTCCGACTTCCGGATAATTGAGCTATTCGAGTAAAAATCTTGTTCTTCCCGATAATTAAGCTATTCGAGTAGAATTCTTGTTTTTCGGATTACAGTGCTATAGTACAACGTCCCACAGTTCATGAGCTAATCAAGTTTAGTTTGCCGGATTAGGGAGCATTGGTCACCCCCTGTGTAAGAACTACCAGAAGATTTTGACGTCTACGAATCAACGTGATTATTGGTACGTCTTTTTTTTTTTTTTTTTTTTTTTTTCTATCTTCCTCTCTTTAAATATGATAAATTTATATTTGTGATTAAATTCTTGTATATACTGCCAGATTATTCCCGTATCAAACTTCATATGTATGCTACGTTCCAGTATAACAAGCAATCTAAATCCTAAATATTCTATAAAGATATGATACAACAACTAAAATCTTATCTATAAGAACTTGAAGGTTATCCACTTATTTATTTGTTTCTTAAAATAAAATAAAATAAAATAAAACTCCAACCCAACCGGCCCTATAGAGACTCCAGCCTTATCACTATAACATTTAATATCCTGATGTGATTGTACATTAATGTTTTTTTAGCCAGTTCTTGATGTGTTTTTTTTTACGATCGTTTTGACATGTTTTTCCAAACGATTTCACATATATGACATGTAAGCCACGTATATGACATATTAATTTCTTCTAGCGGGCAACATGAAGATGTTTATCTTTTTTGCTAATTCAAAAAATTAATCAGTTGGCTTAATTATTTTTTGATCAGTTGGCTTAATTTATATGGAGAATTAGGGACAAAGACTAGCTTTTGGATTTTTGAGTAACATGACAGCATCACATTTTTTATAGGAAGAAGGACAACTTTTATATTTTTTTATAGCCTAAAGGACAAAACCTAAAAAAAATTAAAAATTAAAAAAATCAAAAAATACGCGTCTTTTTCATGTACCTTTTTTTTTTTTTTTTCCTCTTTCCTTCTCGATTTTCAAACGCTCATATCTTTTGATCTAGATCACCAAACGTGATGAAATTTGCAACGAATTTTTTATTTTTTGATGCTCTTCGTTTTGAGATTTGGTTCGATATAATTACATCGTTTTTCATAAAATTCACTCAGTGAATCTCGTCAGTGAATCGCGAAAATCAATGAATATCGACAGTAAATTTCGAACAATAGTGAATTTCGACAGAGGATTTTCTGAAACCAGCTCGGAATATGTTGAATATGGTCTCAAAATAAAGCGCATGAAAAAATAAAAAAATTCGTGAAAGAATTTTTAAATTTGGTGTTGTATATTGAAAGATATGAGTGTATAAAAAAGATGAATGAGAGAGAAAGTGTGTTGAGTTATATTTTTTGTTGAGAAAAATGGTGCTCGAAAAAAATATTAAAATAAAATAGTTTTGTTTTTTATGTAAAAGTTTCAAAGAACTGTCATTTTACCTAATTGATGAAATGTTTGTGTCATTCTCATTCATTACCCCTAATTTATATTACAATTGTAAAGATTTTCATCACTAACGAATTGATGATAATGGAGCATAAAACGTAATGAAATTTTATTTACGAATAATCTATGAAGAATTAATATGTATGTAACAATTAAATCATTGGGCGGCCCAAATACTTTTGGCCTACTTTTTTTAAACCTTATAAGTCACACCTAATAGAATAATAGACTTATATCAAATTGTAAGTATATGATAATTGGGATTAATCATAGGGATATATATAAAATAATATATTATGAGAGTTGTATTATGATTAAACATTTAAACTACACTAAGTTGTCTTTCCCACAAGAGATTGGAAAATGTTGTCCACCTATTTAAAAAAGGTTTTCTAGAAACTAAGTTTTCTTTCTTAATATTTTGAAACTCTAAAGTAGAGGCCGAATTTTAGAAAAGGCAAAAAAAAATGTTTTTTTTCTTTCAAATTAAATCTAGATTTATAAGAGAAATCTCATTAAATCCCGAAAGAGGAAATCATTTAAAGAGTTTGTGTAGGTTACCAATGAAATAGGCTTGACGATCAAAATTTCCAACACACGATAAAAAATAAAAAAAATCAATTCGTGATCTCATTAGTAAATCTATAAGTTTATTTTATATTATTAATTATTAATTTCAATAGAATAAATCAAATTTGTCATGCCGTAAACAAATAAAGTTTTAAATTTTGTGCGTAGGAGAAAGTATAAAACACACAAACCCAAACCGAAGACTCAATTTTTAGTGAACCATGGTTAAATAATAAAATATAATAAAAATTACCGTTATATATAAATCATGTCCTTTGTTTTCTTTCTCTCTCCTAAAAATCCACAACCCTAATCTACAATACAATCTCTCAATTTTTTTTCTTCCTCTATTTGCCCTATTCAAATAATCTTATCTTATATATAACCCAAATAATCAAAAACCCTTTTTTCCTTTTATCACTTTGTCTCATACAAATCCAACTTATATATAACCCAAATACATCCCAAAAAAATAAACGTAGTTAGCACACAACAGGTCTTTCAATTAAGTGTAGATCAAGGGTTTCTTTCAAAATCAAATCCAAATCTCTCAACTTACTGGTATGCTCTCAAATTTTTATATTTTTTTTCCTTCCTTTGTCTCTCCCAAAAACCTCAAGGGTTGTTATATCATTATGAAAAGATATGATATTGGATAGATATATGCTGAGAATTTATGTGCAAATTTCTTGTCTAGTATAATATTAGAAAATAGGATCTGATCTAGTGATAAATGTGATTGTATCTCGTGGTGAGATCAGATCTGGTCTAGTGGTATAAGTGATTGTATTTCGTGGTGAGAAGCCGGGCTCGATTCGACTTCTAACTCTCATAGCATATGATATATTTGTGAATTACTCATCAATAGCTAAGATCCAGGGATTAAAGATATAGATCTACCAGATTAGGGAATTTTTAGAATTTATGAAAGAAAAAAAAATCCAGTCTTTTCAGTTCCCCTTCCCCTGCGCCGTTTGTTTTTCGTTGTCTTACATGTAAGCAGAAGTTTTCTTTAAAGACAAGATTTTTCATGGAGTATTTAGATCAAAACATCTTCCCGCCAATAAACCCAAATTTTCTTGGAATCTTAGTTTGGTCTATGTAATTTTTTAGCTGGGATTCATTTGTTCTACTTATGCTTTACAGATTAAATGAATGAATATGCTTAATACTTTTTTATTTCGAGCTAAATCGATTAAATGAATGATTTGTTTTGAGGGTTTTATATTTACAAATAAATTACAGGGTGCTTGGGGAAAAAGGTGTCTCTTTTGGATCTTGAATCAGTTGCTGATAAAGCTACATCACAGAGATAAATTTTGACTATTTTTCAAAGAAATTTGAAGTGATTTTACTTTTTGGCATCATATTAATGGTAGTTGGTGGGAAATCCATGGATTTGATTAAACTTTTTGTGAATGTGAAGAAAAATGGTGGGTATAAAAAGGTTACTGAAAATGGATTATGGGATTTTGTGGCTAAAGAATGTGGGTTTTTTTATGTATGTGATGGGTTAGCTTTGAAGTTAGTTTATGTTGAGAATTTGGAAAAAATCTTTGAGTCGTTGAAGAGAGTTTCTGAAGAAAAGATTGTAGTAGAACGTAGCGTTTTGGATACTTGTGGTGGATGCTCGATGGACTTAAGCTCGAATTTGGAACCATTTTTATCTGAGGTTTTGGGTCGTAAAAAGAAGAACAGTGTGAATCACGTGAAAGTGGATTGGGACGAGTGTGATTTAGGTGATGTTTGTGTAGGGAAGTTGCCCGAGATGGTTCATTGTCGTGATCATGTGGACTCGAATGAAGATATAGAGGATTATCATATAAAACACGTTTCTAACGATGTTATTGACCTTGTTTCGGATGTCAATGATGAGTGTGATGCTTCTTCTGGTGGATGCTCGATTGACTTGAGCTCGGATTTGGAACCGTTTTTATCTGAGGTTTCGGATCTTAAAAAGAACGATGCAACCTACGTGAAAGTGGATTGGGACGAGTGTGATTCAGAGAAGTTGCCCGAGATTGATCATTCTTACGATATAGAGAATCATCATACAAAACGCGCTCTTTCTAACAATGTTAAAGAAGAGTGTCTAACTTCTTTTGAATTCAAACCTATCAAGACTGCTGCTTTTAGGAAAGAAAGTGTACCCGTTATCGTTAAAGGGTCAGATTCAAAGACGAAGAGGAAGAGGAAGAGGGAGTCTGCCATAGGTATACTAGATTGGATTCATAGGGTTGCTCGGGATCCATGTGATCCTACAATCGGATCGCTACCAGAAAACTCTGAATGGAAAGATTACGCAACTGATGTTATATGGAAGCAGGCTTTGTTGATTCATGAAGCAATGCTATTGAAACGGACCGGATATTCGAATGGCCAAGACTTCACTGTGCAGGTACATATACTAATTTTCTCTTGAACAGTGTGTCGAACACCTAACATTCAATATTCTAAACCTAAAGCAATCATATTATCAATGATTTTCTTATGAACATAGAAAGGGGGGACTTTAGTATATATAACACTATACATGTTCTCAGGGCCGGTCCTACGTTTTTTAGGGCCGAAGCCAGTTAAAAAAAATTGGGCCTATGTACACAAAAAAAAAAAATCGACCGAAAATACAATTTTTTTTCTAATACATTTATATACAAACATCAAATTCATAATGCAAACACAAAACATACATATATATTAATACTAAATACTAATTCAACAATGCTCTTGAAGCACATTTGGAGGCGAAATCACTAATCAATGTATAATCATCAATTTCATCAACCAATTTCTGCTCAATCGATATTATCGCTAACCCATTCAAGCGTTCTTGACTCATCGTGTTTCGAAGATGGTTCTTTATTAGCTTCAACTTCGAAAAACTCCGTTCACCAGATGCAACCGTTACCGGAATAGTCAACAATATTCGGTAAACAATCTCCGTGTTTACATAACTTAGATCAAATGTTTTCAAGAATTTCAAAATTTGGAGAGGTTAATGAAGTAACATTTAGTAACATATAAATTGTTTTATTGGGTTGGATATTTTTTTTTAAAGAATCGGGCCTATATATAAATTTTTTTATTGGGATGGGTATTTTTTTTTTAAAGAATCGGGCCTATTTGTTATCAAAATCGGGCTTTTAATATACGATTTTTTTTATAAATCGATCGGATTAACTCTATAAAAAAAAATTTCGGATAAGCAAAACATGTACCGATTGGGCCTATCGGGATTCATTGGGCCAAGCCGACTGGCTCGCCTGGCTTGTGATAGGGCCGGCCCTGATCATGTTCTTCATGGTGACGGTTCTAGTATGGGCGTTGTTAGTGATGCCGCACACCAAACTTACTCTTGTGGCAATCGATTATTCAAAAGTCGATTCTAGACCCTAGAATCTACTTTCTACACGGTGACAATCGTTTATATGCTTTAGAATCGACTCTTGAAAAGCCGATTCGCTCACGAGCATCAGTGCCGTTAAAGGCGCCCTTCTAGTATTTAGTGGCCTTTTTTTTACTGAAAAGTTGATTTGAGTTCCCTCCGGTGTCTTACAGTGGATTTGGTGTGGCGCTATTAATAATGTCTTTTTATCGGGTAGATGCCTAGTTGTCACCTCTACAATAAGTCTTAATAGTCTTAATTTTCTTTTCTCATCTCTATGAGTAAAATATAGTATTGCCTCCGCTAAATAAGAGTCGTTTTAACATAAATTTAGAATGAGCGCCTTTAGTAGACCAGTTTTAACGTAATTTAGAATGAGTACCTTTAGTAGACCAATGAACTTTTTTATTGTGGCACAACACTAGAATCAATAAATTTTTCAAAAGTCGATTCTAGACCTTAGGATTGATTTCTCGCCGGTTGAATTCTGCCAAGATAGCATTTGTTAGGTTTATTATTCCTCATCCCACCTCTATTTTGTTACCCTTTCAATAATTTTTAGTCAAAAAGGTATTATAGACTTTCTAAACTTAATTAATGACATTTATCCACCTTTTAATCTGTGTGAAAACCTTTTTAATCTGTGTGAAAACCTTTGGAACGACTCTTAGTATTATAATAATAATAATAATAATAATAATAATAATAATAATAATAATAATAGTGCAATATTAGTATTGATATTGGTTGGAATGAAATGAGAATGGGAAAAAAGGGAGAAGTCTTCTAAAAAGGGGGGGGGAAGGTGGGGAAGTAGATGTAGGGCGGATCCTCATATGATCTGATTGGTTTGTAGGAGGCAGGGGGTGACCCCGGTTTGACAACCGTGAGTTTCGGTACAAGGATGGATGTTGATGTTGTGTTACAAGTCTAGTCGAGTTATTTCGAGTAGTAAGCTAGTATGGTTTCTTAAAGATTTTTATTTCGAGTTGTGGATAAAATTTGTCTTTCTCAATATACCCAACTTTATTACCATGTGATAGATATTCCCAATTTTATTACCATGTGATAGATTACAAATAATGTTGAAAATTTTCTAGACATTTCATTGTTATAATGATGTCAAAAAATTTCTACACCTTTCATTGTTACGGTAAATTAAAAACATTATACATTAAAGTTATCATATTGTTGGAAACAATATCCATTGATATATAAAATCCTTTAAAAAAAGAGAATGATTTATATATAATTGATTTATATCTTGTTTTCTAAGATACTATTTGTATTGTCCAATTTCTATCATATATATATATATATATATATATATATATATATATATATATATATATATATATTGGGAAATTGGACAATACAAATAATATCTCAGAAAACAAAATACTTATATAAACCATTCTCCTTTTCATTATTTACGTCACTTCTTGCCTTATTTTTTCACATAATTCTGATTCTCGTTTTTTTAAAAGGATTATTTACGTCACTCTTGTCTTCTTTTTTTTAACATAATTCTTTTTTTTAAGATTTTATATATTTAATGGATTCCAACAATATGATCACTTTAATGGATAATGTTTTTAATTTACTGTATCAATGAAATTTCTAGAATTTTTTTGACACCATTGTTGAAGTTTTATTTGTAATCTATCACATGATAATAAAATAATAAAAGAGGAAGTGTATCCGTTAATGTTATAACAACGAAAAACAAAAGCTAGCATATGATAACTCGTCCTGCCTTGTCTGGTCAGGTGAGTTCCATAATAAAGAAAGCGTGGTCGCCAAAGTCGTAAGAGCGAGAGATAACGTCATAACCCTTGCCGATTCTATATGTAGTATCTCTTTAGGTTATCCGCGTGCCAAGGCCGGTTGAACTCGAGCCCTTTTTGTCTTTTAAAACATAAGTCCCTTTTTTGATCTCTCTTGCGATCTGGTAAGGACCTTCTTAGTTCGCTGATAATTTGCCTTTGTCGGCCTGTCTGGCGTCCTCTCTTTTGAGGAGGACGAAGTCGCCTACCGCAAAAGAGTGATTCGGATTCGCTTATCATGACGACGCTTGGCTGCTTTCTTGCAATTGAGTAGTCAACTATAAGCGTTTAGCCGCTTTTCTTCAGATAGGACGAGCTCAAGTTTCATGTTTGCTTGATTGGTGAACTGATCATAGCATGATACCCTTAGTCTTGGCAAATCCATTTCCATCGGTGCCATGGCCTCTGAACCATAAGTTAATGCAAAAGGTGTTTCACCTGTTGTCGTATTGAACGTGGTTCGGATAGACCACAGAACGGATGGGAGTTCGTCAACCAATCTTCCCGCCTTCTCATCCAGGTTATTTTTTAGCCTGGTGATGATCTGCTTATTTGCGCTTTCTGCTTGACCATTGCCTTGTGGGTAGCATACTGAGGATTTCCAATGTTTCACATTGTGCTCGGCGCAGAATCTTGTGAACTCGTCCTTGGATTGAGGGCCATGATCTTATACTACGGCTCTAGGGACTCCGAAGCGAGTCCAAACTTGGTCAAGTAAGAAATGTATAGCATCTTTTGCTGAAGTTTTAACCAAGGCTTTAGCTTCGACCCATTTAGTGAAATAGTCGAAGGCGAAAATGGCATATTGGCCGCTATATCGTCCTTTGTGGAACGGGACAATGAGATCGATTCCCCATATGTCGAAAGGCCAGGCTGATATAACAATACTTTGCTCCACTGGACAATACTTTACTCCACTGAGGGTAGTCGGGTATATCTACGAAGCGCTGACACTTGTCGCATTCCTTGGCAAACTTTTGAGTGTCGTCGGCGAGTTTGGGCCAGTAATAGCCAGGTGAGTTTGGGCCACTTGTCGCTTTCCTTGGTGAACATTATTATGGAACTCACCTGACCAGACAAGGACCAGACAAGGCAGGGCGAGCTATCATATGCTAGCTTTTGTTTTTCGTTGTTGTAACATTAACGGCTACGCTTCCTCTTTTGTACACGTTAGCTTTTGTTTTTCGTTGTTATAATATTGCGAAAGACAAATTTTATCCATAACTCCTTAATATCTAGTATGGTTTGTTAAAGATTTTTATACATGAAAGAGTGTACTATTCACCCCTATCTAGTAGTGCCATACGAGGTGAGATCCTCTGCTGTGTAGACATATCACAATAAATGTTGTGATGGGGTGAAGAAGGGCAAAAGGGACAATTCACCTAGCTGAAATTTTGAAAAAAATAAGATAAAACCATCAGAAAAACCTTTTTACATGTTCACAGCAGCCACATCATCCTCATGCTACAGCAGAGGATCACAATTCAGTGCGATACCTACCTACGATCCAACAATGCCTTTTTTCCAATTCTATCAAGATTGAGTTTTTTTAGTCGGACCTTTAACCTTGATGAGAATCGACTCAACTCAGCTCGATTACACCCCTAAATTAGAGGCAATCGTATAATGGAGGATAGTCCCGAAAGAAATGGTTGTAAGACGAACAACACTTCAAGGGAATAAACACGAGTCTAGTCGAGCTCTTATAGGTATTCTTGAAGTCAATTGTGTTTAATATGTAAATTACCTACCTCCCAAACAACAGGGTATCGGAGCGGGGCGTTGTAAGTTCCTCTTTGTCAACATTGTCTTTCCATTATATTGTTCACGTCTTGAGCCTCTTTGTTGGCTTTGTTGTGTCATCTATGTACCTTTGTGTGTCCTATGTTTATCCAGACTCTTTGTTATAGGCTCATATTTGAGGGGGGGCGTTTTTAAGTTAGTCGTGTTTAACACAAAGTTTGGGCCTTGTACAAAGAGTCTAGACCGTCCTAACGGGTACAAGCAAATAAGGGGGCATACAAAGCCAATAAGGTGGCCTTACACTTCTCAACATGGATCGGGGTGAAAGTGGAAGCAAATAGGTTCGAGCTTATGATCTCCATTCCTGATAGCATGTTGAATTAAAAAATTAAATATTTCAACACGCCCTTTTAAGTGAGTCGAGCTTATAACACAGAGTTTGAGCCAACATAAGACATAGAAAGACGTATAAAGGACACGACAAGGCTAGTAAAGGGGTCCTACACTTGACAATATAAAGCCCCCTTGAGTGAGTCAAGCTTATAACACAGTGTATGAGCAAACATAAGCCATAGAAAGACGTATAAAGGACACGACAAGGCTAGTAAAGGGGTCCTACACTTGACAATATAAATGGGTCGAAAGTGGCGATAAATCGTTTGATCAAATAATCTCATGCTTTGATACCATGCTAAATCACCATCTCTCCAAACGGTTTAAACCGTTGATGAGACATGAGTAACCTACATAATCATAAACTTCTACAAATATCCAAATACTTCCATAAAATTGATCTTTTTATTAGGACATTTAAAATTGATCTAGAGTTATTTGATTTATATGTTTGTAATTTTGTTTCTTTAATTAGTGTTTTAGCATTTTTTTTCTATAAAGGACGAAAGTTTTATTACCTCCGAAATGATAACAAATTTACGACAAAAGCTAGACGGATTTTGGTAAATTAAAATGATTTGAAACTTCATTTTCTCAGATTTTACATTGTTTTACGGTATCACCGCAAAGGCGTATAATTCAACCACTCATTTGTGTGCGTGTATTTTATATCCCTGCAGAAAAGGCAAAAGATGCATCCAACGATGTACGATGAACCTGAAAATTTTAGACACAGTCAAAGAATTCATTCTGCAAAAGACCCTCCGAAAAAACCGCGTTCTCGAACCGTTTCGAAATCCTCTTCCCCAAAGAGAGACAACGATGAAAATCCTGAATTCCCGGATTATTTATCAAACAAACACCATCAAATACACGTAAATGTAGGCCAAAAACATCAAGCAGACGTTCAAGAATGGACCGAGAAGAAGAAATCCGTGTACAAAGTTGATTCGAAATGGTTCGGGACTCCAATCTGGCCACAACACAACAAGAACCAAATCGAACGAGAACCGTTAGGAAAAGGAAGATCCGATTCATGTGGATGTCAATTCCCGGGGTCCACCGAATGTGTTAAGTTTCACGTCTCCGAGAAGAGTAAAAGATTGAAACTTGAGTTAGGTATTGCGTTTTATCTATGGAGATTTAACCGTATGGGTGAAGGAACGTCGGTAACTTGGACTAAGGAAGAAGAAAACAAGTTTCTCGAGACGTGGAAGTTAAACCCGGTGATGTCATTAGGCGGTTTTTTATATGAAAGTGTGAAAGCTTTGCCTAATAAATCAAGGGCATTATTGGTAAATTACTACTTTAATGTCTACCTTTTACGCCGTAGGGGCGAACAAAATCGAATTAGTCCTAATAACATCACAAGTGATGACGAGGATGAAGATGAAGATGAAGATGCTGTGTCAGAGCGTGTTAAGCCAACAACGGTTGGTTCCACGAAGAAAACACGATTGAAAAAAACGAGATAGCTAGTTAAGCTAACAACGCTTGATTCTAGGAAGAACACACGATTGAAGAAATCTAGATAGCACGTGAAAACACGGATCAAGTAACGTAAATTCAGTGGCGGTTTTAATTTTTTGGAAATGATTTTAGTGGTTTAATTTGATTTTTATCTCAACAAGAAGATGATGATATTGGACATCATCTTTGACGGTTAAAATATTGTTTTCTAATTTTGAATGGTGGATATTTTTATATACATATAGAAATTGAGTTCAATGTTTAAGTCGTTGGACAATTTTGCCCTTGAAAATAGTACTTGCTAAACGATGTTATTATTGACACCACAGTGAATCTGCCGTGATGTCATACTTCGGGCTAGGTTCGATTTTACTGAGGTCGAAAATTGACATTTGACTTTTTCATAAGTCGAATATCGGCGTGTTGTCGCGAGAGTAGATTCGATGTGGTGCCAATAACAATTGCCCCACAATTTGAGTCGAAACATTACTGCTTATTGACGTTTCAATGAAACGTCACTACTATCGACTTTCATTTTGTACAAAGAATGGCACTACCATCGACGTTACTCACAATTGTCCACATTCTATTAAAAAAACGTCACAGTCGCTAACTTTTTGGAAAAAAACTAACGTCAGTCATCGCTAGTCGGTAATGTCAGAATGGGTGTGGAGGCAAGCCGTTTCATAAGACCAAACAAACTTCACCCCCTTCTTTGTAAGCTGTGTAAGGGGTATCTTCACATAATTTCAGTAGTAACCACCAACCCAAGGAACCTTCTAAGAATGCTGCATGCTGAGATTACATGACCTAAGAATGCCACTTGGCCTAGCCATAATTCACACTTGCTAAATTTGGCGTACAATTGCTTCTCTCTCAGTACTTGAAGCACCGGTCGTAAATGCTCCTTATATTCTTCTAATCTTCTTCAATCCTAGAGTGTATCAAAATATCATCAATGAATACCACCACAAACTTGTGTAGGAAAGGTTGGAACACACGGTTCATTAAGTCCATGAATGTTGCCGGCGCATTTGTCAACCCAAAATGCATCACTAGAACTCATAATGTCCATACCGAGTTCAAGAGGCGTTTATTGGTATATCACTCTCCTTGATCTTTAACTGGTTCCCGATCGTAGGTTTATTTTTTAGAATACCTTGGAACCTTGAATTTGATCAGAGAGGTTGTTGATTCTAGGAAGCGGATACTTGTTCTTGACGGTCACTTAATCAGCACACGGTAATTTGCACAAAGTCGTAGAGACCCATATTTCTTCCATACTAAAAATACGGGTGCTCCCCAGGGGGAGGTGCTTAGTCAGATAATCTTTCGATCAAGCATATCCTGTAGTTGCTCCTTGAGCTCCTTGAGTTCTGCAGGTGCCATACGGCAAGGTGGCTTGGATACTGGATGCTCCAGGTAACAGATTATTTTAAATTCTATCACACGGTTGGGTGGTAATCCTGGCAACTCCTCAGGGATAGTAGTTACACCACGATCCCAGAGTTCAGACTGTTTAGTTACACCATCACAAGAACATAAATACAACCACAATTACAACATAACCATCAATAAAAACACAACTCCAAAAGACTATATTACACGAAGCAACTGTTGGAAGTAGCGTCTGAAAGACAATTTCTGTAATTGTTTTTATAATTAATAAATGACAGATTTATTCTCATCTTATTATTTGCTTCGTGGTTATATGTAATACACTGCTGAAAACCCAAAGTCGTATCATATGTAGCCATATAATTTAGTGTGTGTCACACGTGAGGATTAAGTTTATGGTGATACACTTGAACTATTAGTCCGTGGTGAACTTAATCAAAGTATGGGGTCTATTGATTAAACCACCATTAATGCGCCCAGAACACTTTATGGTGTGACCGTCTTATCCGGACCGTCGATATTGGTAATCTAAGTAGGGCATTTATATATGATAAGAGTCATATATGACTTGACCGATTTAATCTGCGTTTCTCATATAATTCCGTGACTGAGAAATCTTATTGAATCACAAGATGATCATATATGGATTAACCTTAATCCTGAAGTGATTGCATACTCCTACTTGTTTCAAGATAGGGTTTGATGTGTTCGTTAAGGATCGCTAAGAGGCGCGGTCCGAATCACTTTCGCATTGGCACTATTCTAGAATGAGTAAGAAGTGTGTGTCTCACAGATATTGAATCCATTCCTTTCTGCAGGAAGTAGAAAGACAATCCCCTTATTTGTTGATCCTAGAAACTGATCGATCGGCCGAGTTCGTATTGGTTATGAACTAAATGATCACTAGTGGGTTAATGGTAAATAAGAATAAGATGTAATGAAGAAGGTTTACGGAAATAATCCCGCTTCGTTACGGATAGTCTTTGGAGGGTTAGTCTATTTGTAATGATTATATCAATGGACACTTATTGACTCGACACTATGAGAATAAGTTATATCCATAATCGATAGAGTTCAGTTTCGGATTTATGGTGGCGTAATTCCGGAATTAATAAGTTGAGTAGAAATATTCTGTTCGATGAATATTTTATTCAATTTATTGTACCTACTGGTTATAGGTCTATGGTCCCCGGGTTGGCTCCTAACACGCGAGTGTTTTCTCGTTTTATGGAACCTCGAGAATAAATTAAGTAGTTGATCTATTTAATGAATATGCGAATATTATTTGTTTGGTAAATAATATGTAAAATAGAAAAGACATTTTCTATTAAAAAATAATGGCTGAGGTGGCGCCACATTGTGAGAAAATTAGGAAAAGAAATTTTCCTAGATTATGTCACATGTGTAATTAGTTAATTATTTATTTGTTAGATAATTAATGGAAAAGAGATAAGAGATTGATCTTTTTGGAAATTATCTCTTATTTTATGGCAAATATCTTTTCCTTATGAAAATAGGTAATTATATTATGAAAAGGATAACTCTCTCTAGACTAGTTATTTTCCTATATAAAGAAAGTTCCTCCCAACACAATAATATAGCAAATTGGCGCCACACATAATAAAAAGAAGGGAAATATTAGTTTCTTGTTCTAGCCATTAGGAGAAGAAAACTTGGAGTTTTTCTTAAGCATATTCGAGGAGGTTTCACTACGGAAATCGACGTCCACCAGTCGTCGCTTGAAGATACAATCTGGAAGATCACGGCTTCTCTCCGATTGGGGTAAATCTACTAACCATCTTGTAGTTAATTAATTTATTATGTGAATTAAAATCGTGGTAAAATCGCATGCGAATTTAATTCGTAGCTTCCGATGTGCATGATCGAGCGTCTCGATCGGTGTTGTGAATCAGATCTGACGATCCAATTATGGATCGGATCCGAATTCGGGTTTCTGTATATCCAGCAGCAACTTCCAAGAGCTTGATCCTCGTAATCCCAAGCTTCAAAGCATCCTTCAAAACCTGAACTTAACTTGAAAATGTTGAAGAGAAAGGTTGTGAGCAAACACTATGGTCGTAAGATGTTGAAGTTTGTAAAGAACAAACGAAAATGAAAAAGAATGCGGAAATCTATTATTAAAAGAATAATCAACAAGTTAAGTTACAATGTTGCTGATCATGTGGTATTTATAGCTTCATGTACCACATTAATCAGCTATAAGTAAGTTACAAACGGTTATAACATAATCTAACTAAATAACCGCTTTCTGCCTATATTCGATCTGCTGACTAACCCAACAGACTGCTAAGCCTTTATACGATCAGTTAAGTCTTCAGAATTCATTTGACTTGCACTCATCACTTCCTTCCGCACATTTACTGTAACACCCCTCTCAAGCTGAGAATGGTACATGATCAGCTTGCACTCAACACATCCTTCAGCTACTGGAACTTTGAATATCATGTGATCTGTATACATTATTATCTAGTGGTGAATCTCCATGTTGTAAAGTCTGCGTGGACTCCATAGGTGTCTTGGCAGGTTTGGCCCCCCCAAAATTCATATATTCTCATAAAAGGTTTAGGGTGTAATTTTCTTTGAGAAATAGAAATCTTCTGGCAGCCTCAATACCCAAGAAATATCTCAATTTTCCAAGGTCTTTGATTGTAAATTGTTGATGCAAGGCATCTTTGACTTGTCGAATCAATTGTTCATTAGGACTTGCTGATACGATGTCATTTACATAGACTAGAAAAGCAATAAAAGATTGTCTGGGCCCTTTGGTGAATAAATTATGATCATGCTTGGACTGAACAAACCCTTAAGGATTTAGTCAACTTGCAATTCCACTAAGTGTTCTAAAAATCGCTTTAGGCGACGCCTAGGCGCTAGGCGGCCTCCGACCAACTCGATTATGCCCTAGGCGGTCATATCTAGGCGAGTAGATCCTAGACGAGTTTCTAGGCGATTCTGGGCGACCCTGGGAGACTAGGGTATCCATTTTATATATATATATATATATATCATTTGACACATTAAAAAAAACACAGCCGCCCCTCCCCTTTCAAATCTGCGATTTCTTGACTTGGGGAATGGGAATGAAGATTAGACTGGAGAGTCTTGAGTTGAGTTCTTACTTCTTAAACTTGTTTTGAGTGTTGACTGTTGACATGATCTCATGTGATTTCGTACTTTAATTAGTCTTTTGACACATTTTTACTTGATTTTTATGCTTTATGATCATATGATGTAAGGATTTATGTTGGAGAAGTATTGTATTATTTAAAAAAATTATAAAAAAAAAAAAAAAAACACCTAGGCGCCCTATGATCGCCCGACGTTCGCCTAGCGGTTTTTAGAACACTGATTCCACTGTCTACTGGCTTGCTTTAGACCATACAAAGATTTTGTTAATCTGCAAACTTGATTTGGTTTATCTATTGCAAAACCTGGGTCAGCTTCATATACACTTCTTCATGTAGATCTCCATGTAAGAAGGCTGTGTTGACATCCATCTGATGGAGATGCCAATTGTTAGCTGTTGCTGCTGCAAGAAGAGATCTAACAGTGGTAATTTTGACAACAGGAGAAAAGGTCTCTTGGTAATCAATTCCATATGTCTGAGTATATCCTTTTTCCACCAACCTAGATTTGTATCTTTCTACTGAACAATCAGGGTTGTACTTGATTTTATACACCCATTTACATCCAATAGGCTTATTTTCTGGGGGTAAATTAACTATCTCCCGAGTATGAGTGGTCTGTAAAGCCTCAATCTCTTTTTGCATGGCTTATTTCCACTCATCATTCTTTATGACTTGATTATAAGCCTTAGGTTCTTAATGGCACCAATAGCATTAATGAATTTGGTATACTCTGCTGAAAGTTTCTCCAAGTTCATCATCTCACTCAGCAGATGTGGTGTCTACTGAACTGCATGAGCCCCACCTTGGTAAAAGGTTGGTGTTTTCCTTGTCCTTGTGGGCCTTCTCCATTGAGCAGGTGCAGGTGCCTGGCTGACAGAAGCATGTCCTTCTCTAGAAGCCTCAACTACAACTAATCATGTGTCTGGTTGGTCTGCTGACTCATTCAGCAAGTCATCAAAACTATCCATAATTGGTTATGGTACTTGCATGTCAGAGAGATATCTGGCCTTACCTAGAACCTGTTGAAATAAAAGAAAATAAGTCTCATGAAATTGAGTATTTCTGGCAACAAAGATATCCTTGTTGGTGATATCCAATAACCCTTGGAAGTGTTTGACATTCCAAAGTAGACACAAGTCTAACACCTGGAATCAAATTTGGTCATGTACCGCTGAAGTGTACAAGAAAAGACTAAGCAGTCAAAAACTTTAAACACAAAATAATCTGGTTTGGTGCCATAAAGCACCTCATGAGGAGTGCTTTCCTTCAGCACTGGTGTTGGTGTTGGTGTTGCTCAGCTGTGTTGACACAGGATGTCTGATGTATGATGCCTTGTTGAGCATAGAAATCTGTGAGCTGAAACTCAGCTTCATTGTCAGATCTAATCACTTTAATGATTTTATTAAATTGAGTGGAAACAAATTTAACAAAAGATTTAACAAGCCCAGAGGCTTCAGATTTGTGCCTCATGAATCCAAGTAAACCTGGAAAAATCATCCATAATAGTTAGAAAATATTGTTGTCCATTCACAGTGTGGTGCCTCAAAAGACCCCAAATATCCATATGAATAAAATCAAAAAGTAGTACTTAAGGGAAAAAGGGTTTTTATTTAACTTTGCCAAAGGGTAGACATAACAAAGATCATGTTTCACAAAATTTAATATCAGTTGACTGAGAGATAATAACTTGCAATCTCTTATCTGGTAGATGTCCGAATCTGTAGTGCCACAAAAGGACATCATCTACTCTATCAGACAGAGTATTGTTTTCTACAGCATTAACAACAGAAATATTGACTGGTTGATCCATAACATAGAGTCATTTTTGTAGCTCTGCTGAACCAATTACTTTCTTGTTCTTGTCCTAGAAAACTCACTTGTTATAAGTAAATACAGTTGCACCTTTGGAATGATTAATCAAAGAAGGTAAAGATAAAAGATTATACTTTAAACCAGGAATACAAAACACATCATGTAAGACTAACTGAGAGTTTACTCTCACTTGTCATATATGTGTGATAGAAACATTATTCTCATTAGGTAATCCCATTTTTATACCAGATGAAGGTTTGGGATTACTTAACAGGTCTAATGAACCTATAATGTGATCTGTGGCACCAGAGTCCAAGATCCATTGTATAGATCTTACTATATTTAGATCATATGTCCATATAGCAGGTGAGAAATGTGTAGTAATTCCAGCAGGCTGCCCAGCAGCAAACCCTGCATGCCTAGGAGGATCAGAACTTAGTAGAGCCATCAACTTGTCAAGTTGATGTGCAGTAAGATTAGGAAACCCTGGTCTAGCGGACCTATTTTGAGGCTGATCTTCTTCTGTTGATTGTTCCTCTTCTACCAAATTGGCCCTTTTTGACTTGAAACCAAGAGGATAGTCGTGCTTCTTATAGCAAGTTTCTTCAGTGTGACCATTGAATCCACAAAAACTACATTGTACTTTCTTGGGATTCTTGGGTCTGATATTTGTAGTAGGTACAGACCCTGGTCTGTTGACTGCTTGTTGCTGCCCCTGTCCATTCTTCTGAGACAAGAGAATCATAGAATCTTGAGTCTTGGCCTTATTTTCCATATATGACTTCCGTCTTTCAAATTTAATGGCCATTGCAAAGGCATCATGGATCTCTGGGAATGGCACCATCAACATTGTCTGTGAAACCATAGGCTCAAACTCATCTCTCAAGCCTTTAAGGAACTTCATGGCATGCTCAATTTCCATATGATCCACCAAAGTATTGATTGCATTGCAGTGACACTTGGGATCACAAGAACACTTGGCACAGGCCTGATGGTCTTGATTTCTTCCCATAGAACCATCGATTTTGTGAAATTTTGATTAACAGAATCAGTACCTTGTTTCAACAAATGCATTTCTTCTAAAAAATCTGTAAGTCTCAGTGCATCTACATTAGAAAATATAGCAACAAGATTCTTCCAAACTGCATGAGCACTCTTGAAATACATCAAACTTTGTGCAATGGTGTTCTCAACAGAATTCAAAATCCACGACCTTACCATTGTATCACACTGTCTCCATGCATGAAAATCTGCTGAAGCTGCTTGTGGTCTCTTCATTGTGCCGTCTACGAAACCAATCTTGTTCATGGTGATCAACACCATCTCTATGGACATCTTCCATGGATTATAGTTGTTGTCATTCATCAATGGCTGAACAAGTACCAATGATGGATTCTCATTAGGATGGACATAGAAAGGACTGGAGGGGCTAATTTCTTGCTTTTTAGCTGTCATGGCTGTCAAGAACTCCAGAAATATGCCAATTGATAACAACAGAAACAAAAAACGATCAAGTAATGATAAAAAGAAAAAGGATAACCACAGTCTACTCTCGAGAAACTGTGGTAATAATCAGAAAGGAAGAACAACACTCTCAAGATTCTTCAAAAATCAGAGCACAGAAAAGCATAAGAAACTCTCAAGTTTCTTCTCTGATACCATGTTGAAGTTTGTAAAGAACAAACGAAAATGAAAGAGAATGCGGAAATCTATTATTCAAAGAATAATCAACAAGTTAAGTTACGATGTTTCTGATCATGGAGTATTTATAGCTTCATACACCACATTAAACAGTTAGAAGTAAGTTACAAACGGTTATAACAGAATCTAACTAAATAACCGTTTTCTGCTTATATTCGATCTGCTAACTAACTCAACAGACTGTTGAGTCTTCAGAATTCAGCTGACTTGCACTCAGCACATATACCGTAACATAAGTGAGAAAGGATCAACAATGGATGTGTTACATATATTACCAGGTATAATGTATGTAACGGTAGTTATAAAAATGTATGCATTAAAAAAAATTACTTGACATGAAAACCATTAAGTAAAACATAACTTACACTTCGAGGGCTGAACATGCTTTACCAAATGAAGCTTAAGAATGAGTCATTATTACTAATTAACGTAATATCAACTAAAGCCTTTAGTGACTTAACTCGTCGACGATCACATCCGCTTTTGCGCCGTGAATGAAAGCAAATCGTCGTTACATACAAGGCTTGCAAGCACGTCCACTTTTCCGCCTTGAACGAAGACAACACGGTATACCATGTGTCCACTTTTACGCCATGAACGAAGGCAATTACGTCCATTTTTACACCGTGAACGAAAGCAACATGAAACTATGATTTCTCACCTAAGGCTTAGTTATAGTTCATTCAACTTGTATCTTTATCAAACTACTTGTAAACATCATTCATTCATTTTAACTCAATGAATCCATGCTAACCAAAGTTAAGGAAAATCAATCCTTTTACAAATTTAGAACTTGCTAGGTTTTGTTTCAAATGCACCACTTTATCATCATTCTTTATGTTAAAACTACTTTTAGACAAAAGATAATTTGGAAAGACTTCTCTGCTTTATTAGGTAACAAGCCAGGCTTTTAAATAGCCAAATACACCAACTGATAAACGGGAAATAAGGAAAGCATTCATTTTTATTTTTTTTAGAATCCAAACGATTCATTAACAAGAAGTTACGAAAATGGTGTTAAAGAAACCGGTTTTGTGAATATTTGTATAAAAAACTTGTAAAATACAAATTTAAAAGTTTTAAGGTATTGTTCTTGGACATTAAATTTCAGTTCTTAAGTTAAACATACAAACTGCCGCCTGGTTTTTATTAAAACTACAACATGCATATACTAGCCGAAATGCAAGAAATTCAAGCTAAAACATCATGTAAGATTAAAAAGAAACATTTGGGTGAAACATACATAACCTGAAAAAGGTTGAACAAATAGGTTAATTGTGAGAAAACACTATGCCCGTTGCCCGTAAGGAATAAAGAAGAACAGATTTGTTGTAGTGAACCTATTTGTTCAACGTTTTCAGGTTATGTTCAGGTTTTGAAGTACGTTTGGGATTGCGAGGATTAAGCTCTTGGAAGTTGTTTTGTTGTAATACTTCTGGGGTGTAACTAAATGGACTGAAACCGTGGGATCGTGGTGTAACTACTATCCCGAATATGTAATAGTTATGTGGGCTTTGTATATTGTAGCATTAGACCTTGGAAATCGTAGAAGCCGCTTACGTACACCTTATCGCGAAAAATAATCGTGATCCTCAAAGTTTTTTCTTGGACGTGCTAAGCACCCGTGTTGTTGGAAGTTTAAATCGGATACCAATAGAAACTCACGTTGTAATATTATCGTTTGTATTTTATTTTTTAAGATATATATTCGTTGTATCATGTGGATGGACTTTGAATGCTTGTGATGTAACCGTTTTTTTCTTAAATACGGATAAGTTAGATTTGTTACAACAGTTGTAGAATAAAATTTCTTTACCGTCATTTCGTATTGGTAGTTGACTTTTGCATAATGCTTAGTTTTAAAGCATCACATTATACTTTTACAATATTGATTTGAAACACACGTCTCACCATCATCAATAATGTAAGTGAGTTGTTAATGACACAACAACGAATCTATTTTCGGGACACCACACTGACATTCGGCATCTTGAGAGTCGAATGGCCAGTTTTTACCTTTGCAAAGTCGAACAGAACCCGAAGTTTGGTGTCACGATAAATTCATTATGGTGCCAACAACAACGCCAATATGTTGTTTTTGCCATAGCCATGTCTATTTTGTCTCTATTGTAATGGAAAGTTTGTTACGCGGAAAAGAATTGGAATGGAATAACATCTATATAATTGAATTTTTATAACCCAATTTTTTATGACCGTTTTCAAGAATCGTTTATAACCAAACCGTTATCTGCCCGTTACGTTACCGATAACATTAAATACACATTGCAAATAGAAGGCCTTATACTGGATTCGATTTCTGACTCAGCTCGAATTTCTACAAAGGCTCGTTTGATAAAATTTTAAAACTAACATAACTTTCTTATCCCTCAATTGTTTCAAACAATCAAGATTAGGGTTCTTTCTTCACTACTTCCCTGGATTACATACATCTTTCCTTCAAACAGAACGAATCGAGCTTTTAAAAACTTATCTCCCCGAATCTTGATCTTGACCTTACAAAGCTTTCAATAAGAGACAACATAGGTGTTTACCACATATTAACAGGTACTGTATCCCCTACGAGGGCCGGGTCCCACAACACCGCAGGAGTCCCTATCGAACCAGAATGTCATATGAATGTCATGTATACATACGCCACGGCACTCATCTGATATAATCCGGTGAAATACAGACTCCTCATACAAGAATTTCCTCGGAGTTGTACACTCTTTCGGTGATCAATTACATACAAAATTCATCATAAATTGGTAGGACGTCGTTTTCCAGCACCCGTACGCAACCTCTTTACTGGATTAGCCCATCCAACATTCCCATCACTTCCATTCACCGCCTGCTGCTGTTGAGAAGACGAAGAAGAAGACGGGTGCTGCTGCCACATCTGAGGTTGTTGACTCGGTTTGATAACCGGCCCTAAACTCGGTGGACTTCTCATTACGCGGTTTATCGGTGATACAGGACCGTTACCAGGCGGCTTCAATAAAGACGACACTTTTTCCCTGTCTTTTCTCTTCTTCTTGCAGATAACAAGCTCTCCCGGATGAGTAAACGTGTGAGATTCCGGTTGGTTAAGAACCCGAGCGGGGCCTGAAGATGACTGGCCTCTTAATTTCATGTCTTCGTTGTTTGACCCGCGGAGATGAGGCTTTTGAGGACGGTTGATAAGCTCGTGTTCGTCTTTCTTAATGGGCTTGTTTTGACCCGGAAGGAGGATTTGTTTTGATGATGAACCAAAAGGAGTTGCAGAAGATCCCGGGGTACCAAATGAGAGAGAATTTTTCGAGTCTCGGAAATCGATCTCAGGAAATAATATCTTCAAGATGTCAAAGAATAGATCATGGACTTTCCTGGCTTCAGATCTCACCTGTGATGCATAAATTAATGGTGTTTTTCATTATCAAGCAGGAAAAATGACCCTAAGAATACCGAGATAGCTTCTATTAGGTTCTTTTGTTCATCCCACCCCTATTTTAGGGCGTTGTTAAAGACACCACAACAAATCGGGCAAGATTCGACTTTACAAAGGTCGAAAATGGACATTCAACCTCTGCAAAATCGAGTGTCGGTGTGGTGCCCCGAAAGTAATTTCACTGCAGTGCCTTTTACAGCTCCCCTATTTTACTATCCATCCAACAACTTTTCAAATATTAAAATCATTGCACCAATGATAGTGAAACGGTATTTCAGACTTCATAAACCAAAATCTACGACATTCATCTACTTTTCAATCTGCGGAAAAACCTCTAGAACGACTTATTTAAGGATGGAGGTATAGTACATGCAAATATGTATCCAATATCATCTCTACCAAACAAATAACACCTCGGGCGGGTAATCTATAGATTGTTTTGACTTTTTGTCCTTGTCCCGACATACCCTTAATTTATTATTCATCTAAACATTTTTCATTACTATACAACTATTTGATAGTCAAATAGTATTTTACACTTTTACCCTCAAATTTATGACTTTCAACTTTCTATAGTTGTGTGAAAACCTCTAAAAACGACTTATAATTTGGGACAAAGATCACAACACAGAGAGCTGAACAGTGAGTTTAGCATGCAAGACTAAAAAGACACTCCACATATTTTTACAGGTATTTACTACATCGATCTTGAGGAACATCATAACAAAATATGATACGAGTTTTTACATGGAAGGGCGTTGACGTACCTCGTGAGAGAATCCATAATATTGCATAGATGTTCTTAACATAAGCAGCACATCTGATACGAACTGCATCACTCCACTGTACTCGTGGTTATCAAGGCGCATATCGATCTCCGGCAAATCAAAAAGATTGTCATCTTTTCCGCCTATAACCCCAGAACTTTCGATTTTTTTCCATAGACCACTTAGCAGTGGAACTATTTGAGGACCCTCCCTGTCTATTCTCTTCTGAAGCCTACTGATCACATTCTTGCACTGCATGAAAAAAAACGGATAAATTTTACAAATGAAAACAGAACCAAGTAACGTGATGAATGAACCTTTTGGGTCCCGCAGCAAGACATCCTAATGCTCGAAAAAGAATTCATGAAAGGAAAAAAACAAATCTTTATTCCCACATGAGTTATTCATAAAAGGGATAAAGATAATCTCTGTCCCTTTTGTTTCACGAATTTGCACTCCTACCCCATAATGCTTAATATTTGCACTTGAACCTGTCATCTTTGAATTTTCTTTTGCTCTCAGTCCAAATTGTCACGAGTCAAACAACCAGCATAGAAGGTACGCAAGATTCTAACCCATGGAAATCTGACACATGGGATAAATGGACTGAAAGGTAAAAAATGCATAGTTGAGGGGTTAAAGTGCAAATATGAAACACGGGATATAAATGCAAAAATCGTGAAACACAAAAAGTAACAGAAGTGTCTTTATCCCTTTATAGAAGTAGCATGTAAATCATACCACCTACACAGACCTTCTTTATAGTGACCTCGGGCATCTTAGAACCAGCGCTTGAAGAAGTCCCGCTAGCATTAAGAACTTTACTATCTGTAATGTCTCTCGAATGTGGAAGAGCATCATCTGAATTCGATAAATTGCTATTCGACCGACCGGATCTTAACGAACTTTGGATCTTAGGAGCATTAGTTAACTTCTGGGAGTTCAAATTCCGTTTGTTCTTTAAGGACGAGTTCATATGTTCTTGCTTCAAACCTGTGTGTTGTTCCCCAACACTTTTATTTCCTCTGTCATTATTGGTTTGCAATCCACGCTTACGATCCGCCTGATTTGGCAAACGAAGAGAATCTACACGACGAGCTGGTAGCTCGTTGAATTTCTCCTCTGTCCTCTCAGCAACAAGACGCGGCCTAAGTCTAATGCTGCGTTTTCGCTTAATTTTAGGCTGCAAAACCTGTTCGTCTTCACCTTCATCACGGTCTTGGTTCCAACTTCCAGATTGTTGGACATCTATGTGTGAGTCTCCAGACCCCCCGATTTCCCCTTCCTCTAAATCATCTGACTGTCAAACAAAAACAGAAGCATCTAAGGCAAAAAACCTAGTCTCTATAAATGAGAATAAGAGTTTTAAACACGCTATTGGTCTCTTTTGTATCAAAGTTCCATCTTGGCACTTTTACCCCTTTTCTGTACTTCTTTTTTTTACATGTTCACTCCAAAGTGCCACATATCCAAAATCTAGCATTAAAGGTACATGTTCAGCCAATAAAAACTTGCTACATAACAAAAATAGACTAAAAAGGTAAAATTGCATAGATGAAACATAAAGATAGAAATGTGAAAATCGTGAAACAAAAGGGACCAAAATAGTCTTTATCCGGAATAAAAAGAAGATGAAATACCAGTTTTTTTGAATGAGAACTAGGTCTGGCTTCTAAAGCTGAAAGAGAACCAAACTTCTGAGACACGGAAGCCGGCACCACTGGCATAACTCTCCGCCCATCAGATGAAGATCCAGATGAACCTGGTTCTTCCGCCTTAAGAATGTGTTTAGTGCTATTCGAAGCTCGAGAATATCCATATCCATGGGTGGGCAGAGTAGTATCCTCTTCTGATAGTTCCTTGTTACTTGAAGGTGCCCCAGCACCACCATCAAATTCTTCATCTTCGGTTTCTTCAATTTCACCTTCCTCTTCTTCAGGTGCAGACTCGCCATTTTTCCCCTCGGAACTGGCTTCAGAAAGGTCACCACTGTCATCGTCCATTTCTGTATAAACCGGAGCCTTTTTCCCTTTAGGACGGCCCCTTCTTTTCTCAGGTTCAGACGGGGTATCTTTGCTATCCACTGCATCTAAGGCACCTTTAGGTGGTTTTTTCGACATTTTAGCAATAGTCTCATTGACTTCTTTAGTACTTGCCCGAAGCCACTCTGGAACTTGATCGTATCTAGTCAATTCATCTGTCCAATCAAGTTCTTCGTCCATTTGATCAAACAACTCCACTTCCTCTTGGCTCCTGGCAATCATCCTGTTCACTTCTTGAAGAGATGGAACGTCATGGACCGTCTCTTGATATCGTTCTTCATCATGTAACAATGTCTCTAAAGTCAAACGTCTCTCTTCATGAGTAGTCCTCTGGTCAAAGCGCCCGGCGTTTATAACCTCATCAGCCATTTCTATCTTATACTGTTGAATGTTGTTTCTAATGAGACTCTCAATGGATCCCATGTACCGATCCTTACCCACCAAATCATCATCAGAATCCACAGCCCCGCTACTTTGAAATTCATCTTCCTTTTGGTGGCTCGAGATACTGTCGACAACAGCTTCCAGGTAAATAACTTTAACTTCTCTCGTCTGCCCAATGCGGTGAGCCCGAGCAACAGCTTGTTCCTCATTTTTTGGGTTTGGATCAGGATCATATATAACAACGGTATCAGCCGACTGCAGATTCAAGCCACGCCCAGCTGCACGAATGCTGAGCAAGAAAATAAAACAATCGGTGCCAGGGCTATTGAACTCCACAATAGCAGACTCACGGTCATCTAAGCTGGTTGTCCCGTCAATCCTTCTGTATGCAAGTCTACGCCACTGGAGATATTCTTCTAATAAGTCCAAGAGTTTGGTCATCGTACTAAACAGCAACACTCGATGGCCAGTTCTGTGAAGCTTGACTAATATTCTGTCTAGAATAAACAATTTTCCGCATGATCGCACAAGAAAATCCTTAGACAAATCATTAAAATAGGGATAGTTGAGCAATGGGTGATTGCATGTTTTTCGAAGCTCCATGCATCTGTTTTGTAAAGTTCTGTATGCTTTAGACTGGTAATAATTCGGTTTCTTTAGCACTCTGCGCTTCTCATCTTCTGGATCAACCCGAATGGTGCCTGTGGACTTGACCCAGTCATAAATAGCACTCTGAATAGCCGACATTCGACACTTCAAAACAATGGAAACCTGCAATGGAACAGTATATCAGATAATTCAAGTATCAGGATTCAAACATCGGAGAGCTCTTAGAGAGCTTACCTTGGGTGGAAGTGACCCTTCCACGTCTTCAACACGCCGCCTAAGCATGAACGGCTCAAGAATTTGGTGAAGCCTGTGGATAATAATCACTTTCTTTTCAGTCTCTAACCAATCATCCTCTGCGTTATGTGACGGACCTTCTTTTTGGAAAGGTTGTGAGAACCAATCATGAAATGCCTTACGATTATCAAACACTTCTGGAAGCAGTAGATTCAAAAGCGACCAAAGTTCTTTAAGATCATTCTGCAGGCAAAATGACATTCTCATCTACACGTACAAAGAATGCTAACACTAAAACGAACTAACAATGAGGGAGAAACAATAACAAAGAGCGGAAAGAAGGCAACTACACATAGAATGAGTGTGTCATACTTAAACACACTATACACTTAGAAGATGCATGGAACACGGAATTCTCTATGTTCACTTGATGTTTGGAAACTAATTCTCAAAGTTTAAATTGCCGAAAAATTGATGTTCTACTTATAGCTTGACTTGGTATTAAATTCTGAAATATGGGATCAGCTAAGTCAATAAGAGTCAACTGAATCTAATCCCCCCGTTCCCTTTGGGAAAGAGTCTATTTTCCAATTTAACCAATCTATGTATACACACTAACACATGCAGTTGAGCAAGTTTTGCCAGTAAAACACTATTTCGATATTAAGCATGCACTTGATACTCTGTGAGCTAAACATAGAACACTGTCAAAAGAACCATGACAAACCAGCCCTTCCAATCCCAGTAGCATGCATGTAATGATTGTTTTGGTTATTAATCTAACTCAGCAACAGAGAGCAGATAATTATACCAGCCTGTCCAAATTTTCACAAAGAATACGAAGCTTAACTCTAATATATAAAGAGGCTTGAAAAAGCAAACCAAGCTTTCAACAATGACAGAGCACAAAACTACAAAAGGAAGCATATCATGTGGCGACAAAAACATATATGCCAGTATACGTCTACATAAAAGATAAAGTAGCACCCAAATGGTTAATTAAATCAAAATCAAGAATATCGTTGAAAACTAGTACATGTCATAAGGTTGTATAAATTGCAATTTCCATTGCAAGATAAGGGATTGTATGATGTGCTTTTTTATTCTTATCTAACCAATTCAATGATAGAGCAAAATTTAGACGAAACCCTTGGCCTAAAATCACCTAAATATAAACAACACGCTTGACCAAAGGAAATGATAATTTGGACACAATGTTAACTAGCAAACCTGCAAGGGTGTCCCTGTCAGAAGCAAGCGCCTTTGGCAGCGATATCTGTCAAGATCACGAGCTAGGACTGATTCGCGGTCCTTCATCCTTTGTGCCTCATCAATTATGATATACCTCCAATCAACTTTCGAAAGTTTTGTGCGGTCATACATAATAAACTCATAGGTGGTAACAAGGACGTTGAATTTCATCGCCAACACTTCCTACGTGACAATGAAATACAAAATAAATTAGGGGCTAACCACAACTTAAGTTACATTCAAACTTAAGAAAGTGTGCCTTACTTGGGAGAATAACTTCGCCCGTTGGTCCTTTGCACCAACATAGTAGATACAGGAAACAGATGGAAGCCATGTGTGCAGCTCACTCTGGAAGTGGAACCAAGTTAGCCATGTAAAACAATACATAAACCATTGAAAAACAGAATGTTTCAAGAGCTTTAACCTTCCAGTTCACCAAAACAGCATTAGGAACTATAATAAGATGTGGACCATAGTTCCCTTTGAACTCCATAAGGTACGCAATTAACGCCATAACCTACACGAATGAATAGCATAATCTGAAACCACTAATTTAAAAACAAATCTATAAGTAAAAATGCATGTTAATCCACACTTCCCATAAAAAAATACATTCAAAGGAGCATGAGATATACATTATCACAAAAAACAAAAAGATTCTGTGTCCACCAATAAATCTAACCTGCACGGTCTTCCCAAGACCCATTTCATCAGCCAAAATTCCATTTAGTTTATTGTTATATAATGACAGCATCCATTGCAAACCTACCTGCATGTTTGATGAAATTATCAACCCAAACACTGCATGAAAGGCTTAAACATGACACGTATATGTATGCAGAAAATATATCAAAGAGATACATGACTTACAAGCTGATAGTCTCGAAGTGTTCCAGCCCGCAGCATGGAGGGTTGCCTAATAACTCTTTCATTTATCGCATGCGCAAGATGGTAGTACCTGTGAGAAGAAAGAAGCATGTATAAGTCTTCGCGAAACAAAGCTTTAGCCCAGATTACACATGATTGGAACACATTTACCACTCCATGCAAAAGTAGATTAAATTACTCATAAACAACACAACGGGAAAAAAACTTGAAACCAACAAACCCACAAAGCACAGTGGGAGAAAATTGCTTCTATCAAATTTAGATCTTTTAACATAAAATCAACCAACAAATCCAGATTTGGATTGTGAAAAACAAGAAATTCTTACTTATTGACTGAAGAGCCATCTTTCGGGGCATTCATTTCAGAGAAACGATTCCTAATAATCACCTCCTCTCTAGCACAGGCTGCAGCTGCCCTGGAATCTTCTTCAGAAAGCCCCTTTTGACAAGAAGTTCACATCAGAAACAACTATTAAGCATCACTAGGTAAAGGTAATAACGGGAAAACAAGGACATTGAACTGATCCCGCTCATCGCTTTGCATGAAAATGGATAGACAGTGCTGTACTTTGGTGTCCTTCTACAACACTTCAAGCCTTATTTAACAATTAAACACAATGGGAATAAAACAAATAGTTTATCTTCCCTGTCATAACATCACTTGTAATTTCCAGAAGCAATGTTTATATTACCATTTACCATTGTTCCCGCTAGATATTAAGTAAATCATAATAACGATAAAATTAACGAGATGAGGGAAAAGAATTGTACATTCAAATTTAGAATAAAGTTTAGTCTTCAATACTAACATCTCTCTCGGAACCTTATCCTTTTCTTACTATTTATCCTAGTAGGGCGAAAGTAGAGGAAAATAAAGGAGTCAAACAAAGCACCTGTGCCCGGGCAGCAGCTGCAGCAGCATTTGCCGCCTCCTCAACCTCCTGCTGATTTTTTGAAGTAGTTATCTTGCTTCCCAATCGATTAAGATACTCTTCCGTCTGGCTTAAAAAAGATGAGAGAACAGCATATCTCTCTGCAGCCTCACCAGGGACACTAGTTTGTTGCTCCAGCAACATCTCCCTATACCTCTCCACGTCATTATTCTTTAGGGCTTCCATCCTCTTATTCCTATCATCATCTTTTCGCTTAGAGAACTCCCTTAACATCCTTTCATGGTATTTAGCAACACCCCTATTGCGTGCAGTCCTGGCATCACGAATAGCCCAGTGAGCCTCAAGAAGCTTCTTACGCCATAGGAAAATGGCCTTTAGCTGCTTATCTCTGATGGCTTTCTGTGACACCTGAACTTGCCTATTAAGCTCCAGGCGCTGACGCTCACATAGCCTAACAAATTTTCTATACGGTCTCTCAGGCATTGCCATTATATCTTGCTGCTGTTGTTCAATCTCAAACCTCAAGCGTGTCTGAACATCAGCCAATTGAAGTTTTTTCTCTTCAATTTGCAAACGTAGCACAAGATCAGGTCTAATTCTTTTCCTCTCCAAATTTACTGCAAGAATATCGCCAATCTTTCGTATCTTCTCTTCCCTTTTCCTTTTAGCAACTTCTGTGCCTTCCTCAGCAAAGATATCCTTGATGTCATATGCAAGTGTGAAATTATTATTACTGTTTACCATCATGGATGATCCAAGAGTGTCATGTTTTCTTGTGAAGACCGGAAAGTCGAATAATGGCCCATGATACTTTCTCGTTGAACTCACATCTTTAGGCTGTGTGGCAATATTTCCTTGTAAAGGTACTTTACTCTGCATTGCATCTGGAATGGTAGCCTGTGAGACAACAGCTTTACCCTTATCTGCTGCTAAATCATTGTTAGTATGGAGATTTTGCATGCCACGTTCAACCTCTGGCTCTGATTTACAAGAACTTCCAATAACATGCTGCTCCTCTTTGAGGATAGGTAAGGTGGATACAGGTTCCTTCATTCCAGCCGCATGGATTTGCAAATTAACAGCAGGGGCAACTGAAGTGTTGTCTCCTGCTACTTCCTGGTTGGCATGATCTGTTTCTTCATCTTCTGAGAGAATCTGTTTCCCCTTCTCAGAGGTTTCAAAATGCTTCGGCTCCTCTACATTTTTGCTGGCAGAGTTATCCTGATTGACCATTCTAGCTGATTGCAACACCTGCTGTGTTTCTGTCACAAGTGGAGGCGGAGCAATAGCTTGCAAGATATCACGCGGCAAAGATGAATCTCCTTTCTATCAGAAGAGAAAACAATATAATACACAGATCAGACAGGATCATTGAGAAATTCGTGTAAGGCAACCAAAGCATAAAAAAAAAATATTTAAAAAAAAAAGAACAAGCATGTTTGCAAACCTTAATACGCCTAAATGCAAGTATTTGCGCTTTAAGAACATGCAGTTGCTGTTTAGTAAACCCTAAGCACGATTGTTGTGACTGGGTCGCACTACCACTATGCGATGGAGGGAGAGCTCCCTGCATCCCATTAATGGCTGAACTCATAGGCTGGGGAGAAGATCGGCTCATTTGTTGGTTATGTTGCATTCGTAAAGCTTCTGAATTCATTTTTGAACCTTTGGAAAGCAACGAACTATCCACACCCTGATTGAAATTTGAATTTGACTGCTGTAGCGAAGGCACTGGAAGCATTGCATTCCCAGCAGAACCAATTGGATGTCTTAGATGCATTTGGTTCTCTCTAGAAAGGAGAGAATATTGTTGCGATGGAATATTACTACTGTTATTCATAGAAGATACATTGGGAGTACCACCAAGAGTAGCAGCTGAAACAGAATGCCTAGCTTTCGCGGAATCCGACTGCCCAGATGCGTCACTTGAAGTGTTACCATGAGGAGAACTTTCATTTGCTACCTGCGGAGAAGATGCCTGCTGCCTTGGCGGTTGAGCAGATGGAGATTGAACACTAGTGTTGCTTTCATGCGCTTTTTGTGGCGGAATCATCCTGGACTGCATCATTGGGATAAGCTGTGCAATCAAATTTACATTTGCAGGAACAGAAAGGTCAATGTTGTGTTCAAGAGCCAATGCCTGCATTGCCTGCATCTGAGCAGCCATGGCCATAGAATTGTTGGCGGTGTTCTGAAAATGCTGCTGCGGCTGTAAGGCTTGTATACCTTGTTTAGGTGTTATTACTTGGCTGGCTATATTAGGATCATCAGGAGGCCCAGAATCGGCCTTCTGACCTGACACAGGCTGTTTGCCACGATCAGCCACAAACTCACTGCGGCCAAATTGATCTGTAGATTTCCTAGATGGCGCTTGAGCCTGATTAGCAGCCTGCATAGATATAATATCCTGCATTTTCATACTTCCCATTCGCATATCCTGATCCCTACCAGAAGGGTTAAACATCCCCATCATTTGCTGCTGAGATTGCATGCCTGCTGATTTCTGTTGGGCTGCCTGGAAAGCATATTGCATATAGGCTTGATTATTCAGCATTTGTTGCTCAATACCATGACTCCGGTTCTGGCCCTCTTCCCGAATGCTCGAAGAGCCATTCTGTTGGCTCAAGTCGTTGAATCTCCTAGGTTGTTGATTGAACTGCATGGCACTTGCAGAACCACCAAAATTCCCAGCTCCAGGTACACCGTGAATGCTTCCAGCTTGGTATGCATGAATAGCTTCATTCCCTTCAGGTCTCTTAGCAAATTGCTGTTGCAATAACTGCATAAAGATGATGCAGAATATTCACTTTACTCTGTTAAAATTTATGACACGTCCAGCAATAGAAGTGAACAAAAGGGACTGAAAGCTAAATGCCACCAGGTAAAACATAAATAGATGTTTTTTAATTCAGCTCTTTTGATCCGAGTATTCAGATTTGAGACGCCATTGCATCATAGCTACTACATCGCCATCTCACGTAAAAGCAGAAGCTCTCAAAGATAAATGTAATTACATTACTTTTAACAGTAGAAACTTAATTTGAAGTTACAACGCTTTTAATACCAGTGTATCTGACGTATACACATCTCATCTCAAAGCTTAAGAAGTTAGGGAGAGTAAAAGTTTTCCTATTTCGATGAAAAGTTGATTACCCATAACGAATCTGCTTTAGAGAATAGGATATTGGTGACTTTTAAGGCCTATAACCAAGAAAAGCACTGGACGCTAACAGTTTCAGACATGATACACACCACATACATAACATAAGTACACAATTGAAGAGAAAGTGCGAATTCACAAAAGAAAATTAGGCAGAAACCTAAAATTGAACTAAGACAGTCTTCAGAAACTTTTCAAAGTTAAACAAGTTACTAATTAACATTCCAAGAATCTACACAAAATGCAAAACCCAATGGTGTGAGCTATGTTTATACTCCAGCTGAATAATCCAAACAAGCACATCCAAACACTTATTTCCACATTATTAATAAAATGCGATATTCCCAGACAGATACCAATTCAGTGAGTTTCCCAAATTAGCTGGGAAAACAAATCAATAACTGCATTCCAATATCGTATCTTGCACAGCTTAACAGACGTTGATTCCCAATATCTACAAAGCAAATCACCTCAATGAACAATAACAATACATAGTACACACAAAAAATAAAAAATAATAAAAACCCTAACCTCTCTTTGCTGTCGCTGCTGCTGCTGCTGTTGTGACTGCTGTTGTTGATCAAGCCTAAGCTGCTGTGGTGTTGATACAGCAGATGACGAAGACGTGGGCGACGCAGCTGTGCTCCGGCCACGGCCACTGCCCCGCTGGGCCCCGCCACCCGGTTGCATACAGGAATCAGCTAAGAATTACACCTATAATCCCCCACTTCAAAAATATGAAGAAGAAAAAAATCAAAAACAAAAAACCCTAATTTTTTTCACATTTGAAAAAACATTAAACCTCAATCAGAATTTCTCCCCAATAAATCTTCAGGCGCGCAATTTCAAAAAAGGAAATGAGAAACCCCTGGAAATTAACCGATGTCGTTTAGCCCCTTTTTTCTGGAATCCGATCCCAACGTTGAAATTGACGTACACCTCAGTCCCACTCCCACCAAACAAAAACTTCTTTTTCCTCTCTCTAACCTATAGATACAACCTCCATGTATCTATATATATTCCATTTTTAGATAATTATACAAGTATTAAATAATTCCACTTACCTCTCCGTACAATAATGTGATTGGCAAAAAAAATTGCTCGAAGATGAAGGGAGAAGAGGTAAGTATTTTTTTAATGGCGCACAAACTGTGGGGACAGATAGATCGATCAGACCGCCGGAGAGTGACTCCGATGTTGCCGGAATCTACTGATTTGTTGCGCGTGTAAAGCACGCACTTTCTCGCTCAAATGTGTGTGCTTCTTTTTCTCTCTCTTGAGAAGTGTGTGTACGCAAATTGTCCGTGAGAGAAGAGTTTTATTTTATGCGGTTGATATTTTCTCTCTCTACTTATTTATTTATTTGTATTATATAATAATTGTGTATTTGTAATTTCCATTTTTTTTTTTAGTTTTTTGTCCAGAAGGACAAAATTTTCAAAAAAAAGGGATAGAAGGACATTGTAATTTAATAAGGACAAAAGTAACATATATGAAGTAACATATGTGAAATAAAGTAAATATGAAGTAACAATTGTGAAATACAAAGTAACATTAACACATGAAGTAACATTTTTAAAGTAACATTTGTGATTTTTGTCCTTTATAATAATGAAAATGTTACTTTTGTCCTTGCAGACCCATTTATCAAATTTTTTGTCCTTATGGCCCCTTCCCTTTTTTTTTTAAGGAATTGTAGTTTTCATTTATGCCAATAAATCTACTCGCGGGGTATCATATCAATATTCTTCGAATGTAAATACAATGTGTACTTTGGGTAAATTGAATATTTATTTTCGATTTATCTATAGTCAAGACTAGTCCGAAATATAATGTTACGATAGATTCATAATGCCACTGTCCTATATCTTTATTTTAACATAATATTTCAAAATCTTAGAGTGAGGATTAATAGATATTTTTTTCATAATAATTTGCATATTTTAGTAGTTGTTTGCAATCGAGTTGTCGTTCAAATATATGTTGCCGCAATAAAACGGAGGTCGATGGGGCAACGCTCCCGAAATCTAAACGGCACCAATTGAATTGATGTACATCTGCGAAGTCTAAAATACATAGCTCTGCATGCGAAAGAGTGATGTAATTATCAACGGAATACTAGTAAGGAATAGTGGAAAGACTACTTGTTAGCCTACAAATTCCCAAAAATGTGGGGGTGCCTGACGAAAGTAGACATAACTAAGATTATGCAAGACATGAGAAGGATTTGAAACAAAAAAACTATGATAACATTAGTGCCTATCAGTTTATGGTATACAAGTCAGATATTTCAAACGGAAAGTGTTGAGATATTTGATACACAAAATTGATCTCGGATTTCATTAGACATTTACCCAACGTTATTAGATGAGTACTATGTTGTCTGTGAACTGGACAATAAATGTGAAACGCTCTAATTCCACCTGAGGATATGTGTTCACAATTGGTGGCGGTGCCACTGATGTAAGCATATACTGAGATAGTCAGTCGGCAATATAAATGGAAATGATGGTAGACACAGTAATATTTAATAATTGGTCTTCAATGGAGTGATTCCTCGAGATAGAGAATCTTACGCATCTGCTTAAAAATGTTTATCTAGAGATCGGGTGGACAATTATTTACAAGCAGGATTAGACTGAAGCCTATACGTGTGTCCCGTTGTAATGGTGACTCAACCATAATGACTGAAGAACCTAAGATCATTGTTCAAAATGGACAACTAAGTCATGGGGGACAATTAACACTTACCCATTTTGTTAAAAACAAAAGTGTTGTATGTGATTTTGTTAGGTTGAGCGAAAGTTAATGATTCACATATCTTGGTCAAGCCAAATGGTGTGCAAAGTACTTTTTATAGGATGTCTCTTATGTAAGTGTGAAGTGAGCCGCTTCCATGATAATTTTGTAGGCTCGAATATCTAACGCACTTTCGGAAACCAATAGTGTTCCAAAGCCAAAATGGACACAACCATTAGAACTAGATAATGGTATGCGGTCTATTGTGTAGGTATCATTGTCTAGACATACACCAAAGTCTGGACCGTTCAATACCTAGTTCACTACTTAGCCGAGTATATACAAACACCTTACCTGATGTGATAGATTATTCTATGTAATCTCCTCAAAGAATGCATTACCTTTGTATTAATTTTTATTCATTGGGAGATCGTTGGAGAATTTAGCCAAATCAATACCAACATTTGGAGGGGTCCGAATTGGTATACCTTACCCTTTCGGTTTGGGCGATGTTGCTTCGTTTGAACTGATGCAACCAAACATGAAGGGAATAAATCTGAAACCATGCATCTTTATTAAGGGTATAAAAGTAGTTTTATGATTTTGTGTGTCCCGTTAATAATATTCAGTTAAATTTAATTTAAATAAAAGTGTATAAGGTGAATTGCAACGGTTATTTGTGGAATTTTGGGAGTGGGTTTCTTATTAAGGGCAAATAGGGAAGTGTACCACCCCAATTTATACTCACCATTTTAACCTAAAATTCCCATTCTTACAATCGAGACAAGATGTGGCGGTGAGCAAGGAAATGGAGGAAAAGAAAGAAAAATAAAGGGAAAAGAGAATTTTCGACTTTACGAGTGATGGAGCTTTATTAGTATAGTCGAGTTGACGACTATAAACTCAAAACTACCTCTTAAAACTTTTCTATGCTTTGTTTTTGTTTCTTTTTGTTTATCGAGTCAATAAAGTAGCATGGAACTCGAGAAGGTTTTTTCATCACGTATATCTATCGTCCCCGACAATGGATATACGTGGTTTTTTCCTTCGCGATCTTCTCGTTCATAGATTTGTGTCTTGCTTAGGTCAATCAGTAAAGTGGCTTAAAATAATTTTGATACCTTTTTCGGTATGCTCAATTACCACCACCTTATTTTTCTTACTACCATTTCCATGTTACTCATGATTTGCGAAGGTTTTTGAAAGCGCAGATGGATTCTTGGATGATGGATGGCTGTGGATTGGATTCGCGATGATTATTTTCTATATTTTGTACTTCACTCAGGTAGCCATTTTCTAGAGCTAAGTCATTATCTTACTTTCTCTTTTTCATTAATTGAGGAAAATGTATTCTTTAAGTCGGTGTACGGGAGGTCTTAGCTCAATACAGGGTAATTTTTAAAATTTTATACTGATTTTAGCTTGCTTTTGAGTGTTTTGAGCACGGAATCAGTAGAAAAGGAGTCCAGGAATAGTTCGAAGTTAATTACTTTCATGATCAAAATAGCATGAATGAATGAGTGCATGTTACTTAACCTGAAATAGAGACTTGTTAATTGTTATTTTACCTTTGCATTGATTATTTGAGCACATAAACTGGCGTGAGAAGTGTTTGAGATGAGATGAAGAATTATTTTGACCAGAAATCGGTACTTATCTACGAAAATGCTTTAACCAATTGTTGTAGGACAATGAAAGCAATTTTAACACCAGAAAAGGTAAAACAGAATAAAACAGGCTTGTGAGTGAAAGTAAGCTTAAACAAAAAAAATGAGAGAAAATTATGCCACAAAAATGAAATTAATGCAAAATGCATAAGGAAAGAGGGAAGTGAATTCAGTACCAAAAACATACGGCCCTCACATAAAAATCAAAACGGAGTAGTACTTGGTCCCTGAGTCTGCTCGGCCTGACTAAGGTTTCATGTTGTTCTCCGGAGTCTGGAAGCTAGAAGATCGAGTATATCTGTAGAGGAGTTAAGATTGTGAGGTCGATATAATTTGTTTCTTTTTCATGAATGCACTATCACAAAGGTAATTCGCACGACACATCGATGCATTGGTAGGTAGTAATTAATGGGGAACTTGTGGATTGTTGATTAATATGTGTTTTGCCTGCAATATTCGTTGAACATGTTATAATTAATGGGGATTGTTTTTGAAGGTACATTTTACCTTGAATCTTTGCTCGGGTCTATCAAAGGTCTATGTGGTAGGTAGTTGATGACGTACGGTTAAATAGATATATCTTACGGCATCAACATTACACCTATTATGAGCTAAAATTAGTCATTTCGGCTTAAAGGTGAGTCATTTGTGTTGAATGCTATCTGTGAGGTTAACAAGTCGAGAATTTAGTATCTCTAATCCTTTAAATTGTTATTACTTCATGTATATTTGGACTATTTTCAAGAAACGAAGTGGGCATAGTGTTAAGGAAGGAGATATGGAGCGGATATGTTGAAGAATCGGGCCAAGAGCAATCCAAAAGATTCCAAGATAAATCGGTGGAAGAAAAGTACGAAATTTCCCTCGACGAGCCGGAAGCCTCCTTCGACGCGTCGGAAGCTTCGAGAATCAGGGTTTACACGTTTTCTTGGACGAGAAGTAGGTTTTAGAGTTTTTTGAGTCAACTAGGTCGGTTGTAACACTATAAATAAGAGTCAGCAGCCCTCTGTTTCAATGGACCACAAGAGTTCTACATATTTATGCAATAAAAGTTCTTTACTTTGTTCTTTTATTATTTTCTATGAGTGCTAGTCATGGATTCGCAACGGATGGATCACGACTTATACAACATAACACATAATTAAAGGACTTAAGTACCACAAAGGGGTTTAAGATCATGTTACCAATATTAGGAAGAGACGCCTTGATCTTCCGATGTGTTCTCCAAACGGCGGTTGGTGGACACCCTTCTTGATACACGAACCTCCTTGATATGCAACTCCAAGAAAAACTCAAATTTTTCTTCTACTAAAAACCCTAGACAAGAATACTAATTTTCTTCTCTTTCTTCTACTAAAAACCCTAGACAAGAAAACTAATTTTCTTCTCTTTTTTCTACTAGTGGTCGATTTTTCAATGATGATTAAGGCTTGGGAGAACTCTCTTTATACAGGAGAGTAATCTTATCCTCCAAGGATTTAATAATTAAGAGATAATTCTCAAATTAATCCTTAATTCAAATAAAAGATAAATAACATAATTATCCTAAACAAATTAGGATAAATCATATTATTATCCAATATTCCATGAATTATCTTTTAACATATAAAAGATAAATCATATGTCCAATAATTATCCAAGAAAACTAATTTCTCTCTAATTATTTACATCATCATTGGCGCCACTTATAGGGTCAAAAAGCACACATAAAATGTCTTTTATGTGTATAATATTATTTAGCCCAACTAAATAATATACATGCATATCAATTAATTAGCCCAGCCAATTAATTATTACTGAGACCCAAGTAACAAGATTATTAGTCCGAATTACAGAAGCCACATCGGGGACCATGGACCTATAACCAGTAGCTCCAATAATTAATTATTCATCGAACAGAATAAGTACATTAATTATTAATTCCGGGATTACGCCACCATAAACCCGAAACTGAACTCTACCGATTATAGATGTATACTTATACTCAACCCATAGAGTGAATAAGTGTCCATTGATATAATCGCTACATACGGATTAACCCTCCATAGACTGTCCATTCTGAGTGGGAAGTCTCCGTGAACCCGACTCAGAATATCTTATCCTTATTTACCATTAACCCCCTGATGATCAATTAGTACACAAGAATGAGTCATTGGCTATCCCATCCTATCTTATTGAATAAGATGATCATGCATATACGTATGAAAAATTCATCGAGAGTAGTCCTACCCTACCTCTCAGGAATGATTCTCTAAATCTCGAGATAAAGAGAAAATGGGATAGAGTCTCTCTTGGATAACGGCAAGTCAGGTTATAACAAGTCAATAGTAGTCGAATATCGGATTCAAGCTTTGAATAGCGGTTTTAGTACGTCCTCAAGTATCTTTGGAGAACGAGGAATAATGTGATTGTATATTCGGGTGCAAACTTGAATATGGTTGACTACACTAATTATGACTTATAGTCAGATTAAGGATGATCGTTGGGATGATCTCGGACTCAGTGTTTACTCATTGTGATGGAGCTATAGTCTGGAGAAATCCAAAACCGCCAATTTGATTTTAGTTAATCGGATACGTAGCAGCTTTCGGAGCAGCTAAAGTGGCGATATGGCTTAAGAATTTCCTTTCTGATCTGGGAGTAATTCTAGGTCTAGTGAGCCGATATCACTTTGTTGTGAAAACAGTGAAGAGATAGCTTAGAAGGATTTTCTTAGTCACTAGAGGTCAAAAGCATATTGAGGGAGAGTACTGCCTGATTAGATGGACCGGCGACCTTTCTATCCTAAATATCGTCTCGAGCTGACAACCAAACTAATCAGTGTACCAAGTCGAGTGCTTGGAGGGTACGACATTGAGGGATATGTCTCATCTGCTTTTAGAGCAAGTGGGAGAGTGTTGTGAATAAGATGAGAAAGGGTGTGCTCTAAAAACAATCGTTACTTGTCATTTCGTGCAAGTGGGAGATTGTTAGGTGTAGTGCCCAAAAGACAATTTGTGTAATTTTTTTTGATAATGGATGACAGAATTCATCTCACCTTATTACTTGCTTTGTGTGAAGTAATACACTGTTGCAAACCCTAAGTATATCAGTATGTAACCGCTTAATTAGTATATGCATGCACGTGAGGATTGAGTTAGTGGTGATATACTTAAATTGTTAGTCCGTGGTGAACTTAATCAGAGTTTAGGGTCTCTTGATTAAAACACCAATAATGCACCCAGAACACCTTAGAGTGTGATAGTCTTATCCGGACTATCGGTAGAGGGTACCTACGTGGGGCATTTATATATGATGGCATTCATATAGGGCTGGACCGATTTAATCTGAATTTCTCGATATAATTCAGTAATCGAGGAATCTTATTAAATCATTAGATGATCATATATGGATCAACCTTAATCCTGAGGTGATCACAGGGTGCTGCTTGTCCCGGGGTAGTGTTTGATGTGTTAGTTACGGTTCACTTAAAGATGTGTTCCAAGCCACTTATCATTGGCACTATCTTCAGATGAGTGAGTAGTTCTGATTTTCACAGACATGGAATCCATTCCTTCCTGCGGGAAGTAGAGAGACAGTCCCCTTATTTGTTAACCCTAAGAAAGTGATCGATCGGCCGAGTTCATATTAGACTAATTGATCACTAGTCAGATATGTGAACTAATTGATCATCAGAGGGTTGATGGTAAATAAGGATAAGATATTCCGAGTCGGGTTCACGGAAACTTCCCACTCAGAATGGACAGTCTATGGAGGGTTAATCTGTATGTAGTGATTATATCAATGGACACTTATTCACTCTATGGGTTGAGTATAAGTATACATCTATAATTGGTAGAGTTCAGTTTCGGGTTTATGGTGGCGTAATCCCGGAATTAATAATTAATGTACCTATTATGTTCGATGAATAATTAATTATTGGAGCTACTGGTTATAGGTCCATGGTCCCCAATGTGGCTTCTGTAATTCGGGCTGATATTCTTGTTATTTGGGCCTCAGTGATAATTAATTGGCTGGGCTAATTAATTGATATGTATGAATGTTATTTAGTTGGGCTACATAATATAATACACAGAAAAGACATTTTCTGTGGGCCTGGTGGGCTCTAAGTGGTGCCACATGTGTCTTGGTTTTTCCAAGAAATTAGTTTTCTTGGATAATGACATATTGTGTAATTAGTTATTTATTTGTTAAATAATTAATTGGATAAATAAAAGAAAATAGTTTGTTATTTATCTCTTAACTATAATGATAATTATATTTTCTTATTATAAGATTATAATTATCTCTTATTTTTATTGGATAATAATATTTAGAATTATCTCTTTTATTTTGTCAAACCGATTGGGTATAGGTTTTCTCTCTTGGATTTTGCCTATAAAAAGAGAGTTCTCCCTGATCCCTAGGTAAGGCATAAGCCACGAAATTTATAGAGAAAAAAAGGCTAAGGAGTTCGATCCTTAGCCACTCGGTATTGCATATCAAGGAGGCTTTCATATCAAGAAGGGTGTCCACCAACCACCGTTTGGAGAACACATTGGAAGATCAAGGCTTCTCATCCTAAGATCAAATCTTTTCTTCCTATTATTGGTATGGTTTTTCTTAACCCCTTGTAGTAGTTTAAGTCCTTTAATTTTGAATTGTGTTGTATAAGTCGTAATCCATCCGCTGCGTGTAGATCGAACTCGTTTAGATCTAAGAACCTGCATCCTTCAATTTATGCAATAAAAGTTCTTTACTTTGTTCTTTTATTATTTTCTATGAGTGCTAGTCACGGATTCGCCACCTAGGGAGCGATCTGAGGAGGGTCTACACTCAGCTTCGAAGGTATGATCTACCGTTTTCTAAATGTAGATATGTGAATTTGTGATAAGTTTGTTTTGATTTTCGTATTAGTCTTTCTATGTGATAATTAATTTGTTTTCCCCGAATATTAGTAGATCTGAATCATTGGTGTAGAAATCATGAAATAGTGGTTGCGTTCTCTCGACGAGTCGACGGTCTTTACAGACGCGTCGAGATGCCCAGTAAATCCTATTTTATGATGTTCGGTGCCAGCTACGTCTGATATTAAGTTTTAATTTACATGTTATTAGCTTGATCAACTAATTGCATGTTTTCGTAAATTAGCATGAAGGACTAGTAGTAAAGTGCTAGTTAGAACATAGTTTATCGATCCTTAGGAACGTGTCAATCATTGTCGATAGCTGCCTAGAGAGGTTTGAGCCGGATATCCATAGATCTTACTGCTTGTGATGCTAATACAACCTAAGATAGGTTAGCTGCACATAGACATCTGCTATCTTTGCAAATGGAAGTATGGTAATATTAGGGGTTATCACCCGTAGCTGATAAAGAATTAAAATTTTCCAACGAGGAAAATTGATTCATAGTTTGGGGGAAATGGTTTTAATCACTCATAGTTAGGACTAATTATTTAGAAACTCATAAGAAGTATATTTGTGTGGATTTTGTATGTCACCATTATTTACTTTTCTTGCACTTGTTGGTCAAGGACCACCTTTATTGTTCTCAATGTTGGTTTTATTGTATAATGAAGAGTCTTTGTGGTATCGACCTTGATTCGCCTTCACTATACTGCAGTTGAACTAGTTCTCTTGTTAGTAATTCATGAGTTGCATGCGATCAATCTTAAAGATATTAGAGATGTGCTTTCGGATCGAGACTTCTCTTCAAGATTCAAGTTGGTGTTCTTGGAGCCGGATTTTTTATTGTTTAGTTGATTTAAACATTTCCCATGAACCGTAAAAATGCTAGATTTGATTGTTGTTAGTGTTGGAAATGGTTTGGAATCAAAAAGACGGCAGTTCAAGCCATTATTCTGCAGAATCGCGTCATTTGGCGCACGCCAAAGCTTTTAGCGTGCGCCACCGCAACAGAAATTCACAGAATGTTGTCTGGACTGTTAGCGGATGCCAAAAGCTTTTGGAATGTTCCAACCCGAAGAATGTTAGAACATGATGCTTTTGTTCAGTTTTGGCCGGTGCTAAATAAGTTTAGGACCCTCCAAACATACCAAAATTGAGCAGAATGCTTTCAGAGGTCTTTGGCCGGTGTCAAAACCATTTAGCGCACGCCAAAATGCTTTGTAGTGTAAAATCTTGTTTCATTCCCTTATACGAGAATGCCTTATTGTAGAGCCTTGTATGGAATGTTGTAAAGTGAAATATGTGTATTATAATGGCTTTGGCTCCGCATCGTGATTTCACGGGATAATTGTAACACATTTCATTAGGCCTTACGTGTTGTTGACTTAATGATCGATGTCTTAATTGTTTTGTGGAAGAGTTAAGGGTTTGGTTTTTAGTGGACTCGGCTGAGCACCTTGTGGAGACCTTCTACGCAGAGAAACTCGGGATCATCGGAAGACTTATTCCTTAGCCTTGTGGATATTGGATTAGATGCTAATGTTTAAACGTGCTACGTAGTGTAACGCATAGTTGGTCTATGGTCTATAAGTCATCAAGGAGCCTTCATGGGAAATTGATGTGGTTAGTTAACAACATAAATACATGCTTGATGAGTCTAGAAGATAAAACATGTTGGTCCTTGGTGAGGCACGTTTTTGTTTAGCAGCATGGAATCATTACCCTTACGCAAGGGTTAAAATACGAGATATGAGAATGTTCTACATGGTTAGATATCGTTCCATATGAGGAGCTGAATGTGTCGTGTGCAGTCTTCACCATGCAAAATTTCATTGGACCAATGTGTAACAAATGTCTTTGTTGGTTATGTCTACAAGTGAGACTAATAGAGGGGAGTGAGCTACTTGAACGTATGTGTTATTATTATTGTTGATAATCCTTGTGTTATAACATGTGTAGATTCTGTGCTTCTACCGTTTACTGAGTAATTTTGCACTAACCTATTTCTTATTGTTCCTCACCCTTTGAAGGTGGTTTGGTGTAAGTTGAGTTCGAGATCTCTAAAGAATGATTCCAGAAGCAGCTGTTGAAGTTTATCCTTCTTTTATTCTCTTTAATAATGGTATAAAATCTTCCATTTTCTTTCATTATTTATTAAGATAGTTGTACCTTCTGGTTGTAAAGCAATAATTGTAATAGTTGAATGGGTCATCGATCACTGTGTAATAGTACTAAATGTTGTTCTAGTTGAAGCATGTGTTACTTTTCGATCGTTCGTAAAAAAATTTGGTTTTCCCGAGTCTATCCTTTCGTTTTCCGGTTTGTTTCTTGATGATGATGATGTTAGGCTTACGTATATAATCGATTAATTTTAATTATATACTTGGAGGGTGTCCTTTTACGGTTAAGGGATCGGTATTGATGGATTTCATTTACTTTACATTTAGAGAAACTTTGCAACATTTACTTCACTAATGCGTCAATGCTGATTTTGAAAGCATCCACAAAAAAAATTCAGCTCATATTTAAAGGTCGTTGTAAAGATTACTAACTAGGTTTTTGGGTTCGGTGCTTGTGATTTATTTAAGTGACAATTGATCAAAAGTAACTGATTGTTGTATTTTAGGAGACGATTGCGATAATCATGAGCATTGTAACGTTCCATTCCTGGATACCGAGTCCTTATCCCAAAAAGTACGTTCGACACGTAAAAAATTAAATAAATTCAACATTATACGTAAGCTTCTATGTCGTCGTATCGAGTTAAACAAATGGAAGCTAATCAGACTCGGGCGAAAGCCGTAAAAGTTACTAGAATTACAATGTCATCCGACTTTAAAGATAGAAAGGAAACTTACAACAATGAAAAGCTTACAGTGTACGATGTCTTACAAAAGGAAACAACTTATCTTACAACATATTTTATAAAAAAGTACAGCTAGTCTGGAAATCAAAATACAACATAGTTTGAAATGGGAAGCAACATAGTCATGTGATGATAGCCGACCCGAACTACCCACGTGTCATCCTTTAAAGGCGTGTAATTAATGACTAGCCCCCTATAAAATAGGGCGTTAAGGGCCAGGAGCCCCAAACACATACCTCAGGGCAGGACTCTAACCCCAGGTGGGAGATCGGCAAATGCTCCTCCTCCAACCACCGCAGGTCGGCTAAGGCTTGACGAAGAGGAGCTGACCAGTTCAGCCATAATGGCCTTGGGGGCTTGGCGCAGGACTCACACAGAGACATTTAAATATGTCAATAATTATCCCTAAATTATAGGGATTTAGTCGTGTATATCCTTAGGAAAATAATAATAATAATAATAATAATAATAATAATAATAATAATAATAATAATAATAATAATAATAATAATAATAATAATAATAATAATAATAATAATAATAATAATAATAATAATAATAATGTGATTCCTTGAAGGATAAGGAAATTAAGGGATGAGACATCCCGATATAAAAAACCTTAAGGAACTACGAAAGACTTGATTCCAATTAAGCTATTGGATACATAGGCAACTCAAGAGAAATAATTCGAGAGCTCAGTCTAAAATACACTCAAAACACATCCCCATTAGCACGATTTAGGGTTCATAGGATTAAAGGCCATTATCACAAAGGTAATCAGCCCGGATTTATTCATAGACGATTTCCAGCATCGTCAATTGGTGCTAGAAGGAGGGCCTCTTTCTGATAAAGCGGTCCAAAAATCCTAGAATTCTCGTAATCAACAATGGCCAAAAACACCAGTATGAGAACGGCAGATCCAACTCAACAAGGTGGAGCAGCCGTAGCCACCCAAGGAGAAGGCCAAGCTACGGCTGCCCAAAGAAGAGCAAATACTGCTAAAGATCCAACTTATCAGCCTAATCCGGCCCTTCAAGATCCTGCCAACCAAGCGTTGGTTGAAACCTTGAAAAATATAGATAATATCACCCTCAAAGCAATTTTGGATGAAACCCTCAAAGGAAGGGATCGCCCAGAAGTTTCAGAGGCCGATCTCCAGAAAGAAGCTCATAAAAAGTCGGAGGTCATGGAATCTAACGCTCACACAGAGCAGATAAACATGCATCAACCCAATGACACTGCTAAGGCCGAACTAGATGATTTGCTCGGGAGACGATCAGATGAACTGCTCTGCGCGACACCCTTTACAGAACACATTGACAGCTATCCCCGACCAGCGGGGTTCAAAATTCCAAAGAATGAGTCGTTTGATGGATCTAAGGATCCTTATGATCACATGCATTAATATATATCTCACATGAATTTGTACAATGCCTCAGATGAGATGAAATGTAAAGCTTTACCTGCACTGCGAATGGTTCAACAAAATTTCTCCTATGTCGATCTCCAACTTCAGAACCCTAACTAGGAAGTTCGTCCATGCCTTCATCGCAGCTCGTCCTTTCCAGAGAAATCAGAATCACCTTCTAACTTTGAAGCAGAAGCAAGATGAGTCCGTTCTTCACTTTACAAAGCGTTTCATAGAAGAGTCCGCACATGTGCATAATGCAGCTGATCGCCTCTTTCATGGCAGGTCTACAAAAGGGATGGCTGCACGCTAAGATGAACAAAAAATTTCCTCGAACAATGGAAGAGTGTTTAGATGTAGCCTATAAGCATTGCCAGGGAGAAGAAGCAAATAGGCTAAAAAGAGAAATGGAAAGAGGTGAAGGAAAGAAAAGCAAGTCTGAAGATAAGTCAGACAAGAAAATGAAGTCGGTTTAGGATCGGGTAACTGCACCTATTTCAGATTGGTTAGGGAAGAAAGGAGCTCTGCAAGATAGAGACTTCATCCCTTTGAACAGATCTCGCAGGCATGTCCTCGCAATCATGGAAAGAAAGGGTATAGCCAAGGTCCCACCACCAATGAGGGGAGCCAGAGAGAAAAGAGACCCTAACAAGTTTTGTAAATATCACTAGGATGTTGGTCATGATTCAGAGCAATGTCAGGATCTGATCAGAGATATTGATGCAGCAGTAATGGAAGGAAAGCTGGACGAGGTCGTAGATCGATCTCATCAGGCCGAACCGCGCGGCCAGCGTGAGTTCAAGCGCAGGAATATCTACAATGATAGAGGAAACAAATATGAGTTTTGAAGCAAAAGAGACCACTCCCCAGACCCTAATGGTCAATTGGATAATAACCCTGTGAACAGGATCCATAAGATCTCAAGGGGCCGAACAACACGAGCAAAGCTGAAGATACATGCAATAGCAGGTCTACTGCTCCTACTCAATCGAGTAAAAGACAAAGACTGATGGGAGAAGTGACCTATGGTCCTAAGGACTCCCTCCCCTTAGTAATTGATCGCCTCAAAACTGGGTCCAGTCTAACCGGCAGTGTACCGGGTCAATTGTAGTCTAGTCTGGTGAATCAAGGTCATCTCCTCAGGGAATACGAAATAATTCAAAGTGTGGTTAAACACCAATTAGCTATTATTATCTCAATCTAAGTCACAATTTTATGATATTTATTATAACTTTACGCTATTTAATAAAATTAACAATTGTTTGTAAATGTACTAACCAAGACAATTTCATTGAACTATAATCCCTTTTAGTTTCATAGATGTGATCGATCTTCCTTTTAAGGTGTATTTAATTATGTGAACCGGTGTTCTCCTCAGCTAACAATTTCCCCTCATACGAGTGCACAGAATTGTTCTATGCCTCCTCCTTGATTTAAGAGCCTTAAACCTAATGATTTGATATGATAATCTCTCGAGTACAAATAGTCTATCCCCGGATAAGAAATAAGGTTCCGTCAGATGGCCAATTTTACCTTCCGGTTTTTCTACCTCGTTCTCATACCTAATATCTCCGTTCGGTATCAATTAAGTATGTATTTGTCCATATTGATTAATTACTCCAATATGAGCTAACAATCATTTTAGGTAGAGAAAGATTTATCATATTTAAACTTAAATCATTTATAAAGCAATCATCATCCAATTAACCGCAAAGATCAAAATAGTTCAATTACATTCCTTGGCTAGTTATAAAATTAGCCTCTCATCATTATTAAGACTAATATATTAATAATAATCATAATAACATTAGAACGTTACCGATTACAATCGTCGATTTGGGAGCCTTCTTCTCCGAGTGTAAATGAAATGTAACAACAGCTTGAAATCAACAACCCTCGAAAAGCATTCTAATTATTACAACGATATTATACTTAATTATTTATGGCTTAAAAGCCTAAATGAAACATTATTTACAAAGGTATAAGATAATATATATATATATATATATATATATATATATATATATATATATATATATATATATATATATATATATATATATATATATATATGTGTAAAATTTATATCGATCAGCTTCGCTATTTATAGGAAATCGGATTGCTGAGAAGGAATCTTTTCCGGCGCACGCCGGAATATATGCATGTGAGGGGATTGTCGAGTCATTAAATGCGAGTTATGAGCGCAATATTCCCCAAATCTTCAGAGGATCCGGCGTAGACCGGGAATTTACCGGTATGCGTTGGATGTGTTGTTTTGTTCCGGAGGAGAAGATTTTTTTATAAAAAATTCCGATTCTTCTGCTTTATATCATGATTTCATCAAATAATACCTGCATAAATCAAAAACAAGAAAACCACAGGTAAATCTGATAATAGAGCTGTAAACGAGCCGAGCCAAACCGAATACCTGTTGTTTGAATTCGTGCTCGTTTACCAAACAAACATGTTTGAGTTCGTTCGTTTAGTATACGAACACAAAATCTTGTTTGAGCTCGGCTCGGCTACAGCATTGTACTACTCGGGCTCGGCTCGTTAGGCTCGTGAAGTGATATATTCTTCTCTATTTTTGGTTTTTATATTTTTATTTTTACAGCAATTTTTGTTGGAAAAAAATAGGTGTATTGTGCACCAAATTGATGGAAATTCTGTAGCATTTAATTGGATGTAGTTTACAAGCTATTGGCATACGTGCAAGCAGTCAAAGAGGCATTATTGGGAGTCTAGGAAAATAAATGCCTGAAAATAAGGATTTGTTCAAATAAAAGAAAATAGGGCTTTTGCTCTTCTTAGGTGGGATCGGGTATTATGAAATGCTTACATATATATATATATAACATATACATATACATATATACACATATATATGGCTCACGAACTTAATCGAGCGTTCGCGAGCTTGGCTCGTGCTCGGTTGTTAATAAAACGAGCTTGATTATTAGTTTGAGCTCGTTTCGTTATCTCTCACAAACAAACGATCTCGAGCTTTACTGAGCCGAACACGAACTTGTTCGTGAGCAGCTCGGTTCGTTTGCAGCACTATCTGATAACAAAAGTTACTAGTTTTAGTAAAAGGTTTACGATATTTATTATTTTTAGAAATATTATATAATTATAAGTTTTATTAGTATTTTTGAGAAATTTAATAAAAAATATCAAAAATGAGTTATAAAACGATATAAAATATAGTTATATGATTGACATATATCAACCACTCCCCACTTAGCTTTTGATCGTCCTTGAGCAAAATAAGCGATAATTTATAAAAAAACACGAGAAGGGTAATGTAATTGTCTAGATTAAGTTTCTAATTTAGTAACGTATTCAGTCAATACAATGATCATATGATATTTTTATCTTTTTAAGAATTTAAAAGATGAAAAGTGTGTATAACTTATCGAATTAGTTATCAAACATTATTTAAATGAAAATTTTCATGTATTACTTTAAATATAATTAAAATTCTTTAGAATTACCTTTTGATCGCCACTTAATGAATATTCAGAATCGAGGATTAAGTTAAGTATTTGGAAAAGAGGCTTCTAATGTTCAGACAATCTAAGTTGACTCCTCAGAGAATAGGTACAACTAACATCATGGGTATGCAATAAAAAACATAATCCAACAAGAGCACAAGTGGTAAAATGGCAGCATGCTAAGTCACATTAACTTTTTTATTAAGTGAGTCTACGAAAACTACTTCAAGATTACATGAATATGGTGATTCCACAGCTGAAATGCTTCCCAAATAGACTAATGGAAATATAAAGGAAAAACATGGATCATGTGTGGGAAGACATTCAGGGAAAGAAAAAAAAAACAGAAAAAGAAAATGCTATATTGATGAATATTAAAATTGCTGCATAAAGCAGAAACAACCATAACCAGACCAGGTTGAACTTGGCCTAGTGGTGAAGGCCATTGTACTTCGTGGTATCAACCAGAACCCCTTCCCCAATAAAATAAAAAGCACACACACACAATGTTCTAAAAGTCGCTAGGCGACCTCGGTGCGCTACAGGGGCGCCTAGACGGTTTTTTTTTTTTTTTTTATTTTTTTTTATTTTAAATTTTAAATTTCAAAAATTAATACTTATCTTATTTAAATTTTACATCCTATGATCATAAAACATAAAAATCAAGTAAAAATGTGTAAATTGTGTCAAAAGATCAATGAAACGTAGTAGCCAAAACCCAAAGTACTAAATCAATGTCATGCTCAACATTCAACTCAACACTCAATACTCTCAAGTCTCAACTCTCAAGTTCAATTCTCAATCTCATCCTCATTATTCCCCAAGTCTCCAACTCCAACAATATCACGCTCTTTGTCCGACTCCAATTCAAAGTCCATATCTTCATGATCATCGGTATCATCCTCCGTGGCATCGGACACAAAATCATCTTCATCAAGCTCTCTTACTTCTCCTATATTTCGTGCACTCTTTCTTGTTTGCAATTCTTCATTTGCTCCGGATGCTTCACTCACCATTTCCCATGTAAAGCCCGAGCCGGGTGTGACCTCCTCATCAATGTCATCATCATCTACTCCATCAACTATCCAAGATTGTGCATTTTCAGCACTTGATGCTAGAAGCACATCAACTTTGTCCTTCCTCTTCTTCTTCTTAAGAGACAATCTTGAATTGAATTGAACATAGACTAGCTTGTTCACTCGGTTGGTATCTAGTCTATTTCTCTTCTTTGTGTGTATCTACAAAAATTAAATTAACCACTAAAAAATCAATATCACACTATCACATATGACATAACTACATAAGACAAATTATGTAGTTACTTTTATTAGTTTATAGAAGACTTTACCCCTTCAAAGACACTCCAATTTCTTTCACAACCGGAAGAGTTTGATGTCAAAGAAAGAATCCTCATTGCAACCTTTTGGAGTTCCGGTGTATGGTTGCCATAGTTAGACCACCATCCAACTAAAATTCAAAATGACAAAAAGTAACAAACACATTATTGAGCTTAATAACTATTATTTAGTTAATACTTAATAGTTAATAACTTAATAGTTAATACTTAATAATAAAATAATACTTCATAAAGATTAAAGAGAAGTTCATAATCATACCCGGATCAAATGTATATTGTTCACATCCTTTCAAAGCCATAGGTCTACCAAATGAACCTTCTTTGTTCTTGTAATCACCAATTGAGTGTTCGTCACAATGTTTTGCATGTCTACATCCTCAAATAACCGCTCCACACATTCAAAGACCGCGTCATGGATAGTGATAAGTTCATCAGAGGACAATGAAGAAGCATCTTTGTAGTAATAGTATGGATTCAACAAGTAAGCCATCAAATGAAGTGGAGTGTCAACACGCCCCTTTCCTTTACTCTCCACTATATCTAGTATAGGCTTATAACTCTCCACTTTATTCTTCATAACTTCTTTTATCTCATTCTTGGCTTTTTTGAGTTCACCATAAACAAAGCCCATAGCCGGCTTCACATCGCCATCCACAAGTCTAAGGACTTTTACCAACGGCTCAAATACTTTCAATGTACGAGCAACCCCACTCTAAAAGGATTGTTGTACAACGATAGAATAAGCCGTTTTTCCTTTCTTGCTCCTAGACCATTTGTCGCTTCCCATTCATTAGAATTCACCATTTGCCTCAAAGCCTCTTTCTTCTCCAATAAACTTTGCAATGTTAAAAAATAAGTGGCAAATCTAGTCACTCCGGGTCGTATAATCTCTCTTCTTGTACACTTTCTCATCATTTGCAAAGTCTTGTGATGAGAGTAGATAAATATGGTAAAACTCTTGGCTTTGTTGATTATGGTCTTGAAAGTAGGGAGCTTAGCAATGCCTTCAAGCATAAGATTGACGGAGTGAGTGGCACATGGAGTCCAAAAGATACGTGGTCTTATTTCCTTCAACATATCTGAGGCCGCAATATTGTTTGAAGCATTGTCGGTCACCACTTGGACCACTTTTTCTTCTCCAATGCTTTGAATACAATCATTCACATAATTAAATATGTATTCACCGGTATGTGCATCACCGGAAGCCTCTTTTGAAGAAAGGAAAGCCGTCACAATTCTTGAATTCACACATAAATTCATGATGCTTCTTCTCTTTCTATCACTCCAAGCATCGGTCATGATTGAACAACCATTTCCCTCCCATTCCTCTTCATGACTCTTGAGAGCCTCTTTTGTTTTCTCCACTTCCTTGTTCAAGAGTGGCTCTCTAAGTTGGTATTGTGTTGGAGGTTGGTAACCCGGGCCAAATTGTCCAATCGCCTCACACATTTGTCTAAAAGCCTCATTGTCAATAGCATTAAAAAGCAATGCCGCTACCATACACCCACTTAGCCACATATTGATGCACACTTTGAGTTCTTTCTTTAAAAAGTGCATCATTAATGTTTTGTTGCCTCGTTCTCGTAGGAAAAGTGTCATCCGAGACGAATTCCGGGTTGATTTGGGAGGCATATCTATCCATGGGTCCAAGAGGCCTCGGTCTTTTATTGCTTCCTCCACTTTCAATGACTTCGATTTCATCCAACTCTTTATTAATATCAACTTCTTGCCTAGCCCTTTCACGTTCTTCATTCCCGGTTTGCTTCTTATTCACATTTGAAATAAGTGCTTCTTTACAACGTCTCTTTTCCTCCTCGGACGCCTTAGGACAAGCTTTGACATTCTTCTTTTTTCCGGTGTGGTATCCAGAGATGTGTTCCTTAATTCGATATGCCCCTCCACTATATTTATTGCCACATTTTAAACATATCCACTTATCATTATTGTTTGGTTCATACAACGCTCCAAACTCCCACCCAATATCATCACTTTGTTTCTTCAATGGATTCCGGCTAGAAGAAGAAGCATTAGAAGAACCAATATTTGCATTCCCTCCTTGTTCTTGAGCCATTGTTTATCTAAAAATAAATAAGTCTAAGTGTCAAACAAAAAAATCAAACAAAGTTACAAAACTAGCTACTACTTATTTAGTTACTTAGTTACTTCACTTGCTACTTAGCTATTTAGCTACTTAGCTATGAACTAATGAACTAAGTTTAAGTTAGAAGAGTGCGTCTAATTTAATCACCAGAACATGCTTTCAAAATTTAGAAGCAACAGAGGAAAAACGAAATCATATTAAACAGAACAGAACGCGCAGACAAATCGTCCATAGAGTACCTCTAATTAGGAACCAAACCAAGTAGATAAGATAATGATTCAATTGTTCTAATTGTCATGACATGGACGCTTGAAACAATTCTGACAGTGAATGAACTACTCCAAGAGAGCACAAAAGGAGAATGAGTGATTTCACAATGCCATCATACATGAGCTAATTTTTTTTTATCATAGTTCAACATAAGTTGTCCACTTCATCTAGTATATCGATCCTGTTTTTTACCATAAACCAAAAGTCATTAAGAAGTGTAATTTATGCAATTATATCTTAACAGAAACCTTTGGTTAAACAGCTGTTAAATTTTGAAAAATAAATAAATAAGCATCTTGCAAAAAAGAAGGGGGTACAATGGCTATTCACTAATACAAAAATATCAACCATAAAAAAGTTAACATACCAAAACCCTTGAATGGGAGTACAAAGGGAAAGAAGGCCACAGACCTTGTTAATAACACCCCTCACTCACCTAAAACAAAAATCAGGGACAATGAACTGAGTAGCTAAAAATAGTACCTTGTGCAATAAATTTGAGTATGAGGACGAAGAAACTCAGGGACTTTCACAAACGCATCAAAGTTGTTAGAAGCAAGGGGTGCATCACTTGGTCCTGCAGAAAGTTCAAGAGGGATGGATTGCAAGTGAGTAATTCCAACAAGTAAATCTTCACGTATAATATCAGGGCATAAAATAAACTATAAAAATATACTGTAAGAGCGGAAGCTTAACAAGAGAAGAGGGAAATAACTAGTAGTTTATTTCATCAAGTAGAAGCTTACTCTATTACAAGAGAGGCTAGTTGTTTATATAATACAACATAGCCCCCAGAAAAGCAGACAGGAAAAACTAGCCGTTGGCAGTCTTGTCCCAACGGCTAGTTGGGATTTCAGCCAAGACTTAGAGCCCGACAGAAGATAAACTATTACAAGTTTAATAAAATAGAAAAAAGACTTAGGGAAAATATTAGAATTAATCAGACTTAGGGAAAATATTAGAATAAATCATGATGATTAATTCTAACACTCCCCCTCAAGCTGGTAGATGTATATCAAACATGCCCAGCTTGCCAACATCATCATGAAACACCTTCCTAGGTAGGCCCTTGGTGAATAAGTCTGCAACTTGATCCTTAGAGGGCACAAAAAACACAGTAGTGATCAGTCCACTTTCCAGCTTTTCTTTGATAAAATGTCTATCCACTTCAATGTGCTTAGTTCTATCATGTTGAACTGGATTATGAGCAATATCTATAGCTGATTTGTTGTCACTGATCAGTCTCATAGGAGTTTTCCATGCTATCTTTAAGTCTGTTAGAATGATCTTTAACCAAAGTAGTTCACATATCCCAATAGCCATAGACCTGAATTCTGCCTCTGCACTTGATCTTGCTACCACAGGTTGTTTCTTGCTCCTCCATACTACTAGGTTTCCACCCAGAAAGAGGCAGTGACCAGATGTAGATCTTCTGTCATCTAATGATCCAGCATAATCCGAATCCGTATAGGCTTTGAGGTCAAGATTGTCACTCCTCTTGTAGAGGATTCCCTTGCCTGGACACCCTTTCAAATATTCCAGAATTCTATCTGCAGCCCTCTGATGACAAACCTTGGGTTTTTGCATGAATCTGATGACCATATTAACAGCAAAAGCAATATCTGGCCTAGTATGAGCCAGATATATCAGCTTCCCTACTAGCCTTTGATAGGAGTACTTATCCACATCTTCATCTTCAGGAGACTCATTCATCCCATGATTGTATTCAATGGGAGTGTTGGTAGGTTTGCATCCCATTTTCCCAGTTTCATTTAGGAGATCAAGGATGTATTTTTGCTGGGATATGAAAATGCCTTGATTAGAGTAGGCAAGTTCAATCCCTAGAAAGTACTTCAGTTTGCCAAGATTCTTGATATCAAATTCCTTTGCCATTGCTGCTTGTAGGTGTTGATTAGCCTCTTGATCATCTCCAGTGACAATGATGTCATCAACATACACTAGCAGAATGGATTTTTTTCAGTGTTACCATGTTTTACAAACATGGTGTGGTCACCCTGACTTTGTTTATACCCTTTGTGAAGCATAAATTTAACAAATCTGCCAAACCATGCCCGAGGGGACTGTTTTAACCCATATGGGGCTTTATTAAACTTACATACTTTCCCATCAGAGTTCTCAAACCCTAGGGGAACAGCCATGTAAATGACCTCATTTAGATTCCCTTGAAGGAAGACATTTTTAACATCATATTGTTGTAGATGCCATCCCAGATTCACAGCCAAGGATATAAGAATCCTGGCTGTGTTCATTTTTGCCACAGGGGCAAATGTCTCAAAGTAATCCACCCCATGAGTTTGAGTGTACCCCTTAGCCACAAGTCTGGCTTTATGTCTTTCTATAGTGCCATCTGACTTGTATTTGGTAGTGAAAACCCATTTACAACCAACAGGCTTCTCACCATTTGGTAAAGTCACAAGATCCCAAGTCTTGTTTCTTTCCAATGCATACATTTCTTCTTTCTGACGATCCGGGGAACGTCAGGGTGTTAAATGGGATGATTTTGGTAGGATATCTAGTCTTTTAAGAGGTGTACACTGATGAATGACAGGCGGCACCACCATGTGGAAATGATTTCCGGCGGCGGTTGATTATACAGTTTATAAGGCAGTAAAGACAATATGATGGACCGGAGAATGTAAAGTAACAAATGCTTTTGTATTAAATAAACTCCAGATGCCTTATTAGTTGTACAAGAGGGGGTATTTATAGGGAAGGGTGAATGCTGTAAAGCCTACACGTGTTAGCGACGCCGATGCCCGACAGGTGGCAATTGGCGCCGCGCCTTGTCTAAACTTATAAGCTCCCTTAGCCTAAACTGGCGCTCCCCTATAAGTGACTCCGCTGTTATGTGGTGAGGCCGCCCTAATGTTGAATCCGCCTGCGAGATGGCCAAGAGGTTGGCGACGTCGCGGGGTTGAGTTCGGACTGATGGTTTGACTTGCTCCTCAGGCAAGTTGACCAAGGATAAAAGGACCGTGTCAGGTTCCGTATCATCAATGGCCCCCTATTCTGCGGCGCAAGGAGTTGCGGCATGGAGTAGTTTTCTGGTCAAGGAGCTGTTTCCACTAGTGCGTACTCTTTAGGATAGGTGTGTTGAGCGGACTCGGGATTAAGACCACAAACGTGGGTTGCCTCATCAAAACCTTAGTTAGGAAAAAACCCAGTGGGAAAAATTCCTAGGCAAGGGAAAAGAGTACACCCGTTTGTGCTAAAAATCTCGTGACTGCTCTCGCTGATGTGTTGCGGGGATTTGAGGTGAGAGGGTACTCCGGTTGTGATTCTCAGGCTCTGTTTCATGAATTTGATGCCATACGAAAGGCCTGCCAATCACTACAGGAGGACTGTGTTGCTCTGATTACATTTGTGGTGGTTCAGAAGCGGCATCATATTTGATTGTCCACAGGTAATTAAGAGCAACGAGGCGCTGGGTTTAGCAGGTCGCCATTCTTTCATATAAGGGGCGGTATTCTCTCATCTTCAATTTCAGCTCGCGAACCCTATGGTCGTATGGGACCCAATTCATGTGAAAAACACTCTGCCACTCGTCCCATATCGCATCAACCATGGCCCCCTGGCAGTTTCCACTTCGGATCAGACGTCTGAATTTCTTGAACAGCTGGATCTGCACGACTTGAGGATTAGCTCGCCGATGAATGCCCCTGATCTTCCTGTGAGCTCGTAGGATCTTGGCTCCGTCAACCTCTGTTTCTTCCTCGTGTTCCAGTTCTGCAAATTCTGGGGCCAGAAGAAAAGCGGTTGTGTCGGATTCTTGCCCCGTTTCTGTAGCCGGTGCCGGAGGACTGTGAAGGAGATGCAAACTTGACTCCAAGTGCTCAGTGCCTCTGTAATCCTGCACACATTCATAGCTTTCGTTATCTGACTGCGACATTCTAAAGGGTCTGAGCTTTTTAAAGAGAAACAAGAAGAAATGAGCTTTGAATCGAGATGTTATATAGTGCGGGAGATGGCCGGCTTTTATAGAAGGGGGGTGGCGTATCTGAAAGGTCTGCCATAATTACGACTGGATATAATGACATATATCAGAGTAGGCCGTCATAATGACGTGAATCTGAAGAGGCTGTCGTATTTGATGCGTAATTATTCCCTAGCAGCGTTAGGGCGGCTATGTCAGGACGGTTCTGTCAGAGTTGTCCATTAAATATGGCTCATATCTCGGGAAGATAATAAATGATGGCACTTGACTCGTTCCGTCCGTTGAAATGCACAGTATAGAGCGGACCAGATAGGCTGCGAGGAGCTGTTCTGGTAGCTGCGGACTGCGGCTTTGCGATGCTCAGTATAGAGCGAACCAGATATGCTGCGAGGAGCTGTTTTGGTAGCTGCGGACTGCGGCTTCGAGATGCACAGTATAGAGCGGACCAGATATGCTGCGAGGAGCTGTTCCGGTAGCTGCAGATTGCGGCTTTACGATGCAGATAGCGTTATTCTATGACCTTTATCCCCGATTCTAGTTTGAAGGAGCTATAATAGAGTAATAATAAGTCGTAATACGCTTAATTTGCATATGCCGAGAGTTACGATTCATTATTATGTATTAAGAGGTTTTATTATATTATTTGATATTACAGACTATACTTCATGCTATATTTGTAGTAACTCACTTGGGAGCACAGGGATGGACTTCGGAGAAGCTTTGATGGATCACGGACGAGTTAAGAAAGCCCAAGATAAAAGAGGAAGAAAGTCCATGAGCGTGTAAGGCTCGGTCGACCGAGCCTATGCATTCGGTCGACCGAGTGGGCCTATAATCTAGAAGAAGTTCGGCACATTATTTGAGTCGGTTAGGGTTCAGAGTGTCGGCATTTTAAGTCGGTTTTCTATGACGGCTGAGGCTCTATATAAACACAAGTCCTTTGTATTTTTTATTATGCATTCACCAATATTCATTCATAAAAACATAAAAGCAAATAAGGCTTGTGGAGGAGCTAAGGGTGCAATATGTAAGCCCTAGTTCTTCATCTTGTTTTCTTTTTAGTAATCAATTTCCCAATTATGCTTTGATTGTTTGAGTAGTTATTCATATCTAGATGATGTAGATCTAGGATATGACGTTAGGGCAGCGGTGATAACTTGTCTATGAGGATCCCATACCCTACGTCCTCTACCTAATATCTACGGATGAATCTGTGTGTTTAATTTACGTGTATTTAGATTAGTTTATATGATGTCCTGATGATTCGCTATATAATCCGATTCGTATATGAAACGCTGAGAAATATATTCGGGGATGTAAATCTGGGGAGTTAGGCACTCGGGTGACCGAGAGGTGTCACTCGGTCGACCGAGAGCACCTATTTGGTCGACCGAGAGTTGTCAAACCTATTTCATCCGTTAATCTGTCACGTCTTTATGATTAGGTTAGCTTAATTGAATTTATTATCTCAGTAGGTATGGCTATGGCTACGTCACTCGCTTAATTTAATTAAAACGTGTAAAAAGGAAATACCGGTATAAAACTCTTAGGTAGGCTTAGGAATTGATCTTCGGACGTTCAGCGTTATCTAGGTAGGTTTATATTAGGGAATTGCGCGCACCTTGTTACACGTAGATCGTAAACTAGCATGAGACTATAACTTGGTAATTGTTAGTTGGACGAGGGTTTGAGTGATCGTCTAGGAAGTACGCCTAACCAGAGGAATGTTGCCCGGACGAGGTGTACGGTTAATATCGGCATCCTTAGAGTAGTAAGCGTGTGAGTTATATGAGATGGAGGCACCAAAAGGCGAAGTCACGTAACAATACCACAGTGATATAGTGACCTACCGGTGCTACATCAAGCTTAGAGGATGACTCCCGTAGCCAATATAAATAGATATGAACGGATTAATAGTTGATGAGTTTTGTTGTCATATAAATTGTCTAGATCCAAATGATCACGGTTATAATTGGGCAGTTGATTACGTTATGTGTTTACATGTTGTTTATATGTTCGAGTGTGTCTTTCTTTTCTCGTACTTTATGTTGGTCATAGACCGTATTTGTCAAACGAAATAAATAGGTTGACTATTTAAGTTAGGATCCACAAATTGATTCTCTGTGGGATCGACCTCGACTCTATCTAGCTATACTGCGATTGAACCTAGTTCACTTGCTAGTGGTTATGTAGGCATCGAGTTAGTAATTTAACTTGACCTCAATCAGCGGACTGCGGCTTCGAGATGCACAGTATAGAGCGGACCAGATATGCTGCGATGAGCTGTTCCGGTAGCTGCGGACTGTGGCTTTACGATGCACAGTATAGAGCGGACCAGATATGCTGCGAGGAGCTGTTCTGGTAGCTGCAGCTTTGTGGAGCTACGATGTAGATCATCCGTTCTCGAAGGAATATCCTTGGTCCTTGTAATTTTTAAAGACCTAGGATGGAGTGGCGAAGCTTTATGTGGTCGGGTCGAAGACAAAGTGCACTTGGGAGAGGAGAGGACACGCGTCAAAATATGAGTGGGCCTCAAAACGTTGCATCCCATTAAATGACATGTCCTTTCTATCTGACCTGGTGATGTTTTGTCTGACGGTTCGCGACGGTTTGTAATGATGACCTCTCGTCTTTCATGCTGGTTTCGAATTTCAAAACGTTGCATCTTTTCATAATCCCGTACGAATTTCGACCATTGGATTAAAACGATCGTGATCGTTGATTTGCCAAGCGGTTGTCTATAAAAGGAGGCATAACCCTACCGGTTAACACTTTCCGAATTTCCGTTCTTTCCAGCATTCATAAATTCCGGCAAGCGAGTGGTTTCCGAGCAAGTTTCTCCGGAGATCAAGCAGTTTTCGAGTGATTTCATGGTGATGTGAGAGGTTTTTACGGCAGCGGTCAATTTTCTTTCTTCTTTTCAGACTCCCGATCTTCCCATTCCAAAAGGTATGATCTTCGATTGTTCTCGGCAATTTCCTTTGTTGATTGTAGCGTTTATGGTTGATTCTTTGCTCTTAGTAGCCCCAAGCATGCTTCTAGTTTGTAAATAACCCGGATTTTTGAGGTTTTCTAGCCTGTGATAGGATCCGGTTGCTTGAGCCCTTTTTGTGAGAATTCGATACCTTTAGGGACTGGAATGCAAATTCTGCAAAGTAGCACTTGGCAGCTTTTGTGGACAATATAACTAAGTCGACCTCGCTTCCCCCGCGATGTTGACTCCGCTAAAATGGGGGAGGCGGTGCCAATCTAGACAAATTGTTGACCGCCTCTCTTCATTTTGCAACATGTCGCACAATGGAGAAGATAGCGACCGTGAGAAGTATAGTTATGACGGCGGCGCTGGAGAGGAGAGAGTCAGTGAGGTTGTTTCTCCTTCCAATTCTAACGAAGCGGATTCACGCTCGGATGCCGATGAAATCCGGAGATTGAGCATAGCTGAAGGTGCTCCGCTTCTTACGGAGTCACTGGAACATCTGGTCCCGAGAGGACATGCGCCGATGACAGCGGGCGAGAGGATCCAGTTAGCCGCTGGCTCGAGGCCCCGGAGGCGAAGAAAACTTGCTGATCCCGCCCCACAGAGGGGAAAAGTTCAAGTTAGTATGGATACTGCTGAGGCCCTAGAGGAAAGATTGTTGTAGAGTAAGATGCACCGTAGCGTCGACGCAGAATGGAAAAGTCTGAGTACTGCGACGAGCTTCAATAGTGCTATCCACACACGCTATCGGATATCAGGGGAGTATCATTTTCACTTGGCCCGGGATGTGCACCAAGTAGAATACACCTGCGCGCGGTCTAAGCGAGACCTTCTATACATTCATTTTGATAATTTCCTGGCCGGGTTCACGCCGCCCTTTGATCCTTTCTTGTTGGAGGTGATGAATCTGCTACAGGCCTTGCCCGTGGATTTCCATCCCAACGCGACTCGATATCTGACGGCGTTCATTGTTATGTGCCGGTTGAACGGGATGGAGCCGTCGCTGGGTCTTTTCAGGGTTTTTCACGATTTTGTGATAGCCGGAGCCACAAGGCAGATAAGTGTGAGGGCGCGTGACGGGGTTCCTCGCCTTTTCTTTCCTCATGAACACAAACTGTACGGTTGGAAAGCCAAAGTGATGAAGGTTCAATCCAGGGTGGGGTGGCCATTTCCGCACTTTCCGGCTCGGCCCGTGAGTCAAGATGAGTCGCGTCGGCAAAAGGAAACGGAGACCGCCCCGGCCAATCCTGCAGAAGTGGATAAGATCTTGGCTCTGATAGGAGCTAGTGGTGGAGAGCCGTAAGCCTGCATGGTCAGCGTGCGGTCATTAACTGATTTGAAGTTGGCTAGCGTTCGGGCGGCCGGGGTTGCGGGTTATACCGCTGAGGGGAATTCGCCCACTGTTGTAGATATTCCTCCGCCGACTGTGGCGGAAAGCGATCCTGATTGGGTCGGCGGTTGCCATCTGGGGGATGTCTTTCCTACTCAGTGCGAGGGGTGTGAGGACAGACAGTTGAATCGTGAGGGTAACATTTTTCGTTTTTCTGTTTTGCGATGTCGCATTCCACTTTGCTTTTTCATTTCTGTACCTCTTGTACTTTTTGTTTCTGCGGACTAATCAGAATTTTTTCCTTTTTCAGTGATGCCTATTGCTGGATCTCGTAGGGGTGCCAATGCTGCAGCCGTTTAGGTTGCGAAGAGGGCGAGGATGGAGGCATTGAGGAATGCGGAGTCCTGTATCATACCGACTGTCCATGTTGGTATTAATCGTGAAGTGACAGTTGCTGAGGTTGGCACCGCTGCTGGTGCAATATCTCAAGTGGTGTCGGCAAGTGTGACGGCGGATGCGGTCCCTGCGGGGCGAGCTGGTGAATCTGAATGTCGCCGAGAGAAGAGGCCTATAGAGGTTGAAGAGGCTTCAGAAGAGGTTCCGTTGATCCGCAAGAAAGTTTGGGTGGTTGCCACGCCGGAAATTGTTGATCTGGAAGGCCCTGGCTCTCCCCCACTCCGCGTGGCGACTATTCCCCAGACCACACCGCAGGGGCGCGAGCAGACGGGGACTTCATCCGGCTTTGAGCGTCCGATTTATTTTGACAAGGAATTCTGTGCTTACCAGGCGGTGCCAGGGTGGGGAGAGAAGATGAGAGCAGCTTTATCTGCGGTGCCTCCCTTACCTGCCTTTACAACGACGTGGGTCGGCGAAGCTCGATTGGCTGTGGGCGACGGATTGCTTAGAAGGATTACTAGTGATTCATCCGGGATCCGGCTGCCAGACCTACAATATGCCATTGATGCCGCTATTTCTGAGCTTGGAATCGCTATGAACAAGGTGAGCCTTTTTCCTTTTAATTTCTGCAAGTTTAGTTTTCCTTCCTTAATTAAGAGTATTCTTCTCAGGTTTCCACTTGTATGTATGCTGCGCGTGGTGCCGCGGGAATGTTAGTGGACAGAGAACGCAGGGCGCATGATGAGTTGACTAGGTCACAGCAGGCTAGCGAGGAGCTGGCGCAGACAATGAATGACATGTGGGCCCAAGTTGAGGAAGCCAAAACTCTGCATGCTGAAAAGGAGAGAGCCACAGCGGAGCACATAGCGGAGTTGGAACGCAGGGTCGCTGAGGCGGAGGCTGAGGCGTATGGTGCGCAGAAAGAACTTGAAGAGGAGAAAATTTACCGCACGAGAGTCGGGCGTCGGTGCTTTCCTGGGAGAAGAAATGTAAGAATGTCGAAGATAATGCTGCTGCTGCTGTTAAGAGAGTCGAGGATGCCGCCGCTGCTGCTACTAAGAAGCCTGAGGACCTTGCTGCCGAGACTTAGGCTAGAATCGATGCCGCTCTTGCTGAATTTAAGGAGAGTTATGCTTTCTGGGATGCCCTGAGTTCCAACTATGATCAAGGTTGTTATCACATGGCCAGGTGCCTCTGGAGGTCGCTTGATCAAGACAAGGTTCCGACCTTGCAGGAATTAGCAGAGTGGACCTAGGAGAACTGCTTTAGCGGGGAGCTTATTCCATATCATTCCGTGATTCCATTCAATGAGGAAGAGATGGCTGAGTGCAATGAGTTGTGCCGGAATGGGGGTCAGCCTGAGGTGGAGTTTCCGGCAGTGGCTATTCCAAACATGCGAGCCCATCAAGAAGAGATCGTGAGAGCCTTTGCTGAGGAATTAGCAGCTCCCGATAATGACGAGCCGGTGCAGCAAGAGGGGCAGCAACCAGAAAACATTGACACCACGGGTGCATGATTGAGTTATGGTTTTTATTTGAACTATTTATTTTCTGCTGGCTGATGTGGGGTTCGCCACCCCGGTACAATTTGGATATTTTCTTTGTTTGTTTGGTACTTTTGGATGCTTTCTTTATTTGTTGCGAACATGCTGGGGCCGCTGATTTGGCCGTCTTTATGTACTTTCCTTTTCTGCACTGTGTTGTCTTTCCATTTCGTATCTTTGAGGCCGCTGACTTGGCCGCTTGAAATGTTTTTGCTTACCCAAAAATGCACAGAAAGCGGGGTCGAGGCGGCGCTAGTCTCTGTCCCCCTACTCCCTCCTTTTGTTTTTGTTAACCCAAAAATACACAGAAAGCGGGGTCGAGGCGGCGCTAGGCTCTGTCCCCCTACTCCCTCTTTTTTTTTTTTTTGGGTAAAAGTATTTTTGTGGCTGGTTTACAAAGTAAGAATGTGGCATTTAATGCTTGTGGTAAAACAGTAATTTTGTCTGAAACTTACAGGTTCCCAAAGCAGCCTTTGACCGTGTCATTAATGCGGTCTGTAATTTTGGGATGATAACCGTCCGGTATAGCTATCCCCTAGAATCTCGATTTCTCCAACTGTCCGGCGTGCTTGTAGCCTGGATTTTCGGGCCGTCTTTAATTCTGAATTTGAATTCCAACTGCCCATCGTCCCAACCTTTTACTATATAAGGGAGGGTTGTGGTGGAGCTCATTTCATTCTTAGACATTCCCTGATTTGCCTTTAATTTTCCTCTTTTTTCCCTATCTTCAAATCCTCTGTTATTTTTCTTACCTGTAGTTCCATGTCTCATTCTGGTGAAAGTAGCAGGGTTCGAGAATGGCAAGCCGAATGGAAAGCCCGCTTAGTGCATGATCTCTCCCCTTTCTTCACAACTGCTTCTTGCGCCGCCAAGAACAACTATTGGGAATATTATGAGACGCGGGAAGCTATGTGGGAGGAAGGGTTGGATGAAGGGAAGATAGAGGATGGCTCTTTGCTCCGTGTTCGACTTTCCGGATGGTCGAATTTCATTTCCAGACCTGTTATTCCGGATAACCTCACCCTGGTGAGGGAGTTTTACTCTGTGTTATCTTGTTTTCCGGCCGGCGAGGTGGTTACCAATCTTCCCTTGCGAGGTGTATCAGTTATGTTTACCTCTGACGACATCAACCGTGTGCTCGGCATCCCTGCCATAGATCCCAATTTGCATTATGAGGTTGCCTGGAATCTCAGGGATATGGAAAGCAGGCGGGCTCGCTTGCGTAGAGCGGGGCGCGCGTTGTTCCCTTCGCCTCTGCGGACTCGTTTCTCCGGAGTAAGTGCTTTGGATCTTTCACGCAGCGATCGTGCATGGAAAAGTTTCATAAATTCCCGTGCCTTTATCCTTACGGATTCTGATGCTATAAGCGAGACCGAAGCTTTTCTCTTGCATGCTATCCGCGACCCTCATGTGGACATAGATTGGGGGGTGTTAATCCACCGTGAGGCACTCTACTACGCAGCGAGGATGGATCCTGGCCACCGCGAGATGCCTTTTGCTTCGGTGATAACCAGATTATGTACGGTTGCAGAGGTGCCCGTGCATCCTCTCGACCGATACGTTTGAAGACTTCTCCTGTTAAGGAATTCCTGCAGGTGATGAAGGTCTGTCTGGGAGCGGGCTCGACCAATATGCTAACACAAAAAAGCGGAGCTGAGTTGGCGCTAGGCTCTGTTCCCCTACTCCCTTTTGTTTTTGCTTACCCCAAAAATAGACAAAAGGCGGAGCCGAGGCGGCGGTAGGCTCTGTCCCCCTACTCCCCCTTTTTTTTTGAGGAGAATGCACCTGCTAAAAAGGAAGACAGATGTAAACTAGACTTCCAAAAAAGTATTAATGAAGAAATTACATGTAGTATCTCTTAAGATTGTCGGCGTGCCAAGTGTTATTGTATTCGCAGCCATTTCTATCCTTGAGATAATAAGTTCCTTTCTTCAGTACGCGGGAGATCTGAAGAGGTCCTTCCCAATTTTTGTCCAACTTTTTGGGCTTGTGTCCGACGGCCTCGCATTTAATTAACACGAAATCCACTACTTGGAAAAAGTGGTTGCGGACCTTCCTGTCGTGATGTCGCTTAGCGGCCATCTTGAAGTTGACCAGGCGAGCTGAGCTTGCATCCTTTTCTCTTCTAGCGCGTCGAGTTCGAATTCGCGAGCTTGGGTATTGGAGTCCTCGTTGAAGTGCAACATTCTAGCGGTGGGCAAAGACATCTCAACTGGTGTCATAGCCTCCGAACCATAAGTAAGAGAAAACGGGGTTTCCCCTGTCGTGGACTTTTTGGCGGTCCGGAGAGACCACAAAATTGCGGGCAGCTCGTCTACCCATTTGCCCTTCTTGCCGTCTAACGTGCGCTTCAGGCCTCTTAGAACTTGTTTGTTTGCGTTTTCCGCCTGGCCATTACTCTGCAGGTAGCTGACCGAGGAGGTTGCGTGGATAACACCGTGTTCTTTGCAAAACTCATCAAATTCTGTTCTGAACTACGGTCCGTGGTCGGATATTATGATTCTGGGTACCCCAAAACGAGTCCATACTTGATCCATCAAGAAATATATGATCTGAGCTGTGGCGATTTCTTTGAGTGGCTTGGCCTCTATCCATTTCGTGTAATAATCATCCGTGACTATTATGTATTCGCATCCGCCTCGTCCCTTAGGTAGCGAACCGATGAGGTCGATCCCCCACATTTCGAAGGGCCACGAAGCGGTGACTATGCTTTGCTCTACTAAAGGTAACCTTGGTATGTCCGCGTATCTCTGGCAGAGGTGGCACTCTCTGACGAATATCTCGGCATCTCTCAGTAAAGTGGGCCAGTAGTATCCCACGGTGATCGCCCTCTGTGTGAGCGTGCGGATGGCAGGATGACCGCCGCACACTCCTTCATGAAGTTCGAGTAAGATACCAGCTCTCTGCTCTGGTCTCACACATCGAAGTAAAGGCTTGGAGAAAGAACGCCTGCAGAGTACATTGTTTACCAGGACGTATCTCGCGGAGCGGCGCGCCAAAGCTCTTGCTTCGATTCTATCTGTGGGTAAGACTCCATGCTCAATGTAGTTTTTAACATCATCGATCCAACAGTGCGAAGTAGGTTGGATATCCATGACCTCGCACCTGTTTATGGAAGGTTCCTCGAGATGCTCTAGAGGGATATCGGGGCTGAGTTCGGCGTCGGCATCGGATAACTTGGATAGATAGTCCGCCCATAGGTTCTGAGTACGCGGGATGTATGAGAACTCGCAATATCCAAAGTGTTGCCGCAGCTTCTGAACCAGATCAATGTACTGTTGTAGCTTCGGGCAATAGATTTTATAGGCCCCCTTCACTAGATTGACAACCAACTGTGAGTCGCAGAAGACGTGGATATTCTCCACATTCATGGCGACGGAGAGTTCGAGGCCCGCGATTACTGCTTCGTATTCCGCTTGGTTGTTTGATGCCGTGAAATTGAAGCGGAGTTCTTTCTCAATTTCTTCGGATGTGCCTGGTTTGAGCAAGACGATTCCGGCACCGCAAGCTCCCACACCGCTAGCGCTGCCAACGAAAAACTCCCAACAGTGGCTGGGCCTTTCGGGACCGCTAGAAGCCGGTTTGTCGGGCGCGTTGGACGATGGGGAAGCAGGTGGTGAGGTTGCGGGCTCATGGAAGCTTGTTTCGAGTATGAATTCTGCCAAGGCTTGCGCTTTGATGGCTTTCCGAGCTTCGTATTTGATGTCGGAATCAGTAAGCTCAATCGCCCATTTCTGAAGACGGCCTGCAAGGTCTGGCTTGTGTAGCACTTGTCGCAGCGGACTGTCGGACAATACAACTATTGTGTGCGATGAGAAATATGCGCGGAGTTTCCTAGCTGCTATAACAAGAGAATAAGCCAATTTTTCTGCATTAAAATAGCGACCCTCAACAGGACTGAGAGCCTTTGAAACATAGTACACGGGTTTTTGAGTGGGCTTTTCAGGAGTCCCGTCTTCCTTTACAAGAACTGCGGCGACATCCCTGTCCGAAGCCACTAAATATAAATAAAGCTAGTCGCCTATGCTGGGACTAACTAGGAGAGGTGGGCTGACCAGATATGCTTTAAGTTCTTCAAAGGCCTTCGCACATTCTTCAGACCATTCAAAACCCTTGTTTCCCTTCAATATCTTGTAAAACGGGAGGCATCTGTCCGCAGATATAGAGATGAATCGACCCAGAGCGGTGATCCTTCCATTCAGTCTCTGTACCTCCTTTACCGTTTTCGGCAGTGCCATGTCTAGGATTGCTTGGATCTTTTCCGGATTGGCCTCGATGCCCCGCTGAGTGACCATGAAACCCAGGAACTTGCCAGCTTTGACCCCAAATGTGCACTTTATAGGATTCAGCTTCATATTGTTTCTTCGCACATTTTCAAAGGTCTCTCCTAAATCGGCGAAGATGTCGGTCTTGCTAGATTTGATGACCATGTCGTCAATGTAAGCTTCCATGTTGCGGCCGATCTGATCGCTGAACACTTTGTTGATCATTCTTTGAAAGGTAGAGCCCGCATTCTTCAGACCGAACGGCATCATCTTGTAATAGTACATGCCGTCGCCAGCTCTGAAAGCGGTAAGCTGCATTTCGTCTTCGGACATGCGGACCTGATGGTACCCGGAATATGCGTCAACGAAGCTGAGTATCTCAAAACCGGCGATCCGATCTACCATTTTGTCAATGCGAGGCAGTTCATAAGGATCCTTAGGACAGGCTTTATTCAGATCGGTAAAATCGACACACATCGACCACTTGCCGTTGTGCTTCAGTACCATGACAACATTGGCGAGCCAGGTCGGATACTGTAGTTCCTCAATGATACCTGCGGCGAGCAACTTAGCGACTTCGATTTTGAATGCCTCTTCTTTTTCTCTTGAGAACTGGCGAGCTCGCTGCTGGATAGGTTTAAAGTTTAGGTCTGCGTTGAGATGATGCAGTGCGACCGTGGGGTCGACGCCTCGCATATCCGTAACCTCCCAAGCAAAGGCATCCAGATTCTTCCTCAAAACATCCACTAGTGCGGCTCTGTCGGCGTCGCTGAGATGTGCCCCGATCTTGATTTTTTGATCGGGATATTTGTTGTGGAAGACGACCTCAACAAGCTCTCTCTCTGCCTGAAAATCCGGGTCATCCCGGACTTGTAAAGTGTCGCAGATCGATGACCTCCTTGCATTGCCGTTTCGGCGGAGGTTGAGAACTTGAGCCCTTTCCTCGCTCAGAGTGTACTTTCAATGCTCTCTCCCTAGCATTTGCCTCCAATTCCGCTTAGAATTCCTCTGTCGCAAGGCTGACTGGGGCCGCGATGACTAACATTTCTGCGGGACTATCTGAGACCGAAATTTCCTCTAGGAGGTTGATAGAATTTCGCGGAGTGCCAGAAGTGCCTTCCAAAGATGCGACGTGAGGTGTAGCGAGAGCTTGTCCCGGCACATCTTGCTGATTCCGAGCCCTTTTCAACCCTGACTTGGGCTTCGTTAAGTGATCCAGATATGTTTGGGGGCGGCTCATTGCTTGCCCAATCTTGCCGCTCTTTGTATAGAATTTCACCCTTTGATGCGGGATAGATGCCACCATCTGGAATTTTCGCATCGCAGGGATCCCCAGGATCATGTTGTATCGTGCGGGCAGATCAACCACTAAGAACTCAATCGTCTCCGTGCAGCAAGGATCAAAATCGCCAATGATAACATCCAACTCGATCGTTCCTTTCACTTTGACCTCATGGTTGGTGAAGCCCCCCAAAGTACCCAAATAAGGCTTCAGACCGGCCTCGGAAAAGTTTAGGCCCTTCAAACAATCATAGTAGATGATCTCTTCCAGCGCCAGTATCCACCAAAACCCTATTGATCCCGCATTTTCCGATTCCGACCTTGAGGATTACGGGCAGTTCCATTGCTCCCGTAACAAAGCTGAGCTCGCTTTTTGTGAATACCATAGCCTCCTTATCAGGTCGAAAAGTTTTGGGCCGTTCCCGCCCGAATTCATTGATTCAATTTATTTGGGCTTTGATTAGGGTATTGCTGGGAGGATTCTCATGGATGACGTTGAGCTCACGCTCATACTGAGGAGCGTTGGCCCGCGCGTTTGCTCCGCCAGCCTGTTTGAAGTGCTCCAGCTTTCCATCTCAGACCATCTTGTCGATGATTTTCCTCAAGCTGAAACACCCATCCGTGTTGTGGCCATGATAATTGTGAAACTCACAGAACTTGTTCATGTCTGCATTGCGAGCTCTGGCTTCATTTCGGTTGTCCCGCGGCTTGCGGATGTATTTAGATATCTCATTCAGTATGACCGAAGGCCTCGCATTCAAAGGAATGTAGTCCTTTTCCTCAAATTTTTGCGGCTTTTTGAGATCGCGGCCCGCTCCTTCGCGGCCGGTAGTTCGTTGTTCGCCCTCGCCTCGCGGGGCTCTGTCTTTCCGAGAGGATTGTCCCAGTGTCTGGCCAGCAGGGGTCGCAGAATCGGACTGGGTGTTGCGTTGTCGGGGGGAGATGGCTTCAACAGTGTTGAATTTTCGGGCCTGTTCCAACATATCTCTTAGGTTGTCTGGAGGACGCATTGTTAGATGCGTTTTGAGCTCTCCGCCTACTAAACCAGTCAAAAACGCCATCATGACTATTGCTTCGGGCTCATCCTGAGTTTGATCGTAAACCAGCGTGAACTTTTCATGATACGACCGAACGGACTCGTCGATGCCCTGCCTGATCAAGAACATATCTGTCATTGTTTTGCGGGGCCTATGTGCTGTTTTGAATTCGGCCAAGAAAATGGCTCGCATATTCTCCCAGCTATGAATTGACCCCGCCGGTGATTTTCAGAGCCAGGTAGAGGCTCTCTCCTTCATACAGCCTACCATAGCCACGCACCAGGCCGCGCTATTGCGAGTTGTCAGCATCATTTTGCTCTCAAAAGTTGCTAACAACTCATAAGGGTCGGATTTTCCCATATAATCTGCCAGGTTGACGTTTGATACCTGTCGCTGGGGGAGGTCGGCGAGGAGAGAGTCTGACAGTGCATCCATGGCTGCGCTGGGCTCTTTGTCCTCTTCCTTCTTGCTTTTCTTCATTTCCAAAACCATTTGTCTGAGATCCTCAAACCGGCGGCTGCTTTTAGTTTTGTGTTCGCCCCGGGATTGGGCGTCGTCCTCATCACTATCTGGCTTTTCGGTTTGAGCCTGAGCTCTCCTCCTCAAGATAGTGTCCCGCGGATTTTCACTGTGGGGACCAAGTCTCAGTCGGATGTCCTCGCATGCTTTCTTGCCCTCATTTCGCGGCGGAGATGGTGAAGCCTTGCGTTTTCCCAAATGCTCTTGTGCTGATACCCTTGTCTTGGCGGGCCGACCATGCAAGGACGAGGATATGCTCTCTCCTGCTTGCTCGTGACGCTGAGCTCGCGTTCCTTTCTCTATGTTCACCACCTTTGTTGGATGAGCGGTGACATGAGGTCGGGGGTATATGCCCTCAGTGATTGGTGGTGGAGCAAGTGGCAGTGCGGGTTGACCCGCGGAGATCAGAATTTCGTTTGCCACTTTCATCTTGGCTGCATAATCTCCGTAATTTTTTAGCTTCGCCAGATCCGCCTCGCTGAGAGTCGGCGGTGGTGGCGCCGCATCTTTGCTCGTTCCCTCATGAGCCTTGTCCTTTCGAGCGAGCTCCAACTCTAGCTGAGAATTTTTCTTTTTGAGCTCCAAGAACTCGCGGTAGTTGACGGTCCTTTCGGCGGGGTCGCTTTCATGCGACCTTGCGGATACAGCCTGCTTTTCCGGTAGGTTGGGTGTCACGGAAATCGGTGTAGTGGTGTTTGCCATGATTACCTTTCTATCACCCGCCAAATTTCACACTTCCCAAATTAACGGCCAACAGGATATTTCTGACACACGCAAGGCACATCTTTCAAATGCTGACGTACCAACGACAGCCAGAGGACATGCAAACCGGAAAAACACCCACTAGGACCACAAACAAACCGTAAACTGATTTCTGAGGTGTTTTTTCCGTCTAGACCAACATGCAAATCGGAAAAACGCTAACCAAAACCGTTTCTTAGCAATTTATATAAGATTATCACAATAGTGGTGAATCTTCAAACGCAATATTGGGATAATCTATATAAATGTATGAGCTACGTTTCCACGGATTGTGAAGACAAAGATAACCGATATGATGGTGTCTAGAACAAGATAAAACCTGATAATTGGCAAGGATGCGGATCCTGATGGTGATTCAGGCAATGACGATGATGAACCTGGTAAGGAATCGTTGCATGCACCGTCAACTGAGTACATGCGCCACAAAATGAGCACTTTGCAGGTCGTCGGAGTCTCGAGGAAAATGACCGGAGCAAGCTGCAAAGGCGTGGACACTCTGAAGATGCTGAACTTTGATAAGATATTTTCCCGGTAACGGAGCCAATTGACGATCCGGGGAACGTCAGGGTGTTAAATGGGATGATTTTGGTAGGATATCTAGTCTTTTAAGAGGTGTACACTGATGAATGACAGGCGGCACCACCGTGTGGAAATGATTTCCGGCGGCGGTTGATTATACAGTTTATAAGGCAGTAAAGACAATATGATGGACAGGAGAATGTAAAGTAACAAATGCTTTTGTATTAAATGAACTCCAGATGCCTTGTTAGTTGTACAAGAGGGGGTATTTATAGGGAAGGGGGAATGCTGTAAAGCCTACACGTGTTAGCAACGCCGATGCCCGACAGGTGGCAATTGGCGCCGTGCCTTGTCTAAACTTATAAGCTCCCTTAGCCTAAACTGGCGCTCTCCTATAAGTGACTCCGCTGTTATGCGGTGAGGCCCCCCTAATGTTGAATCCGCCTGCGAGATGGCCAAGAGGTTGGCGACGTCGCGGGGTTGAGTTTGGACTGATGGTTTGACTTGCTCCTCAGGCGAGTTGACCAAGGATAAATGGACCGTGTCAGGTTTCGTATCATCACTTTCATAGCATTAGACCATTTATGATCAAAGATAGCCTCCTGTAAGTTTTTAGGTGTATCACCTTTATGAAGATTCATAAGAAACTTCTTATGATTTTGAGAAAATTTCTTACAGGATAAGAAGGTCCTCATGGGATGCTTTGTGCATTCCCTCTTCCTCTTCCTCAATGCTATAGGAAGATCATCATTAGTATTGCTTGTGGTCTCTGTATCATTATTCTCAGAATTATCAGTTCCATAATTTTTAATGGAGGGTTCTGATTCACTAGTAGTTTCCTCAGGAACATCACTTTCCTGAGGTGAATCAGTACCCCTTGCATTTGGCATACTATGACAATCTTCATGAGGAGACATAGAAGGGTTAAGCTTGGTGACCTTTTTCTTTCTAGTATACACAATAGGAGTCTTCTCCTTTTGTTGTGTACTGTTTTCACTTTCAACATGCACAGGTCCAGAAGTTATTTCTGGTGGTATATGATCTTGAGAGATAATATTCTTACTCAGATCACTAAGAAATTCAGTGTTAGTGTCCAACTCCTGGATAACAGGCTCCTCCTGAATTTTGAAGTAGGGAGTTTCCTCATGGAAAGTTACATCTTTAGAGATGAGTACTTTCCTAGTAGGAGGTGGTAACATTTGAAACCTTTTTGAGTATTTGAATACCCTATGAACACACATCTTTGTGCCCTAGGGTCCAATTTTCCTCTGTTTGGTTCGTGAACATGAACAAACACTTCACAACCAAACACCTTTGGAGGTAGGCTTTCATGCTTAGGCATTCTGGGAAACCCCAGATACAAGGTTTCAATACGAGATTTGTTTCCCAGCACTTTAGTGGGGAGTCTATTGATCAGATGAGCTACTGTTAACACAGCTTCTCCCCAATAGTTTTTAGGGATAGACATGTGAAACATAATAGCCCTAGACATTTCCAGCAGATGCTTATTTTTTCTTTCAGCTAGGCCATTCTGTTGAGGAGTATGGATACATGAGGATTCATGTAATATCCCTTTTTCCTCAAAGAAGGGATCCAGCAGCTGATTGAAGTATTCTCTACCATTGTCTGACCTCATCCTCTTGATCTTGGTGTCAAATTGAGTCAGAATTTGATTATAGAATATAGGAAAGACAGTTAACAAGTCAGATTTTTGTTTCATTAAGTAAATCTAAGCGACTCTAGTGCAGTCATCAATAAAAGAAACAAACTAGAAAGAGCCATTTATATTAGGAATAGGAGCAGGCCCCCAAATATCACTATGAATAATGGTGAAAGGATCTTTACATCTAATGTTTTGAACTGGAAAAGAAGCTCTCTTATGTTTAGCCAGTTCACAGACATTACAATAAAGTTTATCACTATAACAATCTTTGCACATTTTAGGGAACATCTGCTTCATTATGATAATAGGAGGATGTCCCAATCTGTAATGATACATCCACAGCTTGTCAAGATTAGCTTTAGACACAAAAACAGAGCCAGGTTTGTCTTTATTTAGCTCCTGGCCTTCCCAGTAGTATAGGCCCTTTTTAGCCTTAGCAACCCCAATCTTCCTCTTCCTGAGATGGTCCTGTATCAAACACATGTCAGAAGAGAAAACAGCAAGGCATTTGGAGTCCTTGGTTAATTTTTGTATTGAAATTAGATTGGTAGATAGTTTAGGAACATGTAGCACATCCCTTAGGATGAGTTTATCACATAAAGCATAGTCTCATATTCCAGTTACATGGATAGGAAACCCATCAGCAACAGATATGGTTCTGTTTCTGTCACATTTTTTATATGACATCAGATTGTTACACCATATGGTCTGTGGCACCAGAATCAATGACCCACTCTATTGGACCTTCAGACTGTTTATTAAGACCAGTCATACTTGAAAAAGCCAAGGAGGTTGATGAGCTTTCTAAGGACTCAATGAACTTCCTCAGTTTTTCAATCTCTGAAGGTCCTAGATTGTGACTTTGATTCTGATTTGCAGCCTTCTGGCAGTTTTCTTTGTTATTTTGTTGACATTCATTGCCACTGACAGAGTTGGCAACCATTCTGTTGGTGTTTTCACCTCCTGGTTTCCCATGAAGTTTCCAGCAGTTTTCTCTTGTGTGTCTGCTCTTTTTACAGAAAGAACAGAACATAGAATCTCTTTCCCCGTTTTTGGTGCTATTTTTCTGATTGGTGTTCCCACTCCTTTGGAAGGAGACTTTATCAGTAGTGTTCTTTGCCTTTTGGGCTACCAGATCAGAGCTTTCAACAGATGAAGTGTCAATCATGACACTCCTTCTGCTTTCTTCTGCTCTAATAATAGAAATTGTTTCATTCAAACTAGGGAGATCTCCCTTTCCAATAATCTGAACTCTTACAGAGTCATATTCTATGTTAAGACCAGCCAAAAAGGCATAGATCCTGTCTTTTTCAAATATCCTTTTCAGGGTATTAGCATCCTCACTATTGAGCATCTTGATGCATTGGTAGTGGTCTAATTCTTGCCACAGACCTTGCATCAGACCTGAATATTCAGTGATGGATCTACTACCCTGCTTTGAATTTGAAATCTTTGTTTTTACCTCATAGATTTGAGCTGCATCATTGACTTTTGAGTAAGTCTCCTTCACATGATCCTAGATTTCCTTTGCATTGGCCATGAACATACATGTATCACTGATTTCAGGGATCATGGAGTTCCATAGCCAAGACATCACCATGGAGTCTTGCTCACCCCATACTGTAAACTTAGGATCTTCTTGAGCTGGTCCTGTCCCATTAAGATGGCTGAGCTTGCTCCTTCCTTTCAAAAAAGTCCGGACAAACTGGGACCATTTCAAGTAATTTTTTCCATTGAGTTTAAGAGCAGGCTGAATGCTTTGAAGATCACCATTATTAGTGGAAAGATGATCAGAAAGATGAGCTGTTGCAGTAGTATTACTTGGCAGTTGATTCAGCAGTTGACCTTTCCTGTTTTAAACTATTCTGATTGATTTTCTGTTTTGATTTTCAATTTCTACTTTAATTGTAAATTGATTCTGATTCCTAAAATCAAGGAGTCCTAATCAATTAGGTGTCTAGGCTATTTTTCCTATTTAAGTGGTCTAACTCATTGTAAAATACAATTTCAGAATAATAAAATATCTTTCTCCCTTTTATCTCTGTTAACATGGTATCGGAGCTAGGGCTACTCTAAAACCCTAGATCTAAGAATATGCATCTCGGAGCAGTGGCTCATCCAATCAAGGATCCGGAACCACTGGACCAGGAGACGAGGGAAACACAACCAGTCTCTCATCTGTTCTGCTTCTTCCAAGAAATTTAAATGGGGCCGATTATCTAGAATGGTCCCAAACAATGAAGCTTGCCATTGATGGCAGGGAAAAGCTTGGATTTATCACAAGTGAGAACTGTTGGGGAATACAAGGAAAACCCTTAAATTGGAAACCTAGGGGCCAAAACAATGGAGGAAGTGGAGATAACAACCGAGCCAACCAAGTGTCATCTGAGACAAGTGAGAAGTCATTTGGACCTCTGTCCTTCACAAAGGAGCAGCTAGACCATCTGAGCCAACTTCCAGCCAACCACACAAGTCCCAAATGTAACCTTGCTGAATCTGGTAATATCTTTGCTTTGTCTATTCACAACTCTAGATCTGATGCACACTGGGTCATTGACTCAGGTGCAACATATCATATGACTTATGCCTCTGAAAAATTTGAATCCTATTTACCATGTGGGGGAAATCAGAAGGTAAGGATAGCAGATGGATCCTATGCTGCTATTGCTGGCAAGCGGTCCATCCATATCTCTCCCAATCTGACTCTACATGGAGTTCTTCATGTACCAAAACTTTCCTGCAATTTAATTTATGTCAATAAGTTGGTCTCAGAAACCAACTGTAAAGTGATGTTTTCCCCTATTGATTGAAAGTTGCATGATGCGAGTTTGGGGAAGGAGATTGGGAGTGCTCGAGTTCATAAGGGTCTCTACATTTTGGAAGAAGATGTTGCCAAAAAATTGGAAGAACCTACTCATCAATTGTGTCCAATAATGAAGCCATGATGTGGCATGCTAGATTAGGACAACCCAGCTTTGGTTATTTGAAAAAATTGTTTCCCAAACTTTTTATGAATAAAAAAATTTCTGAATTTCACTATGAGATATGTGAATTATCCAAGCACAAAAGAAGTGTTTATGTTCCACAGCCCTACAAACCAACTAAACCCTTCACTATCATTCACAGTGATGTCTGGGGTCCCTCCAAACATGTTACCATAAATGGTAAGAGGTGGTTTGTGTCTTTTATTGATGATCACACACATGTAACTTGGACCTACTTATTAAAAGAAAAATCTGAAGCAGAAAGGGCTTTCAAACATTTTTATAACATAGTCCACACTCAGTTCCACACTAAAATTGAGATTTTAAGAACTGACAATGAACAGAATATTATAACCAAATTTTAAAAGATTTTTTCCCAGAAAAGGGGATCATCCACCAGAGCTCATGTGTCAACACACCCCAACAAAATGGGGTGTCTGAAAGGAAAAATAGACACTTGTTGGAGGTGGTAAGATCCCTGATTTTAGCATCTAGATGCCCTAAGGACTTGTGGGGAGAAGCATTGCTTACTGCAGTGTATTTGATTAATAGGCTCCCCTCAAGGAGTATAGGGTTCAAAACACCCCTGGAGGAGCTTAAAAAGTCCTTTCCTGATACAAGGCTGATCCAAAATCTGCCTTTAAAAAACTTTGGGTGCATTGCTTTTGCACACACACATAATCAAGGCAAACTTGACCCCAGATCCACAAAATGCATGTTTGTAGGGTACTCATCTAATAAAAAGGGTATAGATGTTTTGATTTTCAAAAGCAAAAAATTATTGAAACTATGGATATCACCTTTTTTGAAAACTAGGTGTACTGCAATCAACATCATCTTCAGGGGGAGTATTTGTCAAACCAAGAAGATGATGCAGATTTCCAGTATAATCAATATGGGGAGGACATAGCTAGCATACCACTTCATGGGGATGGAATAATTGGACACAAGGATGAGTGCAACAATGAGGGACATCAACTTGGGGACAAGTCTGCTCCAAGTACTCCCAAAAATGTAGCCAAATTCCAGGGACTTACATATTTTAGGAAGTATCCTAAATCCAAAATGGGTAGAGACATAGTGACTCAGGCTGCACAGGATCCTGAACCAGAACCATCTGAGCAAAGTGACAACAACAGTGGGAATTCATCATTTGAATCCTCACCTCCACCATCACAAATAGTTCACAACAGTGGGAATTCATCATTTGAATCCTCACCTCCACCATCACAAATAGTCCAGAATCGTTCAGACACGTCTACCCAACAGTCCGGCATAAATACCAATCCCAGTTCTAATCCAAGTTCTAATCCCAACCTCCAAAAAGAGTTTGAAGAAATGATGCTAGATGTCCCAATTGCCATCAGAAAACCACCTAGGGAGTGCACTAAACACCCCAGGTATCCCATCCAAAACTATCTAACCTACAAAAACTTATCTCCCACACACAAAGCCTTTGTCTCTAGCATCTCTGAACACAAAATTCCTAGAAACATACAAGTGGCTCTAGAAACCCTTGAGTGGAGGGCAGCTGTTCATGAGGAACTCAGAGCATTGGTGAAAAATGACACTTGGGAATTGGTAGACAGACCTACAAGGAAGAAGCCAGTGGGATGTAGGTGGATATTTACCATCAAGTACAAGTCTGATGGAGAGGTTGAGAGGTATAAAGCAAGGCTAGTGGCTAAAGGGTACATCCAGACCTATGGGATTGACTACTCTGAGACCTTCTCACTAGTAGCCAAACTAAATACTGTAAGAATTGTTTTTTCCATGGCAGTCAACTTGGATTGGCCTCTATATCAGTTGGATGTAAAGAATGCATTCCTCCACGGGGAATTGAAGGAAGAAGTATATGTGGAGCTACCTCCAGGATTTGATCTGAAAAATTATGGGAAGGTGTGCAAGTTGAGAAAATCTTTGTATGGCCTGAAGCAAAGCCCCAGGGCATGGTTTGACAGATTTAGACTGTTTCTTCTAAAGGTGGGATTCAAACAGGGACATTCTGATCATACACTCTTTGTAAGAAGAGGTACATGCAACAAGATGACTGTTCTTGTGGTATATGTAGATGACATCATTCTCACAGGAGATGACAGAGCTGGAATTGAACAGGTGAAGATGAAAATGAAAGAAGAGTTTGAAATCAAAGACATAGGAAAGCTGAAGTATTTCCTAGGAATGGAGGTGGCAAGATCAGAAAAGGGGATGGTGGTGTCCCAGAGGAAATATGTCCTAGATCTTCTAAAAGAGACAGGTATGTTAGGGTGTAAACCTGCCAATACTCCCATGGAAAGCAATGTGAAGCTCAGAAAAAGGAAGGATGAAGAAGAAGAGGTGGATAGGGAACAGTACCAGAGGCTGGTGGGAAAGTTGATTTACCTTGCACATACTACTAGACCTGGCATTTCTTATGCTGTTGGAGTGGTAAGTCAGTTTATGCACTCACCTGGTCAACCCCACTATCAAGCTGTTATCAGAATCCTAAGGCACTTAAAAGGAACAGTTGGTGAAGGGTTGATGTTCAAAAAGAGCTTAAAGAGAAGTGTAGAAGTGTTTACTGATGCAGATTGGGCCGGGTCTAAGGACAACAGGTCCACCACCGGGTATTGTACCTTTGTCTGGGGTAATCTTGCAACCTGGAGAAGCAAAAAACAAACTGTGGTAGCAAGAAGCACAACAGAAGCTGAGTTTAGAGCCATGGCACATGGAATCTGTGAAGAGTTATGGGTAAAAAGAGTCCTGGAAGACTTGAATCTAAGTCCTGAACTGCCCCTAAAGCTATTTTGTGATAATAAAGCTGCAATTGCTATTGAAAATGACCCTGTCCAACATGATAGAACTAAACATGTTGAGGTAGACAGACATTTTATAAAAGAAAAACTGGAAAGTGGGGTTATATGTATCCCTTTTATGCCTTCTGCACAACAGGCAGCTGATGGACTGACTAAGGCTCTAATGAAGCAGAATTTTGAAGATTTTATGAGCAAGTTGGGCATGATCAAAATCTATGCTCAACTTGAGGGGGAGTGTTGAAGAATAAGGGCATTTCTGTCAATTATGGTTGATTAAGGTTAAAATATTTGAAGGAGTTGACCTTTCCTGTTTTAAATTATTCTGATTGATTTTCTGTTTTGATTTTCAGTTTCTACTTTAATTGTAAATTGATTCTGATTCCTAAAATCAAGGAGTCCTAATCAATTAGGTGTCTAGGCTGTTTTCCTATTTAGGTAAGTGGTCTAACTCATTGTAAAATACAATTTCAGAATAATAAAATATCTTTCTCCCTTTTATCTCTGTTAACACAAAGCACAAAGCAGCTTTAGTTTCAAGCTATTTTGAGCATGAAGGTTAAGTTGAAAAAGTCAAATCCATCTCCAATCGAAAGTACTCTAAGGACTATCAACACTCAGACCCAGCTGAAGTCCTAGGTTGTAAGGTTGGTACCTTTGCTTGCACAAATAACACTCCTCATAAACAGCATAAGCTTGTGGCCAAATTTCACAAAATATTCATTTTAGGCCACCGCAAGCAATGGGCAAAAAAAGAAAATCGGATATTGGTGAATATTAGAATATATTACTTTATTATTTTGTCATTTACATTTATACCCTTGTGGTCTCTCTATATAAACTCAGTGTACACAACATTATTTCTTAATGACAATTATTTTGTTATTCATCAAACCTAATATGGTATCAGAGCTTTTTTGATCCCAAAAAAAAAATTTTTTCCGTCTTCTTCCAGCCGCTAGGGCCTTGCCGCCGCCGGCAGCCTCTCTGTTGCAATGGCCGATTCCGCCTCCACTGCTACGTCCGCCGCTCTCACCGGCGCTGCAGCGGCTGCCCCTCTCCCTGCTGCAGCCGCCGCACCTGCTGTTCTTTCCCTCCACCCGGCTGTCCATGCTCCGATCAAGCTTGATGGCAAAAACTTTACCGCTGGAAGCTCCAATTAACTACCTTGCTCACAGGCCATGGTCTTCTCGGTTACGTCACCGGTGCTTCACCCAAGCCGCCTCTCACCCTCACATCTGCCGCCGGTGAAGTTACCCAAAATCCGGCTTCTCTCCGGTGGATACAACAGGATGCTTTGATACATAATCTGCTTCTGGGTTCTGTCGACAAGGATTATATGGCTACGATTCAACACACCGAAAATTCTAAACAGGCGTGGGACACTCTTCTCGACACGTTTGGGAAACAAAGCAAGGGTCGTGTTCGACATCTCAAATTGCGCTTAAATTCTATTACCAAAGGTACAATGTCCATTTCTCAGGATTTCACTGCCGTTAAAAATGTTGCTGATGATCTTGCGGCTCTTGATGCAAAGGTACCTGATGATGACTTGGTTGAATTAATTTTAAAAAATCTTGGTAGTGATTATCGTGGTCTCGTCAGTGCCATTCAGGCTCGTGATGATACTATTTCTATGCCGTTGTTACATGAAAAATTACTTATGCATGAAGCGTCACTTTTACATAGTCCGTCTGTTGCACCCCCTGCGTATACTGCTTTCCTCGCTTATCCTTCCCCCCGTCCCATGCATGTTCAGGACAATACCTCTTATTCCCCTTACCAGCAACTCCCTCGGCCCCCCCTCCTCTCCCGCCGACAGCTCCCAATCCCTACCCGAGACCCCAAACGCATGTCCCTTCCCCCAAACCTGCGTCTGCCCGCCCCTCTAAACCCTATCAAGGCTTCTGCCACTGTGGTGTCCAGGGTCATGTTGCCACTCGTTGCACCGCTTACCCTCTCTACAATAATCTCCCACGTCCACCCAGAAACCAAGGTCCCTCTCGGCCTCCTCAGCGACCTCATGCTCATGTCGCCCACGCCGCTCCTCCCAGCCCTCCTCTGCAGTACTCTGATCCTTCTGCTACTTGGATGCTTGATAGTGGTGCCTCTCATCATATGACGCAGAACTCAATCTACTATCTCTTCACTCTCCCTACCAAGGTATGGATCGTATTATCATTGGTGATGGTAGCTCTTTGGCTATCACTCACATTGGTTCTACCTATCTTTCATCCTTCAAGTTAAATCATGTGCTTTGTGTACCTTCTCTTTCTCGCAATTTATTATCTGTCCAGAAATTTTGCCATGATAATTCTGTTTCTATTGAATTCTTATCTGATTCGTTTTTGGTGAAGGATTTGAAGATTGGCAAATGCCTCCACCAAGGACAAGTCAGTGATGGAGCCTATGTGTGGTCCTCCAAAGCTCTCTTTGCCTTTTCTGCTTCCAAAGCTTCTACTGCCACTTGGCATCTCCGCTGCGGCCATCCTGCTTTTCCTATTATTCAGAATCTTGCAAGCAATAATTTTTTAGAATTATCTACTGTTTCACATTCTTCTTGTGATTCTTGCTTATGTAATAAGAGCCATAGGCTCCCCTTTTCGGATTCCACTTTGTCTACTAATCGTCCTTTGGAAGTTATTTATTCTGATGTTTGGTCATCACCTGTTTACTCTGTTGATAATTTTAAATATTATGTTCTCTTTGTTGACCATTTCACTCGTTACATGTGGATATACCCACTTGCCTGTAAATCTGACGTATATAATACTTTCATTAAATTCAAAAACTATGTCGAAAAATTGTTAGATGTTCCTATCAAAACGCTCTATTCTGATAATGGCACTGAGTACATTAAGTTACGTCCCTTTCTCTCCGAGCATGGCATCTCTCATTTCACTTCCCCCACCTACACCCCGCAGCACAACGGCATCTCTGAACGCCGGCACTTGCATATAGCCGAAACCGCCCTTACTCTTCTTGCCCATGCCAAAATCCCCGTCACCTATTGGTCCTATGCCGTTAGTACCGCAGTTTACCTCATCAATCGCATGCCCACTAAAAATCTTAATATGCTTTCACCACATCTCAAGCTCTTTTCCAAGCCTCCCAATTACTCTAAGCTCCGCGTCTTCGGTTGCCTTTGCTATCCATGGCTTAAACCATACAATCCTCACAAGCTTGCACCTACATCCAAGCCATGCATATTTCTTGGTTATGCCCTCACACAAAGCGCTTATCTTTGCTATGACGTCTCTGAGTCCCGTATGCATATTTCCCGTGATGTTCGATTTGTGGAGGACATTTTTCCCTTTGCTAGCATCTCCTCCGATTCCTCCTTACCCCCGCTAACCGCACTCCTTCCCTCTCTGTCTCATGAAACCGTGGCTGTCCCTATCTCTCCACCACCCCTCACGGCCCCTGCACCACCTGTAGGCATTTATGAGCCATCTGCAAGCCCCTCCTCCTCCTCCTCTTCTTCCTCCCCCACTGCCGTTCCCTCTCCTTCCCCTTCGTCACCCTCCCCGCCGCCTCCACCTCCCCCTCCCCCCCGCCACAACATCCCATGACCACTCGCTCTCAAAATCACATCTACAAACCTCGAAAACTCTTTAACCTTCAAGCTCAACTGCACAATCGCTACCTAGATACGGAGCCCTCAACCCTTAAGCAGGCATTGCAGTGTCCGCAGTGGTGTGTTGCCATGTCTGATGAGTACAGTGCGCTTCTTCGCAATGACACGTGGTCGTTAGTTCCCCCTGCTGACGGTTTAAATATAGTTGGTTGTAAGTGGGTCTTCCGAATTAAACGGAATCCGGATGGCTCGATTGATAAATACAAGGCTCGGCTGGTTGCCAAAGGGTTTACACAACGTCCTGGTTTGGATTACTTCGAAACTTTTAGTCCTGTTGTTAAGCCTGTTACGATCCGTCTCGCCCTTAGTATTGCGGTTTCCTTTGGTTGGTCTCTTCGCCAACTCGATGTCAATAACGCCTTCTTACAGGGGACGCTAAATGAAGATGTGTATATGTCTCAACCACCGGGGTTTGAGGATGCAACGAAACCCACTTTTGTGTGCAAACTTCGTAAGGCGATTTATGGTCTTAAGCAGGCACCTCGGGCTTGGTACCATGAGCTTAAGTCTTTTGTTCTTACCATGGGTTTTTTCAACTCTGCGGTGATCCTTCTTTATTTGTTTATCGCACATCTACCAGCATTACTTTCCTCTTGGTATACGTCGATGACATCATTGTTACAGGTAGCTCCAGTGAGCGGGTTCAGAGTGTTATTGAACAGTTAGGCTCTCGGTTCTCTATCAAGGACCTTGGGCCCCTTTCGTATTTTTTGGGAGTTGAGGTCACTCATTCGACCCTTGGTTTATTACTTACGCAGACCAGGTACACACGTGAGTCGCTTTCTCAAGTTCATATGGAGGATTCTAAAGCGGTTTCCACGCCCATGCCAGCTGACGCCTTTTCGGGTGATCCTATTGTTTCTCCTCCTTATGCCGATCCGACTCAGGATCGTCAGGTTTTGGGTGCCTTACAGTATTTATGCTTTACGAGAGTTGATATTCAGTTTGCTGTTAATAAGCTTTCCCGGTTTATGCATGCACCGACAGAGTATCATTGGATGCTTGTCAAACGTCTCTTGCGCTACTTGTCTGGCACTCCTACTATGGGTTTACTGTTATATCGAGTCTCCTTTGGCGTTACATGCTTTTTCAGATTCTGACTGGGCAGGAAACAGGGATCTTTGGATATCACGACCCTGCCTCTTCTGCGTATGTGCCGAGTTACACCTCTACCTCTGCGTATGTTGTCTTCTTGGGCAAAAACGCCATTTCATGGAGCTCAAGAGGCAACACTCGGTCTCTCGTTCTTCCACCGAAGCTGAGTACAGGTGTGTTGCGGATACGGCTGCCGAAGTTGCCTGGTTGACTTATCTTCTTGCTGATCTTGGTTTTACAGTTACTTCCACGCCCGTCATTTTCTGTGACAACTTGGGAGCGCTTCGTCTCAGTGCCAACCCAGTTTTTCACTCCCGCATGAAGCACGTGGCCATTGATTATCATTTCATTCGTGAGCATGTGGAGCGTGGTCTTGTTCGTGTTGCTCGTGTTGCTGCTGAAGACCAGCTGGCCGATGTTCTCACCAAGCCTTTGCCACGGTTATCCTTTTCTACACTTGTTTCCAAGCTTGGGCTTCGCTCCGCTCCGTCCGCTTGAGGGAGCGTATTAGAATATATTACTTTATTATTTTGTCATTTACATTTATACCCTTGTGGTCTCTCTATATAAACTCAGTGTACACAACATTATTTCTTAATGACAATTATTTTGTTATTCATCAAACCTAATAGTGAACTTGATTAAGGCATTTCATAACTATGATTTCAAAACTTATTTACCATTTCCATCATAACAGCACTGACGTAGTTTACAGGACGTTTGGAACAAGGGTGGTAAGTGAACTGTTCTGCATGCCTAGCCTCCTTGACACAGGCTAATCTGAATGCCAAGAGAGGATGATACATCAGAAAAGAGGTGAGAGAAAACTATGTGATTGCACCAAAATGGAAGATGCGCGCCGATGGTAGAGATTATGACTTCTGTTCAGTTAGCCGTTTGTACTCTTCTTTAGAGATCACAACTTTATCTTCTCTTACTAGTGAAGCATTTGCCTGATATATATGATGCATTATTGGGCTTACCGTTAAGTTCCCATGCCAACAAGCCAATCGTGTGATTTCGTCTTCCACAATGACCACATTTTACTCCAGTATTACAGCCACCACGGCCTCCGCGTCCACCACAGCCTCCTCGATCTATTTCTACCACCACAGTCACCACGGCTATTGGCCGGAGAGGTTCCTCTAGATTTTCACCAACTCCCCCGTCCGTATAGCTCTTAGAATAAATGGATGCACCCTGCAATCGAGAAAAGACCTCTGGTAGACTAAGGAGTTGACTTCCTCCAAGAAAGTCGTCTAAGCTTAGATTGGTTCGTACTCGTGCTTTAATCCAGACAAAAACCGTATGACGTCCATATCCGTTCACGGCAACGTCTTCCGTCAAAGGTTGGTATAAATTCCTTTCTTCGCAAACACTCATAACTTGAGAATAATGGTCCTCCAAACTTAAATTTCCTGGTTCCAGTTTGAAGTACTGCTACAGACGCCATAAATTTGGCTAAATTTTTCAGAACCGGAGTACATGTGTTTTAAGCGCCTAATTTAAATGCAGCAAGGTTGAACCGATGTTAGGTTGGATGATGTTCAACATATGGGACATGATTTGAGCATTATCTTACTTCCAAGAAATGGCTCGTGGATCTGCTCTTTCCGGTTTATCACAAACAAGGTGGTGATACATACTTTTTCTGGTTAAGATCTTCATAGAGCGTGACCACAATATATAGTTTTTTCCAATCAACTTCACGAGCACACAAGCATATTGGGTGCAATTGATGGATTAAGCAGATTGGACAACGATCCGTCCAGTTTATTGTCCATGGCGGAGCTCGACATATAGAACTAGGGTTTATGTGTTTTAGGGGGGCGGAGCTCGACATATAGAACTAGGGTTTATGTGTTTTAGGGTTTATTTAGGGACAAAAAGAAACAAGGCTTTAATACCATGTTAAAGATATAACACGGTAGAATAAAATGGGATCTTATTGAATGATCCCCTTCTCTTCTATTCATTACTTTATATAGCTAGAGAGTACAACTACATAACAAAACAATATCCTACAAGAATAAAACCGAGACAACGAAAATATATATATCACACTTACAACTTTCTATCACACTCATTGAAAAACTGAGATAACTTTCTGATAGAATTGATATGATATTTCTGTCACAGATTCTAAAAAGCGAGATAAATTAGATCAATCAATCTCACAAACAGTGACATAATTGATATGATATTTTTGTCACAGTTATTCAAAAAACGAGATAAATTATACTAATCAATCACACTTTTAATCTGTGACTAAATTGGTCTGATATTTTTGTCACGGTTATTGAAAAAGTGAGATAAATTATATCAATTAATCTCATTTTTAAACTGTGACTGAATTCATGATATTTTTGTCACAACTATAGAAAAAGTGAGACAAATTATATCCACTAACAAGAAAAGAGACATAAATCACACTTATCTAAAGATAAGGATCACACTTTTAAAAAACCGAGACAAGTAAAATGTATATTTATCACACTTAATTTTCTTATCACAGTTGTGTGAAAAAAAATGATCACACTTTTTTAGGTGTGATTGAAATAATAATAGATCTCGGCTTTTAAGTGTGATAACAACTACTAAAATAAATCATAGTTTTTAAATGTGTTGAAATTATAATCGATCTCGGTTTTTAAGTGTGATAACAACTATAATAGATCACAATTTTTAAGTGTGATAACAACTAAAATAAATCATAGTTTTTAAATGTGTTGAATTATAATAGATCTCGGTTTTTAAGTGTGATAACAACTAAAATAGATCACAGTTTTTATTATCACGGTTTTTAAGAAAACTGAGACAAGAACATCAATCAATCACGGTTTTTAACTGTGATTAAAATAATATGATATTTTATAATGATATTTTAGATTAGTGTGGCCAAGAATGATAATAAAGTAGGCATCGGCCCGGCGGTAATTAGTGTGGTTCCTTAATCCAGAGCATCCAGGTTCGAGTCCCAGTGGCAACAAAAAATATGTGTGCGTTTATTTTGTTTTCGAAAAAAAAGAATGATCACACTTTTTTAGGTGTGATTGAAATTATAATATATTTCGGTTTTTAAGTGTGATAACAACTACTAAAATAGATCACATTTTTTAAATGTGTTGAAATTATAATAAATCACACTTTTTTTGGTGTGATTGAAATTATAATATATCTCGGTTTTTAAATGTGATAACAACTACTAAAATAGATCACAGTTTTTAAATGTGTTGAAATTTTAATAGATCTCGGTTTTTAAGAGTGATAACAACTATAATAGATCACGGTTTTTAAGTGTGACAACAACTAAAATAGATCACAGTTTTTAAATGTGTTGAAATTATAGTAGATCTCGGTTTTTAAGTGTGATAATAACTAAAATATATCATAATTTTTATTATCACGGTTTCTAGAAAAAAAATGAGACAAAAACATCAATCAATCACAGGTTTTTTACTGTGATTAAAATAATATGGTATTTTATAAAGAGATCTTAGTTAAGTGTGATCGAAAATTAGAAGAAAGAAAGCATCGGCCTATTGGTAAATAGTGTGGCTCGTTAATCCAGAGTATCCGGGTTCGAGTCCCGACAAAGACAAACATATATGTGTGCTTATATATTGTTTTTTGAAAAAAAACACTTTTATTGGGGTGATTTAAATTATAATAGATCACAGTTTTTAAGTGTGATAACAACTAAAATAGATCACAGTTTTTAAATATGTTTTAATTGTAATAGATCTCGGTTTTTAAGTGTGATAAAACCTATAATAGATCACGGTTTTTAAATATGATAAGAATTATAATAGATCACAGTTTTTGAATGTGATGAAATTATAATAGATTACGGTTTTTAAATGTGATACCAAATATAATAGATCACGGTTTCTAAGTGTGATAACTATTATAATAGGTCACAGATTGTAACTGTGATTGGATTAAAGTACTTTATATCATACCTCAATATGCCACACTATGAAAGCCGTGACTAATGTGAATATATCACACTTAAAAACCGTGATCTTTATGCCTTTTTGTAGTAGTGATACTTTAACATATTTGATCTCTCTTCCTTATAAAATAGGTAATTTTTAGCCCATTGTGCCACGCAGGTATTTGAGGGTTTTAAAATGATTTAGTCATGTAGGAAAAGATAGGAGGAAAGAAGATTTTATTGATAGTTCCTTGTTTATAAAACAAGGAGGAGATTGATGTATGATAAAAATATAACTATATTGTATGAATTTTTATATTATATTTATGATAATATCGTATAATTTCATAAAAATATAACCAAAAACTTATAAAAATCTAAATTGTTATAAAAATATATTATCGTTATAAAATTAGTAAAATAGTAACTTTTGTTGTCGATTTACCGTGGGTTTTGTTTTTTACTGATACAGGATGAATACGAGAAAAATCGACGAATCAGTAGCGAAAGAATAAAAAATTCACGACAGATGTTTTTGACAGTTCGGCACGCACCGGAGGTGACCGGCACGCGCCGGAATCTTTCTGAATTCAAAGACGTGGGTCTGACAACAAGGGAATATGTACTGTAGCACCGGCACGCGCCGGTGAGGGGCCGGCACGCGCCGGTGCACTACCTGCACTCTATAAATACAGCTCATTTGCAGCATTTGGGAGTTGTACCAATATATATATATATATATATATATATATATATATATATATATATATATATATATCTCTTATATATATCTATCTCATCTTTAGTTAGTTTTTAGTTCTGTAAATACCGTAAAACGATTCTGCCGAAATAATAATGTAGTATAAGTATCGCTGTAATACTTAGAAGACTTATCAAGGCTCGTTGTTGTTAGAAGAGTTGCTATTTCCGGAGAATACGGCTCGACTCTACAATTGTAATCTGGTAATTTTCTAATGTATTTAAGTTTGTTTGTTTATATTAGTATCTATATAATAGTTATAATGATATTAGGCTAACTCCATATCTAGCCAAGATATGAAATTGAATTAGTTTTATCTTTTTAGGGAAATGGATGATGACTATGTTAAAATTGGATTAAAATCGATTATAATGAATCTCTTTCTATTTGCACTTAATGAAAAGTTATATTGAATTAGCTACTCGATATAATTAGAACCGTAACCTAATGATGAACTGACCAGAGAAGTTAGGATACGAGATCACGGATAGAAAGACCGGAGGGTAAAAATGGCCGCCTGACAAACGGAATCCTATTTCCTACCCGATGGCAGATACCGGCCGTATGACAAAACGGAGTAACCGAACTTAAGATGATGTTGGACAGAGGACTAGACATATGACAATTTCATACGCTCGTGTGAGGAGGAATTGTTGAGCTTAGGAGTACACCGGTTTATGTATAATTGATTGACCTTAAAAAACAAGGAAAGATCGAGCACATCCATTTCTACTAAAAAGAGATACTGATTCAGTAACATATTCTTGGCTAGTTTCTAACAATATTACTAGTATCTATATCCTAAATATTGTATTGGTACATATATATATATATATATATATAAATGTGTGTGTGTGTGTGCGTGTGTGTGTGTGTATTTCTATATCTATATATATATTTATGTATCTATATATATCTATATTAGTATTTATGCATTTATTTACTGTTTTATTAGTTTAAAAATTGGTTGTTTGATAAAACTGCGACTTAGATTGAGTTAATAATAGCTTCTTGGTGTTTAACCACACTTTGAGTTATATTTTGTTCCCTGAGGATACGACACCTGACTCACCATACTACGCTACAATTTGACTCGGTACACTGCCGGTTAAGGATTGTAATAGCACTAGTAAAAGTCCTGTCAGCGTAATGGCGCCGTTGCCGGGGAACAACGCTAATTCATTGTGTCTATGGTTACTACTTGTATTAGCTCAAAATTCTCGAGGATAAGTCAACACTTTTCTTATCACATTTCTACTTTCTTTTCGTTGGTACTTACCTTCTAGGTAAGTTACCAATTTTTACCACTATCAATTTCGAGTTACTTTTCTGTTTTCGTTAGTTGATGACCAGAAGTGGTAAGACCCCACTCACTCCTTATAAGCCTGACATAGATACTTACGAAAGGCAGTTAAGAGTAGAGACTAAACGAGGTCATATCAGTCAGGGAAATCCTGACCAAGAATCATCTTCAAATCGAAATACGGAAATGGCCGAAATCAATGATGAAACACCTGAACAAGGGCTATATCATGCTCTAGGGCATGGACAAAACCCTCATAACCCTAACAATCAGAATAGAAATAACCAGAATCGGAACCAGAATAATCGTAATAATAACCAACCAAACCCGAGACCTATCTGTGATCAGACCTTAAGAAGAAACCAGACTAATAACCCAATTCGTTTACCAAATGAAGGAGCAAATAATTTCGAAATAAAATCTCATCTTTTTTGGTTTAATTGACACACGAGCCCAATTTCTAGGAGAGGATGATGAGGATCCACATCATCACCTCTATCTCTTCGAAGAATTGTGTAATACAGCCAAAAGTCAAGGTGCTCATCGAGAATTAACGAGGATGTCTATGTTTCCTTTTTCTTTAAAAGGAATAGCACGAGATTGGTTTATGTCACTTCCACATCATTCATTGACTAGTTGGGAAGAGATTCAAACCGAGTTCTTAAAGCAATATTTTACTCCTGGTAGAAATCTGGAATTAAAGGTCGAAATTGCTAACTTTAGACAAGGATCTGAAGAAATGCTTAGGAATGCTTGGGAAAGATTTAAAAAGCTATTACGAGCTTGTCCCGATCATGGTTATTCCTTAGATATGCAAATTCAACTTTTCTGTCGTAAGCTAAGAAAAGACTCACGTGCAGATATAGATCATGCATGTGGTGGTTCATTAATGATGAGTGAAGCTCAAATAGTTTACGATGCTATAGAAAAAATTTCCAAAAATAATCGAATGTGGGAAACCGGTTCTAGCACCAGAAAAGTAGCATTTGCAGGAGAATGTACATCAAATACGGAAGTTCTAGCACACTTGGAGAATTTGAGTAGGAAATTTGACGGCTTACAAGCCAGTAAGAATAAAAACTCAGAAAATATCATACCAAATGACTACTCAAGTCATGATAATGTGTCATTAGGGATAGAAGAACCAGAAGGATATTCAAGGGAGGAGGTGAGCTTTTTGCAACAGCATAGGAATTTGAACAACGCGTATTCAAACTCTTTTAATGCTATTAGAAGAGATCACCCTAATTTTCGTTGGTCTGAAAACCCTAGTAAGCAAGGACAACCGCCATATCCAGTTCAATATAAGAATTCATATAGTAATCAAGTTTATCAAGGAGATACCACAAATCAGAATTTACAATCATTACCTAGATCGTATCCACAACATACTACTCAAAGTATACCAGTCACCCAAAGTTCAACTCAATCTGAAGGAGTTAATAAATGGGAGAAATTAATGGAAAATATGATGGGTGTAGTATCTACTCAAGCTCAAAATATGGAAACAATGATAACTTATATACGTACAGTCACTAAGGATATGAGTACGTTGAAAACATCATCCTTGAGTGGACATGATACCAGAATGAGAACTATAGAAGCATCATTAAGGAATATGGAATATCATTTGAGTAGAGAAGGAGAACGTAAGAATAGTAGACCTCTAGGAGGATTACCAAGTAATACTGAAAGAAACCCGAGAGAGGTAAATGCTGTGATTACCAGGAGTAGAAAACTCTGTGGAAATACGGGAGTAGAAAACTTAGGAAATAATAAAGTAGAGAATGATTTAGATGGTAAGTTTGAAAAGAATATAGAAACCTCAGATGAACTTGAATTTACTGATGAGGAAGAAGAAATTATTGAAGATTTCTTAAGACAATATAGTGATATTGAGCCTGAAAGTAAGAATGAGGAATGGGTCAAAGTTCCTAGGATTCTGAAAGAACCTATGGATAAGGACCTGAGAACCTTATTTAAGGAACATGTTAGAGAAAACAACACTGGAAATAAAGAGGAAAGGAAGGAAGATTTGCAAGTAACTGAAGAAAAAGTTGATACAGGGGATATTTTAAAGGATAAATCTAAAGATAGTGAAACATGGAAACCAAGTAATACTCAAAGATTCAAGGAGAAAGGAAAAGAGAATATAACTTCAGAACCAAAGGTTATAGATTTAGAATCTTTACCTTACCCACCAAAAGATCAAATTAAAAAGATAAAAACTGATAAGAAGTATGCTCGTTTCCTTGATACCTTTCATCATGTTCATGTCAATATCCTGTTATCGAAGCTTTAATCAACATGCCTGTCTATGGAAAGTTTCTTAAAGATATCCTATCAAATAAAAAACGGTTAGAAGAATATGAGAATATATGCCTAAATGAAGAATGCTCTGCAATACTTCAACATAAGTTACCTCCTAAACTTAAAGATCCTGGTAGTTTTACCATTCCATGTGAAATTGGAGGATTTCTGTTTAAGAAAGTATTATGTGATCTTGGAGCAAGTATAAATCTCATGTCTTACGAGGATTACAAGAAACTAGGTATAGGAGAGCTTACAAATACTGAAATGACCCTTCAGATGGCAGATAGATCAATTAAACATCCTAAGGGGATTATCGAGGACGTGTTGGTTAAAATAGACAAATTTTACTTCCCATTAGATTTTGTAATAATGGAAATGGAAGAAGGATATTCAGCGCCAACTATTCTAGGTCGTCCATTTCTAGCTACGGGAAGAACGTTGATAGATGTTCAAAAAGGTGAACTAATACTGAGAGTTAATGAAGATGAAGTTTCTTTCAATATCTTCAAAGCTATGAATCATCCATACAAATCACCAGAATCATGTTCTTTTATAGATGAATTATCTACTATCTGGGATGTCAAACTGCAAGATTATGAAGATAGACTAGAAGAATGTTTGGCATTATCCATCTATAAAGAAGATGAAAATGATACTGAAATGAGAGAAATAATCCTTTATCTAGATAAAGGAATGTTTTTCAAACATCCATGGCATCAATATTTGAAATTGGAAATGGAAGGACCAGTTTTAAAACCATCAGTAGAAGATCCACCAAGGAATCTGGAGTTGAAACCACTTCCTTCAAATCTGAAATATGCTTTTCTTGAAACTGATAATCTACTACCGATTATTATTTCATCAACCTTAACAAATGAACAAGAAGATCAATTACTGAGAATGTTAAGACAATATAAGAAAGAATTTGGATGGACAGTGGCAGACATTCAAGGAATTAGCCCTGAGATATGTGTTCATAAGATCATTCTGAATGAAGAAGCTAAACCTTGTATTCAACCACAACGCCGCCTCAACCCAAATTTGCAAAAAATCATTAAGAAAGAGGTTATTAAACTATTAGAAATGGGGATAAGATTTCCCATATCAGATAGTGAATGGGTAAGTCCAACTCAAGTAGTTCCAAAGAAAGGAGGTTTCACGGTAAAAGAGAATGATAAAAATGAATGGATTCCGACAAAGGAAATTACAGGATATCGAATGTGTATTGACTTTCGAAAACTGAATGATCATACTAAGAAAGATCATCATCCACTTCTATTCATCGTACAGATGTTGGAACGACTAAGTGGACATAAGTATTATTGTTTCTTAGATGGCTATTCAGTTTATTTACAGATATACATTGCAGCAGGAGATAGAGAAAAGACTACTTTCACATGTCCCTATGGAACTTTTGCTTATAAAAGAATGCCATTTGGCTTATGTAATGCACTAGCTACATTTCAAAGATGTATGGTGGCAATATTTTCTGACATGGTCGAGAAATTTTTAGAAATCTTTATGGATGACTTTAGTGTATACGGAGATTCTTTCGATGAATGCTTATCGCACTTAGAAAAAGTGTTACAACGCTGTGAAGATACCAACTTAGTACTAAATTGGGAAAAATTTCATCTAATGGTGTCTGAAGGAATTGTATTAGGTCATAGAATCTCTGAAATAGGAATCGAAGTGGACAAAGCTAAAGTCGAAGTAATTGAAAAATTACATCCCCCAGTTAATCTAAAAACGTTAAGAGGATTTCTCAGACATGCTGGATTTTATAGGAGATTTATTGCAGATTTCTCAAAAATAGCAAAACCTCTAAGCCATTTGCTTGAAAAAGAAGTACCATTTAATTTTGATGATAAATGTATGGAAGCATTTAAGACCCTAAAAGCGAAATTAACTACTGCACCAGTATTGGTAGCACCAGACTGGGATTTGCCGTTTGAAATTATGTGTGATGCAAGTGATTTAGCCGTAGGAGCTGTCTTAGGACAACGATATAAAAAAGTACTCAAAGCAATCTACTATGCATCTCACACGTTAAACGCAGCTCAGCTTAATTATGCAACTACAGAGAAAGAACTGTTGGCTGTAATCTTTGCCTTAGATAAGTTTAGATCGTATATTGTTGGTTCTAAGGTTATAGTATATACAGACCATTCAGCTCTAAAATACCTCTTAAGTAAGAAGGATACTAAACCACGTCTTCTTAGATGGATTCTGTTACTTCAAGAATTTGATATTGAAATTAAAGATAAAAAATGGAGTGAAAATGTAGTAGCGGATCATCTAAGTCGAATGGAAAATGATGAAGGAAAAGGAAATGAAATACGAGATTCATTTCCAGATGAACAACTTTTTAGGATCGATACTCCCTCAACCATGAGATTATTAAAAGATAGAATACCTTCAAAGGAAAGCGCACCGTGGTTTGGGAATATTGTTAACTATCTTACCTGTAAGTACATCCCGTCTCATTGGACTTGGCAATAGAAAAAGAAGTTCTTTTACGACTTGAAATTTTATTATTGGGATAAACCAGATCTTTTTCGAAGATGCTCAGATGGAATAATCAGAAAATGTATCCCTGATAGTGAAATTTTAAGTGTTTTATCGTTTTGTCATGATCGTGAGGCAGGAGGTCATCATGGGGGATGGAAAACTGCTTTTAAAGTTTTACAATGTGGTTTTTATTGGCCTACGCTATATAGAGATACATATAAATATGCAAAATCTTGTGAATCTTGTCAAAAATGGGGAAATATATCGAAAAAACATGAAATGCCTATGCAACCGATCATAGAATGTGAGTTATTTGATGTATGGGGTATAGATTTCATGGGACCTTTCCCTATATCTTTTGGAAAAAGATTTATTTTAGTTATGGTTGATTATGTCTCTAAATGGGTAAAAGCTGAAGCTCTTCCCACTAATGATACTAAGGTAGTGCTAAGGTTCCTTAAAAAGATTATATTCACAAGATATGGCATTCCAAGGGCTATCATTAGTGATAGAGGTTCACATTTTTGCAATCGACCATTTACTAAGATAATTGAGAAATATGGTGTAACGCATAAATTAGGAACACCCTATCATCCACAAACTAGTGGACAGGTAGAGGTGTCTAATAGAGAAATCAAAAGGATCGTGGAGAAAACATTGGACTCAAATCGTAAAAACTTGGCAGAAAGACTAGACGATGCATTATGGGCATAAAGAACAGCCTTTAAAACATCAATTGGTTGTTCTCCTTATAAGTTAGTATTTGGTAAGTCTTGTCATCTCCCTGTTGAATTAGAACACCGAGCTTTTTGGGCTATTAAATTTCTAAAATTTGATCCAAAAGCTGTCGGTGATCATAGATTGCTTCAGTTAACAGAACTGGAAGAGTTTCGCCTCGATGCTTATGAAAATGCTTGAATCTACAAGGAACGCACGAAATCTTTCCATGATAAGAGAATCTATCATCGTGAGTTCCATGTAGGTGATCGAGTACTCTTATATAATTCACGTTTAAAGTTGTTTCCAGGTAAGCTTAAATCTAGATGGACAGGTCCATATGACGTAACTAAAATATACAAGTCTGGAGCTGTAGAACTAACTGATGGAAAAACAACTTTTATAGCTAATGGCCACAAGGTGAAATTATTCGTGGAAACTGAAGGGGTACCTCAAACAGAAGAAGTATTGTTGCTTATCGACCCTCCAACGAATTAAGGAAGTAGGAATTCTAAAACTCAGCCGATTACGGGTACTATCTTTCTAATTTACTTTTTATTAAGCAATTTGAATAGCTTAGTCTTTTACCGGATAGACGTAAAAGAACTGGATGTCTTTCTTAGATAGAATAGGAGTTTTTATAGTACTTTTAAGGTTAGGTCTGGATAAGGATGTCGCGTTTAAGATAGAAGCTTTAGTTATAAATTTAAACAAGGAACTGCTGATCGAAACCAGAGAAAGAGAGCTTTGTAATGGAAAATCGAGGAGTGCAATAAAGAGAAGAGCAAAGTTTCTAATGAGATGTAGAATCTGTGGAAAAAGTGAACATAATGGACGATGTGGAGATAGTACAACCAAATCCCAGGATGAATGTTTGAATGTTATTAAGAAGGGAACGATTAGGTGGTTATCCGAAAATCCCGAGGGATAACAAAGAGAAAATTCAAACGCATCATTTCTAGGAATAAGGTTAATGGATCGGTATGATAGAAATCTTGAGGACCTGAGAATGAAGGAATTAGCCCAAAATTTTAAAGGATACAGTGTATGTTTTAATTAATTATGTTTTTAAAGTATTGTATGTTTTAAATTATTTCAAAACTAAAAAGAAAATATTTTTATGTTTATGAAAATTTTATAGTAAACCTATTTTATCATATTTCTATACTTATATTGATATGATTTAATTTAGGCTTATTATATAAAAAATATGTATTTTCAGTTTTATATTAAAAATTTATAAAATTATAATAAACTCATCTTATATCATATAAATAATTTTATGAAAATTAAAATATGTTTATATGACATAATCTGAGCTTATTACACATAAAAACACACAAAAATTGAAAAACGGGCATAGGTTGACCGGCACGCTGGGACACACCGCACGCTGGGACACACCGGCACGCTGCGACACACCGGCACGCCGGGACACACCGGCACGCGACGGTGTACCAACCCTAAAATAGAAAAAAGCCGCCCCTTTCTTCTTCTCTTCCATTTCCTCTTTTTTTTTTCAGAAAATTTGGCCGACCCATCTCCCCATTCTCTCAAAAACTTATCACTTTTTACCACTTTTATATCACAAACTCCATAATTAATCATCCTCTCTTCAACACTACCCAGAATCATCAACATTGCATAAAGGTTGAAGTTTGGCAAGAAAAGCTTCTCTTTCACCATACATTCCGCGACTTATCACTCATTCCGTCACCTAGCTTATTTTCTAGCTTTTTGAGGTAATAAATATATATATATATATATATATATATATATATATATAGTAATTATTTCAAATTTTATTTAATTTGCAGATTTTTAATCTTTTATTTTTGAATTTTTTGGTCTAAGTAATTTTTTGTTTGTGTTGTTTGTTTGTTTTTTTTGTTTGTTTTTGTTGTTGTTTTTATCACACAAATATCGTAGATGGCCTCAACGTCTAGGAGAAACCCTAAGAAACGAAAACAGGAAACACCAATCGTAGTACCAGTGATCGAACCAAGGCCATTAACTGATAAAGAAAAAGCTATTTCTTTTGAGAAAACTGCTAGTGCTGAAGCTAAGCAGGCATATAATGAGTATTTCAGTAAATGTCGAGTTTGGTTAGAACGTGGTATAGACTTTGATTCGATTGGTGATGAGGTGAAAGTTATTTTTGCTGATAGAGAGTGGATGGAGATAGCTATGGATAGGACTGATAACATTAATGTCACTATGGTAGCTGATGTATGATAAAAATATAACTAAATTATATAACTTTTTATAACATATTAACGATAATATCATATAATTTCATAAAAATATAACTAAAAACTTATAAAATATAAAATCTTTATAAATAAATATTATCGTTATAAATTTAATAAAATTTATAACTTTTGTGGTCAGATTTACTGTGGTTTGTGTTTTTTTACTGTTTCAGGGTACGTACGCTAGGAAACTGAAGAATTGATATCGAAACAGTGAAAAACCGTAGCGGATATTTTCAACAGTTCGCCCAAACCGGATTTTAACCGCCCACGCCGGAAATTTCATCATTGCAGCCACGTGGGTCTGACACAGAAGGAATCGATTCTCTTGACCGGCCCCCGCCGGGTAAGGCCGGCCCGCGCCGGTGCATTACCACCTGCCTATAAATACTCCACCATCTCAGCATATGGGGAGTGTACCAATATATATATATACCTCTTATATATATATCTATCTTATCTCTAGTTAGTTTTTAGTTCTGTAAATACCGTAAAAGGCATTCTGCCGAAATAATAATGTAGTATAAGTATCGTGTAATACTTAGAAGGATTATCAAGGCTTGTTGTTGTTAGAAGGGTTGCTATTTCCGGAGAATACGGCTCTGATTCTACAATTGTAATCTGGTAATTTTCTAATGTATTTATGTTTGTTTGTTTATATTAGTATCTATATATTAGTTATAATGATATTAGGCTAACTCTATATCTAGCCAAAATATGAAATTGAATTAGTTTTATCTTTTTAGGGAAATGGATGATGACTATGTTAAAATTGGATTAAAATCGATTATAATGAATCTCTTTCTATTTGCACTTAATGGCATGTTATATTGAATTAGCTACTCGATATAAACGGAACCGTAACCTAATGATGTACTGACCAGAGAAGTTAGGATACGAGATCACGGATAGAAAGACCGGAGGGTAAAAATGGCCGCTTGACAAACGGAATCCTATTTCCTACCCGGGGGCATATTATTTGGACTCGAGAGATTATTACGTTGAAATCACCTGTTTAATCGAAAGATTTTAAAATACCGGCTGTATGACAAAACGGAGTAACCGAGCTTAAGATGACATTGGATAGATGACTAGACATATGACAATTTCATACGCTCGTGTGAGGAGGAATTGTTGAGTTTAGGAGTACACCGGTTTATGTATAATTGATTGACCTTAAAAACAAGGAAAGATCGAGCACATCCATTTCTACTAAAAAGAGGTACTGATTCAGTGACATATTCTTGGCTAGTTTCTAACAATATTACTAGTATCTATATCCTATATATTGTATTGGTACCTATATATATATATATATGTTAGTATTTATGCATTTATTTACCGTTTTAGTAGTTTAGAGATTATTTACTTGGAAAAAAACTGCGACTTAGATTGAGTTAATAATAGCTTCTTGGTGTTTAACCACACTTTGAGTTACAATTCGTTCCCTGAGGATTCGACACCTGACTCACCAGACTAGCACTACAGTTTGATTCGGTACACTGCCGGTAAGGATGTAATAGACTAGAAAACGTCCGTCAGTAGCTGAGTTTTACTCTGTGTTATCTACTTATGATCCGGCTACTGTTGAGGAATTGTCTTATATCCCTCTTAGGAATGTTAATGTTACTTTCTATCCAGTTATGATAAATGCATTTTTTGGATTGCCTGAGATACCTGATGAAGATGCTTATCATACTGTTTGGGGCTTGGATCATCCTGCTACTCTTCAGGCTAAGGCATTAGAGGCTCAACAAGATTTTGACCCCACAGGTGTTTGGAAAGATAATAGGTTTACATATGGGAGATGTATTAGGGACATAAGATCAATTAAACAATTCTTAAGCCATAATGTATGTCCTTCCACTCATGTTTGTGCTTATGGCCGAGATGATGTTATTATTGCTTGGGCAATAGTGAATGATATTCCAATAAATCTGGGGAGACTTATATTTTCCAAGGCATGTGACTTCTCTAGGAATCGTTATAGAGAAGGACGTCTGCCATTTCCTAGTCTCATTACTGCCTTGTGTAATATTGCAGAGGTCCCTGTCTTACCCTCAGATAGGATCGTGTCTCCTTACATTCCACCTATTGGTCTAAAATTAGCTGCCTTACCTGCTAGAAGAATAGACTATAACAACTCGAATCACCAGCAGCAACAACCACCACCACCTCCACCTCCTGTTCATACTTCAGCACCTCGAGCTTCTAGACAGTCACAGCAGTCACAGCTGATTCATGGACATGATAGCCAGATTGAGGCTATGTTTCAGCATATGGTTCAGGCTCAGGCTAGAACTGATGCTAATATAGCTTTAGGATTTGAGAGAAGTCGGCAGTGGGCTGAGGATTTGAGGATTGGCCAGAGAGGCCATAGAGCTTTCATGTGTGATATAGATCCCAGATATGCAGATATTTCTGCTAGATATCCTCAGAGTCAGCCTGACCCCTACACTCTACCTGATTGGATTCCGCCTATCCCACCACCTGTTATATTCCAAGACTATACTCCGTCATCTATAGGACAGGGTGGTATGTTTACAAGCTCAGCAGAGATATCCATGGGCATGGGAGGAGTCACTTCAGTTGCAGACGTGACAGCTGGTCTCAGCTCGATTGGTTTGGAAGGTTCAGTAACAATGGCGACTATGCAAGCTCAATCGACATTTCAAGCATCTACCTCAGCAGATCCACACAGTTCAGCTATGGTTTACGCTCGACTCAGTCTCTAGGGGCTGAATTTACTTCTAGGCTGTTTGGATCGATGTCAGCTCAGTTCGATTCTTCGTATGACGTAGATTTTGATTATGACGAGGATGAGTGATTTGGATGAACTTTTCATTTGACTATGATGTATGACTATCGACATTGGTTTGATTTAGTACTTTTTACGTTTGTTTTTTATTTTAGACGTTTGATGCACTCTGTGGTTACTGCACTTTGTTATTTTATGTTTTTTTTCGTAGTTTTTTGCTTTATTAGAACTTTTCCCCCACGTTTTAGATGAAATTATATATCTACACACTGAAAGAACATGCTGGAACATCCTGAAATAAAAAAATCTCTGACCGAGCACTGTTGCACCGGCACGCGCCGGTTTGGTGTGCTGCCAACCTTCATCAGGTTGTTTCCTCATTGGTTCTGTTGTTTCTAAAAATGGAAACAAATCCAACATTACTGAATTGCACATCTACTTCTTTTAGCTTCTTGTTTTCTTATCAAAACCGTATACAATGTATGATCATTCGTCCGTTAACAGTTATTCTCCTCCACATACCCCAAATTTTGTACTTCCAAATTCTGAATATTACTATCCGTTCTTTCATCCGATCCCTTACAACTATATGAATACCTCAATTCAAGACCCTTTTATAAGTAATTTTAATCAGTCACCGGTGCTGATTGAAAAAGGTTTGAATTTTCATAAGGTTGATAATTGGGCATTCATAAGGATGCCAGGAGATGGATGGGATCGTTTTTGTCGTATGCCAAGAGGAAGAATTAATGTTACGTTGGTAAGAGAATTTTATTCAACGCTGTCGGAAGCTACTACAGTGCAATCAACACAAGCTGTTACCGTTAGAGGTATCGTAGTTCCTTTTACTTCTACTATCATAAATCAAATTTTCCATATACCACCAGTCCAAACATCTCCATCTAGCCATTTTGAGTATCAGTGGAGACTCGATACTGCTGAAGGAGTTATTACAAAATGTGAGGAATCTTACCGAGTCCTGTTCTCACATTATAACCGAGATCGAGATATTTCCACTGCTGCCCTACTTCCCCACTTAAGAACATGGAAACGTTTCATCAATTCCCGAGTCTATCCAACTGCTGATTTTTCCGAAATCAGTGATGATGAAATGTTGCTTATATATGCAATAACATGTGGAGCAGTTATTGATTGGGGAGTGCTGATTCAGAAGGCAGCTATAAGTTTTGCGTTTGGGATAAGACCGATTCGTCAGCCTATGCCGTTTGCATGGCTGATCTCGAAAATTTGTGTACGTTTGGCTAGGGTACCGGAAAGAGCGACAAATGAATATTTTCCAGCTCGCCTTCCTCAGGTTGGGCTTTTACCAGTCGATATTCCGGGGGGATCTTCAAGCGGAGAAAATTAGATGGTTATGTTAGTAGTGAGAAATGAATAATAATGAAGTTATAAATAAAAGTAGTAAGGTAAGTTAACATAAATTAGAATAGATTAATTTAATAATAACTTAGTTTAAGTTTTCCTAGTTAGCAGTAATTTTAGTAGTAATTTGTATTTTTCTTTTTTAGTATTAATATTGTAGTATATTAGTAAGTTTTTAATTTACTATGTTTGTAATGTTTTTCTTTTATGCTATAATTATATAAACGCTCGTTTTTATGACACATAAAATATTCAACCGACATAAAATTCATTTTATTTTCTAAATCAACTTTTTACTACTCATTAGACATCGAGACGATGTCAATTCATAAGTGGGGAGTAGAGTTTGGTTAGTAAATAAATTGAATTTAGTATATCAATTGCTTTAAACACTTAGTTTAATTATTCTTAAGGAAATAAATGAAATAATATATAATTATTATAATATGGATAGTATATTTGGAGAGGATTAATTTCTAATTAAGTAAAGTAATCTCGATATATTATAACTATATTATTTATGTCTATTTTAGATTTTTATCAAGGTTTTAAGTATGTATACCTAGATAAATATTATGAAATATTTTTTTCATGAAATTAGACAAAAGTTACTTATAATTATAATGAAATGTTAGAATGATTTTCTTTTCAAGACAAGTATGAATTCGGAATTGGATTAGGGATGACGATATTTGGCATAACTTTGACTAACTATATCCAAATAAGCCTACCCGAACGTAATTTCCAATTTTTGTCCCCACCTCAGCCTTGTAGAGTGATCAAGACCTCACTCGAAATTAGCCATTATGATTAACTAGATATAACCGACCCTTAACTTAATTTGGTCTACATTTCTTTGAAATCCCGCAAGTTTAGTATGTACTTATGGATAGCGGTGACGACATCGAAATTAAAGAGTCAATACGATAAGAATGGCAAGAACTGAGATTGGTATTATTATTCAGATAGACATTTGTATAAAATCATACGTAGTATGATTGTTTTATGTTTGTTTGTTTAAATAAAAAAAACCATGGAATTTTCATAATTAGAAACTATGAAATTTTCATATCAAATTAAGTTGTTAGAATTTAGTTTTGGAAACAGTGTCAGGATGTTACTGATCGAGATTTTTGATCAAAAGTTGAAGGCGTGAGTACGTACGACTTGCTTCTGTCTCTTTTTTATTTTCCTTTGTTATCCTTTCGATTAGCCAAACACCCTGAGCCTGAACATTACAAGCCATTTTGCCAACTACTTGACCTAATCTTTGATTCCGATAATTCATATAGTGGAGATTATAAAGTTATTCTAATTATTTTATTTATATTTATTAAGTAATTCATGTAGAATTTCATTTAGATAATATTTTATAACTAATTTATTAAGTTGTACACACTTTTTATCTTCTTAATAATCTTAGACAGACAAAATTAATATAATTATAATATTGACAGCATACGTTACTAAGTTAGAAATTTAATCTAGACAAACTATATTATTTGTTTTATAACTTTTTATATATTATCGCTTATTTTGCTCGAGGATGATCAAAAGCTAAGTGGGGATTAGTTGATGTATGATAAAAATATAACTATATTGTATGACTTTGTATATCATATTTACGATAATATCGTATAATTTCATAAAAATATAACCAAAAACTTATAAAAACCTAAATCGTTATAAAAAGATATTATCGTTATAAAATTAGTAAAATAGTAACTTTTGTTGACAGATTTACCTTGGGTTTTGTTTTTTACTGATACAGGATGAATACGAGAAAAATCGACGAATCAGTAGCGAAAGAATAAAAAATTCACGACAGATGTTTTTGACAGTTCGGCACGCACCGGAGGTGACCGCACGCACTAGAATCTTTCTGAATTCAGCACGTGGGTCTAACAACAAGGGAATATGTACTGTAGCTCCGGCACGCGCCGGTGAGGGGCCAGCACGCGCCGGTGCACTACCTGCACTCTATAAATACAGCTCATTTGCAGCATTTGGGAGTTGTACCAATATATATATATATATATATATATATATATATATATATATATATATATATATATATATATATATATATATATACCTCTTATATATATATATATATATCTATCTTATCTCTAGTTAGTTTTTAGTTCTGTAAATACCGTAAAAGGCATTCTGCCGAAATAATAATGTAGTATAAGTATCGTGTAATACTTAGAAGGATTATCAAGGCTTGTTGTTGTTAGAAGGGTTGCTATTTCCGGAGAATACGGCTCTGATTCTACAATTGTAATCTGGTAATTTTCTAATGTATTTATGTTTGTTTGTTTATATTAGTATCTATATATTAGTTATAATGATATTAGGCTAACTCTATATCTAGCCAAGATATGAAATTGAATTAGTTTTATCTTTTTAGGGAAATAGATGATGACTATGTTAAAATTGGATTAAAATCGATTATAATGAATCTCTTTCTATTTGCACTTAATGAAAAGTTATATTGAATTAGCTACTCGATATAATTAGAACCGTAACCTAATGATGAACTGACCAGAGAAGTTAGGATACGAGATCACGGATAGAAAGACCGGAGGGTAAAAATGGCCGCCTGACAAACGGAATCCTATTTCCTACCCGGGGGCAGATTATTTGGACTCAAGAGATTATTACGTTGAAATCACCTGTTTAATTGAAAGATCTTAAAATACCGCCCATATGACAAAACGGAGTAACCGAGCTTAAGATGATGTTGGACAGAGGACTAGACATATGACAATTTCATACGCTCGTGTGAGGAGGAATTGTTGAGCTTAGGAGTACACCGGTCTATGTATAATTGATTGACCTTAAAAAACAAGGAAAGATCGAGCACATCCATTTCTACTAAAAAGAGATACTGATTCAGTAACATATTCTTGGCTAGTTTCTAACAATATTACTAGTATCTATATCCTATATATTGTATTGGTATATATATATATATATATATATATATATATATATATATATATATATATATATATATATTAGTATTTAAGCATTATTTACTGTTTTATTAGTTTAAAAATTGGTTGTTTGATAAAACTGCGACTTAGATTGAGTTAATAATAGCTTCTTGGTGTTTAACCACACTTTGAGTTATATTTTGTTCCCTGAGGATACGACACCTGACTCACCATACTACGCTATAATTTGACTCGGTACACTGCCGGTTAAGGATTGTAATAGCACTAGTAAAAGTCCTGTCAGAGATTACAATAAATAAGCAAAACCCCCAACGGCTAGAATACACTGTTCCAACGGTTATGAACATTGTATTCTGGGCCAAAAACAGAAAGAAAGAAAAGCAATAGAAAGTGTCCTAATTACATATTTAGGACACTTAAGACAAAAGGAAAAACATAATAGGAAACTATAAAGAATCTAAGGACCTATATACACCTATATTTTTATAAAGAATCTAAGAACCTATATACACCTATATTTTAACACCCCTCCTCAAGCTTGGTTGTAGATAGAATAATAGCCTAGCTAGCTTCTCATTTTGGTGAATATAGGTAGAGCAGAACCCTTAGTAAAAATATTAACCACCTGATCTTGAGAGGGTATGAATACAATGTTGATGTCTCGATCTTCAATTTTTTCTTTGATAAAGTGTCTGTCAATGTCTATATGTTTGGATCTGTTATGATGAATGGGATTCTCAGAAATTTTGATAGCAGACACATTATCACAAGATAGAAGGACAAGATGCTCTTTCTTGATGTGTAGGTCAACCAGGATCTTTTTGAGCCATAATCCTTCACAAATACCTAGGGCCAAGGCCCTCAATTCAGCTTCTGCACTGCTTCTAGAAACCACCGGTTGTTTCTTACTCTTCCAAGTTGTGAGATTTCCCCAAAAATAGGAGCAATAGCTAGAAGTAGATCTTCTATCAATCAAAGACCTTGCCCAATCAGCATCAGTGAAGACTTGGATCTTTCTATCTTTTGATTTCTTAAAGATAAGACCTTGACCAGCAGTCCCTTTTAGATACGTCAGCATCCTATGGACAATATCAAGATATTCTTGACAAGGATGATGCATAAACTGGCTGACCAGACTCACTGCATAGCATATGTCTGGTCTAGTATGAGCCAAGTATATTAATTTTCCCACCAGTCTTTGGTATATGCCAACATCCACAGGGGCAGTTTACTTTCTTTTCCAATTTCACCCCAGGATCAACAGGAGTGGAGGCAGGTTTGCACTCAAGCATCCCTGTTTCAGAAAGAAGATCTAAAATGTACTTCCTTTGGGATATGAAAATCCCCTTCTTAGATCTAGTCACTTCCATTCCAAGGAAGTATTTCATCTGTCCCAGGTTTTTAACCTCAAAGTCTTTTGCAAGACAATGCTTTAGAGATTCAATCTCAGGAGCATCATCTCCAGTAATGATAATGTCATCCACATATACAATGAGGATGACTCTTTTACCAGGAGGAGACACTTTTGTGAACATAGTGTGATCAACTTGACCTTGTATGAACCCAAGGTTCCTAATAACTTTGGTAAATCGACCAAACCAAGCTCTAGGGGACTATTTCAGTCCATAAAGAGATTTGTGTAATTTACACACCTTATGTTCTGCTCCTGGATAGTCAATCCCAGGAGGCAATTTTAAGTATACTTCCTCCTTTAGGTCACCATTTAGGAAAGCATTTTTTTACATCTAGTTGGTGTAAGGGCCAATCTAGATTCACAGCAATAGATAGGAGCACCCTGATGGTGTTTAATTTTGCCACTGGTGCAAAAGCCTCCTGATAATCTATGCCATGAGCCTGAGTGTAACCCCTAGCAACCAATCTAGACTTATGCCTGTTAATAGTGCCATCTGAGTTGTATTTCAAAGTGAAAATCCACTTACACCCCACTGTTTTCTTTCCCTTAGGGAGAGAAGTCAGTGTCCAAGTGTGATTATTTTTTAGAGCTTGCAGTTCCTCATTAACAGCCTGTTTCCACTCAGGAATCCTTAAGGCTTCATGGATGGAGAAGAATATTGTTTTTATCCAAGCTTTGTATGAAAACTTTATAGGAGGTAGAGATATTGTCTATTGCTAGGAGATTATATAAAGGATATTGGGTGCAAGCCCTTGTTCCTTTTCTCAAAGCAATAGGTCTATCATCATAGTCAACAATGCCAATAGATCTTTCTGGTGATTCTGAGTCATTACCACCCTCTGGTTGATCTTGAGATGTTTCATGAGATTCTAAGGGATCATCATCCCCAGAATGATGTTGATGTTCTTGATTTTCAAGATCATTCCTGTTTCTTCTAGTATAGACCATTTGAATTGGAGGTCTAGGGTTTAAGGGTTCCATTTCTGGACCGAGGTTAAAAGGATTTTGAGTATTATCAGGGGTAGTAACTTCCCCTTGATTTATACTTCCTTTGTCCAAAGAGTGCAAAGTTCCAGGACTCATATCCCATCCTTGAGAGGATGAGATATAGTCCAAAGATTTCTCTTCTTGATTGTAGAAGGCTTTTCCTACAAAGAAGGTAACATCCATAGTATTAAAGAATTTTCTAGTTTGAGGGCAGTAACATTTGTACCCCCTCTGCCTTGGTGAGTAGCCAAGAAAAATGCACTTGAATGCCTTAGGCTCATGTTTGTTTTTATGGTGGTTGTGAACATACATTATGCATCCAAAGACCTTAGGAGGTAGATTTTGAATTAAGTGAGAAGATGCTATGCATTCTGACAGAACTGCCACAGGGGTTTTGAATTTCAAGACCCTAGATGGCATTCTATTGATGAGATATGTGGCAGTTAGGACTGCTTCTCCCTAAAAATGCATAGGCACTTTCATAGCAAACATAAGTGCCCTTGCAGTGTGAAGGAGGTGCCTATTTTTCATTTCTGCAACCCCATTTTGTTGGGGAGTATCCACACAAGAAGTTAGGTGAATAATCTCTTTCTCTTTGAAGAACTTTCCCAGTTGTTTCTCAAGATATTCAAACCCATTGTCTGACTTGAGGATTTTAATATCAGTTTCAAACTGAGTCTTAATCATGAGAAAAAAGTTCATGAATATAGCACCTGCTTCTGCCTTCTCCTTCATTAGAAACACCCAGCACAATCTGGTGTGATGATCTATGAAGGTGATGAACCATCTTGTACCAGTGATATTCTTGGCCCTTGAAGGTCCCCAAATATCACTATGTATAAGATGGAAAGGCTTGGAAGGTGCATAAGACTTACTATGAAACACAGTTCTACTTTGTTTAGCCATACAACAGATCTCACATTGGAATTCAAACACATTCTTATTGATAAACAACTAAGGCATAAGCCTTTTCAAATACAAAAAATTGGGGTGTCCCAATCTATAGTGCCATAAAACAATAGGGTCACTATTACAATTAACAGAATCAATAACAAGAGCTAAGTTTTGGGTATCCAGAGAACCAACATCAGTAGGTAGCATGTATAGGCCAGAGGTAGCACTAGCATTGCCAATCATCTTCCCAGAGCCGTTCTCCTGTAAGATACACTTATTTTCATGAAACATGACTGATAAGTTTTGTCTCTTTACCAGTTTATTCTGATAAGAGATTGCATGACAGATTTGGTACATATAGAACCTGATCAAGGATCAGATCCTTGGAAAAATTGATAGATCCAATTCCTTGTACTTTGGAAGTGGATCCATCTGCAATTATCACAAATCTTTCATGTTTACAGGGAATTAAAGAGTGAAACAACCCCTTATTTCCTGTCATATGTTCTGAGGCCCCTGAATCAACAATCCATAGTTGTTCATGGTCAGATATAATGTAGGAGTGAGAATGATTACCTGAATGTGCCACAGAAGCTGTGGAGGTATTAGAATGAGTCACTGAGCCAGGAACCGGGTGTAGAAGCCTTTTCAGAACTTCCATCTGTTCCTGAGAGAAAGTAGAAGGCTCCCTAGGTGTCCCTTCACACAATTGAGTTGATAGGTTGCCTTGGTATTCCCTTCCAGTCCCAGATTTTGGCTTCCAATCAGTAGACTTTCCATGGAGTTTCCAGCAGGTCTCCTTGGAATGTCCTACCTTCTTGCAGTGATCACAGAAAGGCCGTTCTTTCTTGCCCTTTTGGTGTTGACTACCCTTTGACAGGAGAGCAGAGGCAGAGCTTTCAGGTTGAGTAGGAATTGGATGAGGTTGTGTTCCCAGCATGACTAAGTTTGTGGATCCAAATAGTTTTGAAAGACTAAAGATTGCATCAAAAACGGACAATTTGAGAAGACTGACCAGAAATGTTGGAATCATTTTTCTTGTCAGCAAATAGACCGTCAGTTTTTTTATTCGAGCTTTTCGAGTGCACTTCTTGTTCAACTTTAACCGCGTTGAAGTTATCATCATCCTGCATACATTGAATGGCCAAAAGCCATGAAAGATGATGACGACGACTCCTCACTCTTACGAGAAACTTCACTTCTGACATCATCAAGCAAATCCTTTGATTGGCTTGAAAATCTAGAGAGGGAGACAACATTTGAAGAAGCATTAGGAGAGTCCATCCCACTTGAGACTACTACTCCCTCTTTGCTCTTCAATTTCATACGATTCGCTGAACCAAACGCGGGATAGTCTATTGCTTTTGTCAGCTTAGCTGCAAGGCTGCAACATTTATAAACACTTCAAATGAGATTTCTTATTACCTCCTAAAATGATCCCAAAAAAAAAAAAAAAAAAAACTTCTTTTTATCTATCTGAATATGTTGAATATACACACAAAGGCAAACAAAGAAGCTCAACATGCGAACAATACGAATAAGAAGGTAATATTGGCAAGAAACATATAACTCTATACAACCATTGAAATGAAGAATTACCTTAATTGTGCAGGAAATGAAGAGCTGATATCTTTCTGGGAAGGGCTTAAAACACGTGATCCAGGGTTAGACTTGGAATTATCACCTCTGAATATATCATCATAAAAATCATTGCCAGATAACTGTCTTCTGTAGATATCTTCTTCTACTTCTCCGAAAACCGGTTTTTCATCAAATCCAGACCATCTATAATTCCCACCACCCTCCTCAGATTCAACTGTTTCAGTACTGAAGCTATACCTCATGCTCACTTCCTGATTCGAAAAACGCCTGGGGGGGGACCGCCAAATACATCGTTGAAATCCATTTCCAGTACGCCATTGCTATGACTATGAGGCAATTTTGGAGTGTTATGAAATGATGTTTTTTGAGGATATGATGATGATCCTAATAAAACACTCTCTCTTTCACCAAACTTTTCCATGACAATCACAATCTACTCAATTCTGGATTAATAAAAATATTAAAAATTAAAAAACATAACCCATCCGTTGCAAGGTTATCTTTCCATAGAAAGAAAAAGACAATCCCATCCGTTGTTATTTTGGTGCCCAAAAATTGAAAATGCAACTATGCAAGTACACCTTGCATTAACTCTTGGTTCTTTTAGACTATACTACTACAGATATTTTTATTTTTTTTCTTTTCCGAGTGGATAGAATTTTTTTATTTTTCATTTTACTTTTCCGCGCCATGATACTGTAATAAAGTCCAGGAAGTTTATGTATTAACTGCACAAGAACACAGACAACGCAGAAAAAAAAAAGGAGAAAAAAAATAATAAGAGTAAGGAACATTGATTTGTAGAAGGAAGTTTGAAATGGTGCATCCAATATCCGGGTGTCCCCGTTCGTATATCAAACTTGTAAAAAAGAGTTGAATCATCCCAATAAAGTGAGACATCAATGAGCATTTAGTGCAGATACCGTAAATCTATAGTTCATAAATGTGAAAATCACTGATTCAGTGACACAACTTCACGTCAAAATGTCAGAAAAAATATTCGTACTTTGTGGCTAAAAGTGTTTGCCAAGGAGTAGTAACAGCTGGTTAAACCAATCTACTATACTATCTGCGATCTGCGCTGCAAGAATGATTTTTCTAAATCTTTTTTAAGAAGCATAAGAAAGTAACAAGTCCAAGTTTTTTCTACTCAAATGTTGTGAGGACTAGAGTTGAGTAGTTTGTCCTCCTCACTAGGTATTTCAATCTTGGACAGCTGAACATTTGATTTAGAGGTCATTTTGTTCCACTCGTTTTCTACCCGAAAGAAAACCCACTGGAAACGACGCACAATCTCTAATGCAGCTATTGTAAACACAGTTAGATAGTTATGTCGGAGATGGGCAGACAGCTTGTATGTCCATGTGCATCTAAGGATCAGATTGCTCCCTATTACCCAACAGTAAACCTGAAAGCCAACAAAAAGAAGAGACAATATTTTAACCCCCCACACTGAGAATCAACACCAGGTGAAAGAAAGTGAAGGGAAATTCTATTACAATAAATCTTCATTGGTCCAAAAAAAGGTACTTCTTACCCATTTTCGTCCATGAAAGATGTGGGAGAAGATATGTGGTCTGTTGAACTTGAATATCCGAGTGAAACAACTGACACAGATTGGTTCAAAGAAAAAGAAAAGTTAATTTAATGATCATCTTCACTTGCCTAACTATTACTCCAACCCCCATATATGAATGATTTTTTTTTTTTTTTTTTTAAGGTGCAACCGTTGTTTTTCTAAGTGGATGAACATGATACAACCATTTTTACTCGCTTTCCCATTATGAGAGGGTGGCAGTGAGTTTGATGCATCATATCCATCCATTTGGTATACAACAGTTGTACCATAAAATTTCTCACTTTGAGTCAGGACTCCAGATCAATCCATGTTTTCTAAACCCTGTTAAATTCCGCATACCCAAAAAAATCTCATACACACAACATCATGTCAGAGTTCTGAAAATGCAACCTCACTAGCATGAATGATAAAATAAACTGGATTGTTACAAACAAAGGTAGGAATTTAATTGAAGTCCTAAAAATGCACTTTTGATAAATCATTTATTTACGTTCAAATGCAAAAATGCATCTACAAGAATCAGTCTGCATACCTTAAGTCCCAATCTCGTCTGACATCCCAGTAGAATGAGTAGAATGAGTTTAAAACACCAGAGAGAAGCCAAAGCGGCCGATAAAAATTCAACCACTTCTCAGGAAAGACGTGATACTTAAGGGCTGACAGAAAAATAACTGGTATCGCTGTGGAATATTTCAGTGCTGCAACCAAACATGCACACAGTTTAGGGAGTCATTACAATTCAATGATATACATACACACCAAGTTTCAACTCCAATGAAAAAGAAATGGCAACAAAACCCCAATTTTAATCTGAAGCTATCAAAGATCACATGTCTAGACAATAAAAGAGAATTTTGATTGTCGAACAACATAAAGAACACAAATGGTTAACAAGAATTGAGAGCCTAGACAACGAGTGTCACATAACCTGAGCTTCACAAAGAGAAGGGATGATCAATTTTATTCAGCACAACATAAAGTGAATAATCTCCAGAGAAACTGTGATACTTCAAATTCTCCGGTTTGCAGAAAATACACATGCTTCGGAATTAGGCAAGCGCAAATGAGATAATTGAGCCTATATTCTTATTTTCAAGTTCTATTATTCTCGTATGCAGAGAGACTTATGAGGCAGTTATTGGAGAGAAACAAGTGTAGAAGATATAATAAAAAGTACTTTGCAGTTAAATGTAATAAAAGAATTCATATAAAGTTTCAGCTCTTATTTATTAGCATTTCCCCCTCGCCTTAACTGGTTAATCAAACTTGCAGGGGCTATTGATGCTTCTCAAATTTACACACAATAAAATGCAGAAACCGAAAATGTTGAAGTATGTCTCAGCAAGGAAAACTCACATTAATGATCTCTTTTAGCAATATAAACATTTTTGCCAACAATGTCCAGACAAGGAGAATGCTAGTGCTGGAACTTACCATTTAATAAGGTAGTTTTTTCCTTGGTATCTTTATATTGCCGAAGACATTGAAAAAGCCGGAAAAGATAGGGCAGCACAAGAACTATAGGAATAGCAATAGAATGGCTTCCGCAGACAGAATCAGCCTCAAACCAAGCAATTGTGGCAACCTGCAATCTAAGTTGACTCCTCAGAGAATAGGTACAACTAACATCATGGGTATGCAATAAAAAACATAATCCAACAAGAGCACAAGTGGTAAAATGGCAGCATGCTAAGTCACATTAAATTTTTTATTAAGTGAGTCTACGAAAACTACTTCAAGATTACATGAATATGGTGATTCCACAGCTGAAATGCTTCTCAAATAGACTAATGGAAATATAAAGGAAAAACATGGATCATGTGTGGGAAGACATTCAGGGAAAGAAAAAAAAAACAGAAAAAGAAAATGCTATATTGATGAATATTAAAATTGCTGCATAAAGCAGAAACAACCATAACCAGACCAGGGGATTGAACTTGGCCTAGTGGTGAAGGCCATTGCACTTCGTGGTATCAACCAGAGCCCCTTCCCCAATAAAATTAAAAGCACACACACCCCCCTCCCCCACGTCCAAAAATTTTAAAAATAAAAAAAATAAAAAATAAAAAATAAAAACATAACTAGACTAACCAGAAGTATAGCAGGTTGATGGATGTATATACATTACACTAGATGCAATCATCATAAGAATCAAAATCATTACGCACCTGTCGATGAACCATCCGACAAACTGAACGCTCTAAATCCGAAAACACCTGCACAATGGAACAAAATGAAAATGCAAACCAAGCAAACAGGAACATCATACAAAGTAGTGTCGGCAACATAAATAGTATCTTTCAAACTAGTCTAGGTTCCATTTTCCCATTCAAACTCATTTTTTACAATGTCTTTTACAGTAGAGGTGATGCATACTTTTCTATCAAATAGTCATTTCTCTGCCTCACGTCTTCATATTTTGAGTTTGATCAATATGTTAGGGACTTTATTCCAACATTCTTGTGAATTTCAATCAATGGACTATACTGATTCTCTAATATTGCAAGACCGTAGGTGCGACAGTTTACTTCACGGGCGAGGTTCTTTACATACAATTGTTGAAATATGTAAGAAGTGATTATTATTTTTTAATTTTTTTTGTAAACAATAAGAAATAATATTCCCATGGAATCTACCATTTAGGGAACTAACCGAGATACAAGTACTTTAATTTATTGATAGATAGAATAACAGATAGACAAAGAATATACAGATAGATTTCTCTAAAGCTATTAAGATATTAATAAATATCTCTATCTCATTCAAAGATTGATAAAGCCCCTAAATTATAAGATATGTATCTGATCATACTGTTAAATAGAATGTTTGATATTTTTATGTAAAGATCCTTAACATTTCCTACTCTTGGATGGAGTGACAGCTAGTTCTGATATTCTGCACAGGCTTTTCACTAGCCATGAAGAACGTTTACACACAGCAGACAAAATATATTTTCCCCAGTTTAAAGTAGCACATCTCATAACCCTTTAGCCCAAAATAAAGTGCACCAAGGTGTAACAAAATAGCATGTGATAACAGATAAACATATAGCTTGTCCAACCAATTAAGTCCAGAAGCATATTTGAGGTTTGTTAGAAAAGTTAGGGTGTTAGGGAAACATGCCCTAACCTTTTCTTATTTTAAATTCTTTTGGGTATGAAATCACTGAGGTAAGGGGAGCCTTTGCGTAGCAGTAGAAGCTATTTCCATGTGAACAGAGGCTACAGGCTCAAGCCATGAAATCGGTCTCTTTTAGAAATATAAGGTAAGACAACAAACAGTAGGCCTAAATAGTTAAACCTCTCCCCGGACCATACTTAGAAATTATGCTTTCATGCTATGTCTGCCTTTTTTCCAAGGTACATTATTACCTGTATTTTTGGCATAGGCATACACTTGTTGCCCAATAATTTTAATTGCAACAAGAAGCTACAAATGTCATAACTCGGCTGAGAGCAAAGGCAGAATGCCACAATTTTCTATGAAGATATCATGGATTTCAGGGCTACTAGGGCTTTAAAATCAATATTTGGAATACTGAAGAATCCATAGAAACAAATTAAGTTACCTTTGACATTGAGGTCAATATATCAGCAACAAAGAAGTCAGCAAATGATATAGCCTGAGAGCAGAAAACAAACCAAAAATAAGCTGAAGAATAAAAGTCAAGAAAGGAATCACACTAATCAGCAGAAAAGCCAATGCGATCTGTAAAAGGCAACTCAGTGCATGCAAGCATCCAGCACAGGTAGGGCCCAAGTAAGTCGAGCATGGAAGAAGACCTAGCTATCTCGTAGAAGGAGAAGCCTTGCTGACTTTTATGGTTGTGCGTATCAAAGTGGAGGAAACAAGTGAATTGTTGTCTGCTAGGTTGATGGGTATAAACAGTCGTTTTGATATGATAATTTTTTTTCTACATGATAGGTATGTACATTCAGTAAGTGTTTACTCTTGATTGTACACCATAATTCACCAATAAAATTACCTGAATTACAAACACAGATTTCCAAGATAACGAACTTGCCTGTATAGGGAAAATTATTCGCCAAAGAGTCCTCAGCAGAAAGTAGCGTGATGACAAGTAAAATATGTCAAATGGAGAAATCAAGGCCATTGTGAAAGCAGCATAAAGGAGCACCTGTGGCAAGCAGAGTATAAATCTTTGGTAGAGCAGGTCTTGCATTGCATATGCTGTAAGTAGAACCTACTAGAATTTGTTCTAAAAAGCCCTAATAATAACAATTCTAAAAACTACTCTAAGCTAGAAGACCCAAATTTACTTCTTTGGGTATGATAGAATCAAGGGCAACCGGCAGCCAATGCAACTAAACACCCTACATATACAGGTCAAAGGTTGACCAAGTTGGACAGGCAAAATTATCACTCATTTTGTAAACATGAAATTTATTCATTACGACAGCCTTTAATGTGACCTCAAGGTTCCCCATTTCTCAAGTTAGAACCATCATTTTTTTTTTTACAATTGTAATGGCACCATGAAGAGGACATACCAATTCATTGAGGCACTCTTGACATGTAAAATTCAAGGAAAAATTCAGATCCATTAAGCATGAAGGTTAACAACACCACTTTTCTAAATAGAGAGATCGTAAGAGTGAAACCAGTGTTCTAAAAGTCGATAAAAGCGATCGCCTAGGCGCACCTCGAGCGTCTCGAATATACCCTAGGCGACCTCTGCTGGGCGATCCAGTCTTCTGGGCGGTGCTGGGCGCTCTTGGGCGCCGCCTAGGCGATTACGGTTCCATCTGGGCGATTTGACATATATATACAAAAAAACATTTCTAACAAAAAAAAAAAAACTTAGCTGCCGCCTCCCCCCCCTTTCTTCTTCTTCTTCGATTGTGATCCCCTCCCCCTCCCCCCTTCACGCCGCCGGCCAAAGGTCTACCGTAGGTTCCCATCACCAACTCAAAAAAGCCATAGGTCTACCAAATGGACCTTCCTTGTTCTTGTACATCACCAACTCATTGTTCATCACAATGTTTTGAATGTCTTCATCCGTAAATAACCACTCCATACATTCATAGACCGCATTCATAACCCTAAAACCGCTAGGCGGCGCCCCAGTAGCGCACCGACTTCGCCTAGCGAGTTTTAGAACATTGAGTGAAACACACTCAGACAACAGTTCTTATATTCCATCCCCCACATTCTGTTCCAAGTATTCATGGAAAACAGCCTCAGTATTTCATCTTTGAACTTGCCTGAAATTTGTACCCCTACACATGCAATTTGAATGACCATCTTTGTAGCACCAACTTATTGTTCAGGCATGAGTAAGTACATTGTGCGCTCATTACAAATACGATTATATTACACTGTTACCCTTTGCATGCAACATTTTTCATTTGTTGCTTAAATCAGTCAGGGCGGTAAAGAGACTATGAAGAATACTAATCATATTTTAAGAGTTGCACAATATTTTGAGACATTTCAACACAATGCGATCAAACTGGAAGAGCTATACGGGAACTTCACAAAGCAAATAAGCTAGAGGCCATTGGTATAACACAAGTAGTAATGGCAGTTCAGCTGGCATGCACATTAAACCCTAACTAATAACACATGGAAATATCAAATATAACAAGAGGAAACATCTATTACACTGGTTGGGATGCGGCCAATGACACCTCCCCATGAGAATATAGATATAGATATGCTGTCATGCTTGTTGGGACGATGATTGTCATCCATGTTGCACACTGCACAATCAAAGAGAACAGCGCATACCGCTCCATAACTCCAAAAGAATCCATAAAAAATAATAAGCTTTGAAGACCTAACGATCCCCGTATAATAGTTAGCTTTTTTACAAGAATAATGAAAATAAGAAAGTGTGAAATATATAAAGATGACTACTACCTACTGTTCCCCATAACAAGAAAAAAAGTAGAAGGTTAAAATGTAGGGGGTCTAAAGGCACCCCCTTATTACTTCCGACACCCCCCTTACTTCCATCACCACAAAATTGTACTTTTGGCACTACAGTTTATATTTTTATTATTTTTTTACTTCATACACCACAAAAATTACTTACACCACAACTTTTAAAAAGATGCAATTGAGTCCTTCACAAATAAAAATAAAACAATCTAACCCAAACCCTAATTCTCTTTCACCAAACTCTTCTTCCTCACCCCCTCACCAAGAACCAGCCGCCACTACCATTCTCCTCCCCACCACCAGGTCCACCGCTATCTCAATACCCACCACCAATCAACCATCATCAACCCACCACCATCATCAACCATCAAACCTCCATAACCATCATCTTCTTCCCTCGCCACCCCCACAGCCACACCCTCCTCCCATCGCCGCCCCCACGGCCACACCTGCAAATTGGACATCCCATTCCCCAACTGCCCTCCCTCCTCCCGTCCACCCTTTCCTACCATAAATCCTCCCATCCCATTGCTTATGTAAACCCATCTCCCATTCTCCCTTGATTCGACCCTTTTTTAAGAAAAAAAATCCGAATCGCTGCTACAGTTTGGAGCTTGGAGCTGTGATCTTCAATGGGAGAGGAGCTGTGGTTTTCTTGTTTTGGGGAGGGGGGAGGGAGAGAGAGCTGCGATTTTCCGATTTTCCGGCGGAGGTGGTGTTCCAAACTTTCCTGCAAATCGACTTCTTTTTCTTTCTTTTTTCTACAGGTTGATGTTTATTGTAATTTGCAAATTGCTTTTTCGGTGTGTTTGGAAGGAAGCTAGGTTGAGAAAAAATGGAGTGACAGGCGGTGGAGATGGTGGAGGGAGGCTGGGGGAGATGGGGGAGGGGGGCTGGAGGAGATGGGGATAGATTTTAGGGTTTGAGATGAAAGAAGAGGAAGGAAATGAAAATGTTATAAATGTAGGGACCTAAATGTAATAAACTTAGTAAATTCAGTTTTTAATATGTGTGTGGTGTAGAAAGTAATTGTGTGGTGTGATATAGTAGAAAAAATTTAATAAAAAAATGGGTGCTAATAGTAATAAGGGTGGTGCCTTTAGAACCCCCCAAAATGTATTTACCATCATATTATTGACAAAAAAGGAAGCTCAAGAGAAATATACTATGGGAAAGCAAAAGAGTAACTGAGATGCTTTTAAAGATATTTCAATTGACAACTGTGCCAGTCCCAGCACTAGGACACATCAGTGGACCCCACAAAGATCCTAAGCACTCTCTCTGTCCAATTTTACTTGTCCTGGTTACTTTTTGTGGTTGTCCAAAAATGTTTGTCCACAAACATGTATCAACTATCGTTTTCACTTACATACCTTCAAACTTTAAATTATTCAACCTAATACGGATATGCATTAAATGTTGCAAATACCAATTTAAAAATACTATGCTAAATTTGAAGCAAGGAGGAGGCGTTGCAATCTCAAACCCTGGCGCTGCAGAATGAATGACGCCTGTATTTGATAGTTTTGGCTTGGTAGGCTATGGATGTGAAAAATTAAACCTTTGCTTCCCGCCCAGGTACAATCGACTTGGGCAAAATCGATTGTAGTACCTGAATTTTCAATTTTTAATTGTTGGAACACAACCACCCGTTAGGGAGTTGATTGTCAGGTTCGACTGCCCAAAAGTCAATTATCAAAATGAAAGTAGATCCTCGGCTTTATTTGAGTTAATACATTGAATTACATTTCTTAAAACGTATAAAAAAAGTCAAACAGGAAATAATGGTCAGGCAATACAAGAATGTAGCAAAGTCAACAGTTACGAGTTCCTCTTTTACTTTGGTTGACGGAAGTGAGTAAGCAATACAAAGATCAGCAGAAAACATCATAAGTCTGTATTTAAAAAAAAACGATATTTGTTTACAGCAAAGGAGAAACAGGGGCAAATGTAACCGACAGGTATTGTAATAAGAGTTGAACACTATCTACATTCTTACCTTCCATATATCTCTCTGAGTAAGGTGATTTTGATCCAGGTCAAAAATTCTTGCATAATTGACATTAGCCTGAGCAAAGACCCAAAGATTCACACCCCAAAGCCATACAACCATAGTCTGCAAAAAATAAATATTTATCTATTAACTGCAGGAAAACAAATACTCATTAATCCAATTAAAACCCCAATATCAACTTAGGACATTCACTAACCACAAGAAGAAGAGGATTATAATACAGAAAAGCCTCATATAGAAATAAATCCCGCAGGTCCACACTCATTCTCATGACTGAATCCCATCCAACCTATATGAATTGAAGAGAAAAACGGAGGTAGAAGAATAATTTCTCTCATTGATTATTGATAATCAGGGGGGAATAAATAAGAATTACAACCAAGAGGAGATGGAAAGACTCAGACAGGCTGGTGTGTGAACAGCAGCCGAGGAGATGTTTTGGGGAACTAAAAACAGCTAGCAAGTATTAATTGGTTTATAGATAACACCAATTAATATTTAAACAAAACAGCTAGCCACAAATTAATTGGTTTATAGGTAACACCAATTAATATTACACAACATAATATATTGAATACATAACAAAATATATTGCAACACCCCCCCTCAAACTATGTTGTAGATGTTAATACAACCTAGTTTGTGACAAAGTTGGCTGAATGAATGCGGAGGAATGGCCTTAGTGAGAAGGTCAGCATGTTGGTCATGAGAATTGACATGATGAAGATCAATTATGTGGTCGTCAATCTTTTCTTTGATAAAGTGGCGGTCAATGTCAACATGTTTTGTCTTGTCATGATGTATGGGGTCTTCAGCCATACAGAGGGCAGATTTGTTGTCACACCGAAGAATAATAGGAGACTTGAGTGGTAGGTTGAGTTCAGAGATGACCCTCCTCAGCCACAAGCCTTCACACACACCAAGCACAAGAGCCCTAAGTTCTGCTTCAGCACTGCTTCGTGAGACAGTGGGTTGCTTCTTACTTCTCCAGGTAACAAGGTTGCCCCGGACATAGGAGCAATATCCAGTAGTAGACCTTCTGTCTATGGGGTTACCTGCCCAATCAGCATCTGTGTATACAATGATGTTGTTGATGTCGGTTTTCTTGAAGAATAAGCCTTGGCCAGAGTCTTTTTCAGGTATCTCAGAATCCTGTATACAGCATCCCAATGCTCCTTGGTAGGTGACTTAAGGAATTGACTAACAATGCTTACAGCATAAGCAATGTCAGGCCGTGTGTGGGACAAGTAGAGGAGTTTCCCAACAAGTCTCTGGTATCTGTCCATGTTCACAACAGTTTGACCATGAATGAGTTTGATGCTGGGATCAATGGGAGACAGGGCTGGTTTGCACCCAAGCATGCCAGTCTCTTTAAGAAGATCCAGTGTGTACTTTCTTTGAGACACCGAAATACCCTCCTTGGTTCTAGCAACTTCCATGCCTAAGAAATACTTGAGGTTGCCTAGATCCTTGACTTCAAAAGCTTTGGCCAGCAATGCCTTCAGTTTGAATATTTCTTGTGAGTCATCTCCTGTCAAAATTATGTCATCCACATAAACAATTAGAATAGATCTCATCCCATTAGAGGTTTTAACAAACATGGTGTGGTCACTGTTGCATTGATAGTAACCAGCAGTTTTAATCACAGAGGTGAGTTTCCCAAACCAGGCTCTCGGGGACTGTTTTAGACCGTACAGAGATTTTCTGAGTTCTGAGACCATGCCCTTAGTCTTAGGTTTATCAAAACCTAGGGGAATGGTCATAAAAACATCCTCTTTTAGGTCCCCATTAAGAAAAGCATTCTTAACATCAAGTTGGAAGAGGGGCCAGTCAAGTTGAGTAGCAAGAGAGAATAAAACTCTAATAGTATTTAACTTAGCAACAGGGGCAAATGTTTCTTGATAGTCAAGACCATAAGTTTGGGTAAAACCCCTAGCAACAAGTCTAGCCTTATACTTATGCAAACTACCATCCGCATTATACTTGATAGTAAAAAGCCATTTACAGCTAACAGGTTTCTTGCCCGGTGGTAGAGCTGTTAATGTCCAAGTCTGGTTTTTTATAAGAGCAGACATTTCCGTGTTAATAGCATCTTTCCAAGCGGGATATGTAAGGGCCTCATGAATGTTTTTAGGGATGACCTCCTTATCTAAACTTTTAGTAAACATGCAGAATGTAGGAGATAATTTTTCATAAGAAAGATGACTGTAAATAGGGTGATCAGTGCAGCTTCTTTTACCTTTCCTAAGAGCAATAGGGAGATCATCCCCAAGAGAGTGACAAGGATTCTGAGTCATACCTGGATCCTCAGGAGCAGGGTCAGAATTTTCAGTCACAGGAGGTGACATACCTGGAGTGCTCTCATGTTGGTTTAGATTACCATCAGTCACAGTAGGAGTCTTGAACTTTGTTCTGTGGTAGACTTTGAGGGGAGGCTGAACATGTGGAGGCCTTGTGACTTGGTCGGTGGGTGATTTTGAGTGTAATTGTCATGTTCTTGTTGAGATGGGGCAGTTTTTGCAGTTTGTGGATCACCATGTTCATTGATGACATCCAAAGATCCAGTGGGATTTGCTTGAGAACATGATGGGTCCAGTTCTTCCTCCTGCACAGGGGTTAGAGATGGCAAAGAAGGAGCAATAACATCAAACATATCCCAATTAGTGGAGGAATCATGAGAGTATTCAGTTTGTTTCTTAAAGTACGGAGTATCTTCAAAAAACTTGACATCCATGGAGTTGAAAAATTTCTTAGTGTTGGGTGAGTAGCACTTGTACCCTTTTTGGTGATTAGAGTACCCCACAAAGATACATTTTTGTGCCCTATGATCCAGCTTACTTCCATTATGAGCATGAACATAGACAAAAACCGTGCAACCAAAAGTTTTGAGAGGGACATTACAGGTGAGGTGAGTACAGGGGTGTGTGATCATGAGTGACTGTAAAGGAGTTTTAAATTGTAAAACCCTACTAGGCAATCTATTGATCGGGTAGCAAGCGATTAATATGGCATCACCCCACAAGTATTTAGGCACATTCATAAAAAACATAATTGCCCTAGCCATTTCAAGTAAGTGTCTATTTTTCCTTTCAGCAATGCCATTTTGTTGAGGGGTTTCAACACAACTACTAATGTGAACAATGCCTTTTTCAGAACAGAATTTTCCCAGATTAGTCTCAAAATATTCCTTGGCATTATCACTTTTTAGGACCTTAATTTTAGTTGAGAATTGAGTTAGAATCATGGTATAAAAATTCTTGAAAACCGTGCCAACTTCAGATTTTTCCTTCATGAGGAATGTCCAAGTGAGTCTAGTGTGATCATCAATAAAAGTGATGAACCACCTATGACCAGAAACATATCTGACCCTAGAAGGTCCCCAAACATCACTGTGTATAAGCGAGAAAGGATTAGATGGTATGTAAGGCACAGAAGTAAACACAGACCTAGTTAACTTAGCAAGTTGACAAGTTTCACATTGTAAGTTGGAAAGATTCAAATGATTAAACTTTTCCGGAAAAAGGTTTTTAAGATAAAGAAAGCTTGGGTGGCCCAATCTTTGGTGCCACAGCATTACATCATTTAGTTTGTGACTAGAATTAAAAGCAAAATTAGGCTGATTCTTCAAGATATATAGGCCAGCACACTCATCAGCACTGCCAGTCTTCTTCCGAGAGATTTGTTCTGAAAAATACACTTATTAGGGGAGAAAATAACATTCCATTTTAGATCATTAGTCACTTTATTTACTGAAATCAGATTGCGGTCAAGATTTGGGACATATAATACATCTCTTAATACAAATGTATCAGAGATGTATGTAGTGATAATTCCTTGTGCAAGAGAAACAGTTCCATCAGCAATTTTGATCTTATGGTCAGTTTTGCAGGGTCTAATATTTTTAAGGAGGCTTTTATTCCCGGTCATATGAGAAGATGCTCCTGAATCAATGATCCAGGAGCTGTTATCAACGGAGGAAACAAATTTAGCATAGAAATTATTACCGGATGTTGTATGTGTAGCAATTTCAGACTTGGAGGAACCATCCAATTTAGCTAGGATAGCTTTGAAAACATCCAGTTGTTCATCAGAGATGTGATGACCACCTTTCTTGTCTTCACTCACAACCTTGCCATAGTCTTCTCTGTTATTTGCCTTCTTACCCTTGCTGTTTTCGGGTTTCCCGTGAAGTTTCCAGCATGTTTCCCTGCTGTGATTTGATCTCTTGCAGTGATCACACCAAAGTTTATCCTTTTTCTTGTTGTTAGAGTCCCAAGAGTTGTGTTTCTTATCACCTTGGTCACCATTTTTGCCATAAGAGATGAGGGCAGACCTTTCAACTTGGTTTTCAGACGGAGAGTCCTTAAGCATCAATTTTCTCCTACTTTCCTCGTGCTTAACTTCAGCAAAAATGGCTTTTAGGGAGGGTAAAGGTTTTGTAGAGAGGACCCTTCCTCTGACATCATCAAGCGTAGCATTCAAGCCAATTAGAAACATGAATATCCTCTTCTGTTCGACAACCTTCGTGAAGAGGGCAGCATCATCAGTGTTTTGCCATTCGAGTTCCTCAAACACATCAAGCTGATTCCATGCCTTGGTCAGTTTGTTGTAATACTGAGTTACAGAGAGTTCACCTTGCTGGCAGCTTTGAATCTGGGCTTCGATCTCATAAATTTCGGATGTGTTGTCCTTTTTTGAATAAAGGTCCCTTGCATCATCCCATATCTCTTTTGCGGTTTCATATATCATGAAGTTTTCGCTAATTTCTTTTGTCATGGACCTGATTAGGATCGCCATGACTTGATTGTTCTCCGTGTCCCAATCCTCCCATGTGGGATCGGTTTCAGCCGGAGCAGCCTTCGTGCCGGTTAGGTAGCCCATTTTCCTTTGGCCGGAAATGAGCATTTTTATACCTCTGGACCACATCAAGTAGTTGTTTCCATCTAATCTATGATTGATGAAGAGGTTTGATGAATTTTCAGGTAGCATAACAGATTTTGTTGGCACACCTGAATCATCATCGGATATAGTTGACATATTTTGCAGATTTTGCAGCGGAAAAATTAAAGGAAGAGGTATATCTCTGCTACCATGAAGAGAAAAACGGAGGTAGAAGAATAATTTCTCTCATTGATTATTGATAATCAGGGGGGAATAAATAAGAATTACAACCAAGAGGAGATGGAAAGACTCAGACAGGCTGGTGTGTGAACAGCAGCCGAGGAGATGTTTTGGGGAACTAAAAACAGCTAGCAAGTATTAATTGGTTTATAGATAACACCAATTAATATTTAAACAAAACAGCTAGCCACAAATTAATTGGTTTATAGGTAACACCAATTAATATTACACAACATAATATATTGAATACATAACAAAATATATTGCAACAGAAATTAATAAAGAACTGATGATACTCTAAGTCATAAATCATAATCAAGCACAGGGTTCCTTTGGGAGGGAGGGAGGAGGGGAGGGAGGGGCATTATATAAGTAAAAAGGAAACTTGTACAATAGGGATAAACAATATTACTAGCAAAAGAAATATCAAACTGACCTTACAGCAAATGAAACCCCAGATGAAAAACAATATTACCTGGGGATAACCATTGTTAGAATCTTGCCAAAATAATCAACTTAAATTAGCATATTTCAAGCATCCATAGAATGGAAAGAGTTTAATATGACCAAGCCAAAATGACAGAGAACAGGTGACTCCAACAGTTAATTGTTATTTTTATGTTTGATTTAAAATTAAAATCTTAAATGATATCATAAACCCCTTTCATATAGGGCAGAGGGTTACGCAAACAGGAGCTAATGATCCAAAATGTCCTGCTTTTCAAGGAGACGTATTGATTGCATGTCCAGCAACAATCAAAATTCAAATATCCATCTAACTTCGCTATGCACCAACAATCCTCAAGGTTTGCTGCCTTTGAGGTCAAGAAACCAGTCGTGTTAAACTCAAGTAAAGGAAACACAAGTAACATAAATTCTATCCTACACCATCAAGTACATAGATAAAAAGGATAACATAGTTTCCTATTATATATATATATATATATATATACTAGTAAAATGCACGTGCATCCGCACGTGTTTTAGTCAAATGAAACATTTAAAATTTTATAAATAACAATATTAATCAATACATAATGTATTAAGTATTTATTTCATATAAAATATAAATATTATAATATCAATAATTATACAAAATGATCTAATGTATTTTTTGTTAGTATTTTGAATTTATAAATGCATGTGCTCGATACATTTATCACACTTTTAAATATAATAGCATTCTGAATTTACAAATCTGTGTATTTTAATATAAATTGAGAATGTGTTTTTCATAATTATCTAGTAAACCTGTGGACATTTACAAAAAAGAAAAAAAAAATCAACTTTTGCGGATTCTTACTCTAAACAACTAATTTTGATAGATGCATGCAATAAGCATAGCAGATGGGTTTCATTTACATATAATTTTATATGTTTATTATATCCTAGCTATGAATATACTTTAGTAATTGTAAAGTAATATTTGTAAAACAAAGTAACATTTTAGATAATGATCTGTATATTGTAAACATTTGATGTGTGTATCTAAGATTCAATTTAATTAGTATGTTAGGAAGAATGATGAAACCATATATATAATTTTATTGTAGGTCGTAAATGGTTAGAGATATATTTTAGTCATTATAACTATATCATTCAATTATTTTCTAAGCTATACTTTCATTGTTCTTTTTTAACTGGGGGAGTTGTCAATGCCATGCATATCAATCCAACATATCTCCCCGCATAATAAATGTGTTCATATTTAACAGATGGATTATGCAGCCTGGAACTACTCTTCGTACTCAATTTTATTTGTCATAATATCTTTGGATTAGACATGATCGACTCATCTTAAATGATCTTATTTCTTCTCTTTCTCAAAATATCATTCCATTTATCACTCAAGCAAAGACTTCTCATGAGCCATGAACTACTTTATATGATACATATGCAAAGCCGTCCTATGGCCGAATAGAATAAATTAAACAATACCTCAAATCCATGCAAAAAGGTTCTCAAAAAATTTCTAATTATCTTAATGTTGTAAAAACTAAAGCTGATGAATTAGTCGACAGATCCGGACGATATTGGGAATCTTATTTCGAACTATTTGGGAGATGACTATAAAGAGTTGACTAGGGATGTTCAATCACGTGACACCCTTATTGATTTTGAAGAGCACCATGAAAAGCTAATTAATTATTAGACTCTTTCGTCTAAGATGCAACCGGTCGCCTTTTCAGGTCTTGCTACAACTCATTTGACAGTATGACATCCCTCTCCCAGCGCTAGTTTGTTTCCACGTCTTACTATTCTTAATTCTTAAGAACATGCACAAAATACTTTATCTGATGCAGTTTGCTCGAGTTTCGCCCTAAAAAACTTATGGGTATTTCCAGTGTGCTAAGTGCAAAGGACATTGAGAGGAATGATGTAGTTCTTACCATGTTCAACATCTTAAAAAAAATCTCATTTTGTCTAGCCCTTCAACATTGCGTCGTTTTAACACATTTGTATGCTTCGTCATCTTCTCCATGGCTTCTTGATAGTGGTGCAACGGATCATGTTACCACTCATCTCAGTGATTTGGCATTACACACGCCTTATTCTGGCTCTGAAGACATAATGGTTGGTGATGGAAATAATATTTCCATCACACACATAGGTTATATTTTTCTCTCTATGCCTTCAACTTATTTACATTGAAGTTGCTCATGCGAGGGGCAACCACTATATTAATATTATATTATGCCGAAGTTGTTGATTTCCTTACGCATCCAGACAAAGGTCTGATGTTTGTTGGTGTCTGAAGTCGTCTGGGTTACAATTGAGTTGATATTCATGTAAATGAACCTCCGGGTGATGATCCGAACAACTTTTCGAGTGGATTTGAGAGCAGACCTACAAAATACACAAAAACGTGAGGTACTGAAACTTGCCTCCGGGGGGACACTCTGATGCTCAAGTCAATATTTGAATAGAAGAATTTCTATTGAGATAGTACGCGGGGATGTATAGCGAGCGTATAATATGAATACCTTGTAATTGAGGATGATGATCTTTTATATAACTCTCCCTCACGGGGAGTGAATTATGATGTTGAAGTCGCGGTCAAGGGAGTGTACCATGTATTGATGTAATGAAGCTTGTTATGGAGCAGTTATGGCTCAGGCTATAACGGAACGTAATTTCAAAGCCATCATTACAGCAGTTACTATCGTGGAGTAATGTCTGCATGAAGTCTGGAACGCTTATTGAAGAAAATATAACCGTTTCATGAGGTCGAGGATGAACTGTATTGTATTAAGCATAAATGACCAAGGTGACCTGCACGACGCCGGTAATTTCAAAACCGTGGACGTCTTGCATCTTGCCGGTTATAAGGGACAGAAGGGGACATGCGCCATGTCAGACAAAGGATGGAATGAATCATGTCGATTAATGATATAAGGGTGGCCTACGTTGTACTAAAGATAGATGTCTACGTGTACGGTGACTGATCTCACTCATGTCGATGTTCGTTGTGTTCCCATCATGTCTCATAATTTATTATCCATTTCTTAGCTTTGTCATGTCCATAATGTTTCTTTTGAATTCTTACTCTCTAAATTTATTTGAAGGATTTTCAAACCAGTACTCTTATGATGCGCCATGACCAGTTAAAAACGGATTGTATGAGTGGACAAACTCCCCCCTTCTAGCTTTTCGCGGTGAATAAAAAATTAATGAGTGCTTGGCATCATCGTCTTTATCATCCAGCTACTCCCATTCTTCAAGTTATTCTTTGCCAAAATGATCTAGAAGTTGCCACCACAATTGCTTCTTCCTATTGTTTTTCTTGTTTAGAGAATAAAAGTCGCAAACTTCCATTTGCTACTTCTATTTTATGTTTTTCCAACACCTAGAGATTATTTTCACTGACATTTGGACATCCTCCATTGTGTCGTGTGATGGTTAGAAATATTACATAATTTTGTTGATAATTTTTTCGAATGATACATGGTTCTATCTATTTATTCGTAAATATGGTGTGATTGGTGTTTTTATACCTTTTAAGGCACTTGTTCAAAAATTCTGATACTACTATTAAAATTATACCGATTTTGGGGGCGAATACATAGCCTTAAAAAGTTATATAGCACAAGAATGTATAACTCATCAAAACACATTCATGAGCACAATGTTTTTTCTTTTTCTTTCCGAGAGACGCATCTTCATCTTATCTTCATTCGCACACCTTTTATCAATGTCATTTACAAATATTTGACCATGTGTTATACTTAATGAGAAATTTTATTAGGGATAGACATTTTTAAGGGAAATATACAGAGAAAAAACACAATCGCACTTATATTATTTTTCTATTTCTATAAGTTGATAATGACTAATACATTATCCATCTAGATCAACACACTAATTATCTATGTTATTTAATACCTATCAATGATTATTATATTAAATGAAACAAATTAGTTGGGAGAAAATTTTTTTGGGGAAGCACACTCGCATAGGTTTACACTCAAAACTCTATATGATTTACACACTCAACATCGGCTCACCACACGTTTTTAGAATAGTAGAGAACGAAATTAATTAATAACACGAGTGCAGAAAATAATCCGTTAATAAATTAAAAATTGCTTATTCTTAAAACATTATTCTTAAATATTACTCCATCCGTCCCATTTTATTTGTCCTGTTTGAATTTTCACACAGATTAAGAAAAGTGTAGTTAATGCTTTGAATCACATTAAATGATCCAATATTTTTACACTTATGCCCTTTAAGTTGTTGTTGGAGCATTTAATGTTACACACTTTTTATTGTAAATATTGTAAAGAGTGAAGGGTATTTGAAGAAATTTAACAATTAATGCACAAAGTGGACACTTATTTTGGGACAAACCAAAAAGGAAACATGGACAAATAAAATGGGACGGAGGGAGTATTTCGTTTTTGTATTTTTATATTAATCAAGGATATTGATTGATTTTTTTATAATTTTTTTTATTTCGTTTTTCATTTTTAATTAATTATTTTTCGGTTTTATTGTTTTATATTAATAATGATCATTAATTAATTTAAATTAGGGAGAAACACTTTTTAGGAAGAAAAACTTTTTGGGGAAAACACATTCACACTTTTAGAATAGTAGATTGTAGAATTTTATATTAAAGGAAATACCTTTTTATTATTCAGTTCTACTCCTTTACAGCCGAGGTAAGGTACAAATATATAGTGCTTACAAAGAGAATCCCTTCCTAATACATTTCCTTGATTTCAGGGATCTTATTTAAACCGAAATATTCTACCTTAAACAGCATCACACATAATCACACATGTTGCACATTTTGCACATGTCTAATAATAAATGCATATAATAACCGAAATAATAATAAACAGTAAAAGACAATTAAGGACAGCTGCATATTTCAACACACCCCCCCCTCAAGTTGGTGCATGAATATCCTTCATCCCCAACTTGCTGACAAACTTCTGGAAATCTGGTTTCATCAGTGCCTTGGTGAGGCCATCAGCTGTCTGTTTAGGAGAGGAAGAAAAGGAATACATAGGGTGCCTTCTTCCATCTTTTCCTTGATAAAATGTCTGTCAATGTCCACGTGCTTGGTCCTGTCATGCTGCACTGGTTCATTGACTATATCAATTGCCCCTTTGTTGTCACAGAACAACTTCAGAGGCATACTGCACTGGACTCTTAGGTCTTGTAGTACCCTCCTTATCCACATTTCTTCACACACACCCTGGGCCATAGCCCTAAGTTCAGATTCTGAGCTGCTCCTTGAGACCACATTCTGTTTTTTGCTCCTCCATGTGACTAGATTGCCCCAAACAAAAGTGCAATACCCAGTCACAGATCTTCTGGTCTTGACACAGCTTCCCCAGTCTGCATCAGTATATGCTTCTATGCCCCGTTTTTCTGTTTTTTGGAAGAGCAGACCTTTCCCAGGTGCATCCTTTAGGAATTTCAGAATTCTATGGGCAGCATCAAGATGCTTTTGGGTTGGAGAGTGCATAAACTGACTTATGGAGCTTACAGCATATGTAATGTCTGGCCTAGTATGAGACAAGTATATTAGTCTCCCTACCAGCCTTTGAAACCTCTCTCTGTTTACAGGTGCTTCACCAGTATCTTCCCCTAGCTTCACATTGAACTCCATTGGTGTGCTGGCAGGTTTTGCATCTGTCATTCCTGTCTCTTCCAGCAGGTCCAAGGTGTACTTCCTCTGAGATACCACCAGTCCCTCTTTCGATCTGCTACCTCCATCCCCAGAAAGTACCTCAAGGGGCCCAAGTCTTTTATTTCAAATTCAGAGGCAAGCTGTCTCTTAACTTTATCAGCTTCTTCTACATCATCCCCTGTCACAACCATGTCATCCACATAAACAATAATGATAGTTAGCTTATTTTGAAGGGACTGTTTTACAAAAAGAGTGTGATCAGAGTGCCCTTCAGTGAACCTAATCTTCTTCAGAACTTGCATGAGTCTTTCAAACCATGCCCTAGGGCTTTGTTTCAGGCCATATAAGGACTTTTTCAGTTTGCACACCTTCCCCTGGAACTTGTCCTCAAAGCCTGGAGGCTTCTCCATGTAGATCTCCTCCTTTAGATTGCCATGTAGGAAGGCATTCTTGACATCTAGCTGTGTCAAGGGCCAGTCTAGATTTACTGCAACAGAAAGGATGATTCTGATGGTGTTGAGTTTTGCAACAGGTGAGAATGTCTCACTAAAGTCCACTCCATGGGTTTGAGAAAAACCCTTTGCTACTAGCCTAGCCTTGTGCCTCTGTATGGACCCATCAGTGTTATATTTGACTGAAAAAACCCACTTGCACCCCACTGTCCTTCCATCCTTAGGCAGATCCACCAACTCCCATGTCTGATTCTTTTTCAGGGCCCTCATTTCTTCTAGAACAGCATCCTTCCACTCTGGAACACTTAGAGCCTCTTGGATGGTTTTAGGTATTTGAGTGGTTTGGGTGGCTGAGATAAAGGCTTGGTATTTTTGGGATAGATAGTCATAGGAGATGTGATTGGACATAGGGTAGGTTGGTGTGTTGTACTTGGCACATTTTCTAGGTTGTTTTCTCAGGGCAATAGGTAGATAATCAATGGTCCTGTTTTCTGGTTGGGTTGGTTCTTCATTAGATAACTCACTGTCAGAAGACTCATCCTGGTTAGATTCTGCATTATCATTTTCCCTTGGATCCTGTGTATCAGGATTATCTTGAGATTCTGTTGGTTCATCTGGAGTTTGTAAGGTATCTACTGCAGACCTTTTACCTCTCCTTTGATAAGTTTTCCTTTAAAAGTTTCCAAAGGATTAGAAGATGGGTAGTTACTAGTAGGACCACCTTCCTCCCCTGTTTGATCTTTTGTTCCAGTGTGATCAAGTGTTATCCCTGGATCAGTGTTATTTTCTGGGATGAGACACATGTCAGATGTTGTATCCTCAGATTGGGCCTGTTTTTGTGATTTAAAAAAAGAGAGGTGTTCATAAAAGGTGGCATCCATAGTGACATATAGCTTCCTTTCTAGGGGATCAAAAAACTTATACCCTTTCTTAGTGGGAGAATACCCTAGAAAGACACACTTCTTGGCTCTAGGATCTAACTTGTTTCCTGTATTCTGATGAATGAACCCTATGCATCCAAACACCCTTAAGGGTAAATCACAAAACAGTCTGTTATCTTGAAAAACAGATTTGAACCTATTGAGGGGGGTTTGAAAATTCAAACTTTTGGAAGGCATTCTGTTAATTAGATTGTTGCAGTCAAAACAGCCTCCCCCCATAGGTATTTAGGACACTGAGCATAGATCATCAGAGCTCTAGTTATTTCTAGGAGATGTCTGTTTTTTCTTTCAGCCACTCCATTTTGTTGGGGTGTTCCCACACAAGAGCTTTGATGTACTATGCCAGTTTCCTCAAAAAACCTTCCCAAAATTGAGTTAAAGTATTCAGTTCCATTGTCACTTCTAAAGATTTTAATCTGTGTTTGAAACTGAGTTTTAACAAGGGAATAGAAGTTTTTAAACACTGTTTCTGCTTCTGACTTCTCTTTCAACAAATATATCCATGTGAGTCTAGTGTGATCGTCAATGAATGATATAAACCATCTTTTATTAGTCAATGTTTTGACCCTAGATGGTCCCCATATGTCACTGTGAATCATATAGAAAGGAGTTGATGGTTTATAAGGTTGAATGGGGTAGGATTTTCTGGTAAGTTTGGCCAGTTCACAAGTTTCACATTTTAAAGTTCCAACATTTTTATTCAAAAACATCTGAGGACACAACTTTTTCATGTAAGAAAAACTAGGGTGGCCTAATCTTTGATGCCAGAGTAGGATCTTACTAGGACTCACACTGGAAACAGAATTACATTGAACTTTTAAAACAGGAAAATTATCTAGGCAGAGTTCTTGGTCCAACACATAGAGGCCTTCCACACTCCTAGACTTGCCAATCATCATCTTCAAGTCCCTGTCCTGAAACAAGCAATTATCCTTAGAAAAAACTACATTGCAGTTTCTGTCCAATGTTAGTTTCTTAACAGATAATAAATTACAGGCTAGTTTTGGTACATGAAGAACATTTTTAAGTGTCATGTGTGCTGTGATAGGGATGGATCCCTTTCCTGCAATAGGGGTAAGAGATCCATCTGCTAATCTGATTTTCTGATTTCCTGGTAAAGGGACATAAGTGGAAAAAAACTCTGAATTACCGGTCATATGGTCTGTGGCTCCTGAGTCTATGACCCAGGATACCACCTGTTTGGAGCTAAGGAAAGCTGCATTACCTGAATCAACATAAGAGCAGTTTGGGGTGGAGTTTGTAGGAGTCTGGATCTTGAGAAGTTTGGCTAGATGCTCCAGTTGTTCTTGAGTGAACGGTGCTGTTCCAGAGTCCACTGAGGCCTGGTTTGCCTTCCCCCCTTCTCCCTTCTGACTTCCTACACCCTTGTTTTTCCATGCTGGTTTACCATGGATATCCCAGCAAGCCTCTTTGGTATGGCCAACTTTCTTGCAGTGCTCACACTTGGGCCTAGTTTCTTCCCTCATTCCTGGTGGTTGCTAGTGCTGATCCTTCCCCATCTACACTGGCTGTGGCATGTTTTCCCATGACTTTCCTTCTCGCTTCTTCTCTCCTGACCTCAGAGAATACCTCTCTCAGGGATGGTAGGGGGTTCCTTCCCAAAATCCTTCCTCTGGCCTCATCTAGTTCAGATTCTAGACCTGCCAAGAAGGAGTATACTCTTTCACTTTCCTCCCTCTTTTGGAATTTGGAGCTGTCAGCCGGGCATGCCCATGTCTCATTGTAGCATAGATCTAATTCTTGCCACAATGAGACCACCTCATTGTAGAAATCAGTCACTTCTCTGTTACCTTGTTTAATCCACCATATTCTGGTTTTGAATTCATAAATTTGCGATGAGTTCTCAATGTCAGAATACATTTCCTTGATTGCATCCCACATGTCCTTTGCTGTGGGTAAAAACATGTGTGGGCTTGCTATGTTCGGCTCCATAGCATTGATCAACCATGCCTTGACTAAGGAATTTTCAGAATTCCATTGCCTTCTTCTTGGATCTCCTTCTTCAGGTGCCTTGGCTTCACCAGTTAGATAGCCAAGTTTGCCTCTGCCATCAATCGCCAACTGAACGGTATTAGACCACTCTAGATAATTTTTGCCGGTGAGTTTGCGGGAAGTGAGTAGCAGGGATGATGAGGATGAATTTGAGGTCTCATCATTCCCTGGCACCCCTTCTGTAACAGTACCACCGGTTATGACCCCAGAGGAGGTGACTGACCTCTCTCCGGCCATGGCGGCTGCCCTGTAGTTCATTGACAACCAGGTATTTTAGAACCTAAGCTCTGATACCATGTAGAATTTTATATTAAAGGAAATACCTTTTTATTATTCAGTTCTACTCCTTTACAGCCAAGGTAAGGTACAAATATATAGTGCTTACAAGGAGAATCCCTTCCTAATACATTTCCTTGATTTCAGGGATCTTATTTAAACCGAAATATTCTACCTTAAACAGCATCACACATAATCACACATGTTGCACATTTTGCACATGTCTAATAATAAATGCATATAATAACCGAAATAATAATAAACAGTAAAAGACAATTAAGGTCAGCTGCATATTTCAACATAGATATATATATATATACACACATTAAAGCCTGGGGGAGAAGATGGCACCTTGAATCTCCATAACAAAACAGGAGATGGAATGGCAGCAGCACTGCTCAATGGTACCGTCACACCATTCATATCATTTGGCTGAGATGAAAGCATGAAATCTCCTTCCCCACTATTCCCAGGGTCACTGGTATCTATTGTTAACAGAATTCAGTCAGAACCCAAACAAAATGGTTGAAAAATGTAAAAAAGGACTTCCAGCATAAAGTTAATGTATTTTCTTACCAAGATCAACGACAACAGCTCTGCTACCAGACTTCCTTAAATGCGGACTGTTGATAGGAACAGATGCAGGACCTCCAAACATGGATTGAGGTGGTGGATTGTAAAAAAAAGTCACATGAATGTCACCAAATGGACATACAATACCTGCAACTCAAAGTGAAATACAAGAAAACCATGAAGAAAACTAGAATCTATGCAAGCCAACAAGAATAATTTGTGTGTACAAGACTACAGCCAAGTACATATGTCTTATCTTAAGGGCATCCATCCGCTTTCCAGAAATATTTATGGAAGCTGCGTTTGCAACATTCTTACAAACCAAACAATAGGCAATGTAAAAGAGACTCGAAAGGTGTAACGAATGCACTGGACATCTTTAAAACTTGAAATGCCACGTGGGGAGGCACATGAATACGAGTATAGAGATGCACAGGTAGTGGGGAGTAGCAAGGGCAGGAAACCAGAGATATATAGGAACCATTTCAATTACAGGTCGTAGCGGCTTGCCCCTACGAGGAAAATATAAAGAGGAGTATCAGGCGGACAAGCGGGCAGAAAGATACTGGTGACTACTCCCTACGAGGAAAATATAAAGAGGAGTATCAGGCGGACAAGCGGGCAGAAAGATACTGGTGACTACTCTATCCGTAGGGGCAAGCCGCTACCTGACCTGTAATTGAAATGGTTCCTATATATCTCTGGTTTCCTGCCCTTGTTACTCCCCACTCCATGTTGGTTATGCCAACTTATTTTACCTGTGCAGCTCTATAATCGTATTCATGTGTAGTGCTGTTAACAAGCCGAGCCGAGCCGAGTAGCTGATGTTCAAGCTCGAGCTCGTTTATTATCGAGTATGCTCGGCTAGGCTCGGCTCGTTAACACAAACGAGCCTAAAAGCCTGTTCGAGATCGGCTCGATAAGAAAGGAAAATGTTCGAGCTCGAGATCAAGCTCGCGAACAGGCTCGAACTCGAGCTCGGCTCGTTCAACAGAAATTTTTTGGGAAGGTAAGATAACAGCCTATCAGCCTTACAAACTCAAAAAAAAATACACGGCAATAATCCAAATCCAAATACAACAGCTAGCAAGTACAAGTTACAACTTACAAGGGTTCAAAATGAGTTAATTGACCGGATTACATTACATAACCCAAAAGCTTAGTAGATTCTTAGACAAAACAGTCCAAATGTCTAATACATAAAAAACAAACAAAATCCTTCTTCGTATCACCCCAGCCACTAATACACAACACGGCACCTACATTTGAATAACAAAGAAACTCATTTAGATATTCACCTTAACCGAAAAAATGTACAAATCTACTAAATGAATATGAAAAGATACTCGATCGTTATAAATTCGAATTTACGGACATTAAATATGAGCTGGAATTTTGTTCACTTGATGATTAATTATCTTTTACATATAATCCTAAGCACCTTATAATCATCCTCACATAAAGATTAATGACCCTGTGCATTTTCTTAACTCTAAAAACCATAACACACACTCTTCAATTAAAGAAAACAAAAGGCAGCCACATGTAGATATTAAAAGAACAAGAGGAGAAGAGGAAATTAAGAAGAGGGACGGAGAATAATTTGCAGGCACACTCCAATTGGAATTCCTCACAGAAAGTTCATGTATGTCTATTTTGGTATTTCCTCCACTCCACACATAATGCTTAAAACATGTATGCTTAAAACGTAGGAAATGAACTTTAAAAAAAGGGGCTTAAAAGTTGAAACATTGCCATCATTTTACCAAACAGAGAAGCCATAATTGCTTATTGTTTGCCTTTCTCAAGGTTTCAACATAAGTCGTCAAATCCTGATAAATGTAGTGTAACTTTTTCACTATTAAACAATCTCAAACACGTAACCTAGGTTGCACGGTTACAGATACGTCGATATGGAATATGCAGGTGCGATATTTTTGAAAAATATAGAATACGGGTATGGAGATATAAATATGAAATTGTACGTAATGAAACTATAAGGTCCAAATATAAATAATAAAGCACATTAACACATAAAACAAAGCAATTTTTTAATCATTTTGATAGTTATTCATCATTTTAGACAGCTTTTCATCTATAATCTGGAGGTTTATTACTTAATTTTCAACATGGTTCTTCATATGTATATCCAATCCCTTATCTACACTCCAATTGAAATTCCTCACACTTCATATGTATGTCTATTTTGGTATTTCCTCCACTCCACACACACAGGTACACATATACTAAAGTCATGATTTTGGAACCAAAATCAACGCTTTCTTTATGTCCATTCGAGTTAAGAGGAAATTAATGTCAAGTTTCCAACATAAAGATGATTAAGCACCTAAACAAATTATGTTCACTTGATGATTAATTCCAACATAACCCGTATTGCAGCAAGAAACAGAAAAATATCAAATTAATCATGGTCAAGATTGGAACAGCAAGAAACAAGGAAGACGATGCAGCAAAGAAGCATGAAATAAAAAGTGCTTCCCGATCCCGGCTTACCGTGAAGGAGTAGAAGACGATGGGCTGCCGGAACGAAGACAATGGACGGCGACGAAACCGATTGATTCCGTTATGCTATTGAAAGAACAGGTAGCAGCCAACTAGCCAAGCAGGTGACGCGACGGCGGCGGACTAAGGGTTGTGAGGGAGATCGGCGGTGAGTTAAGTCCGGAGGGGAGAAGGGAGAGCGGCGGGGGTATTATGTTTAGGGTTAGGGGTGTTCACGGTTCGGTTCGGTTAATAACCGTAACCGAAACCGAACCGAAAATTTCGGTTACTTAAAATTGAAAACCGAAACCGAACCGTTTTAAGAATGTAACCGAACCGAAAAATTCAGTTAAATTCGGTAGGTTAACCGAAAACCGAAATTATCGGTCCAATTCCACGGTTAACCAAAAAACGAAAACCGTGCACAAACACCTTGTCAAATTACCCCGAAAAAATGGTAAAATACGAGGTAACAGCACTGCAAGTCGTCGATGTTTCTCCAAAAGTGCGAGGACTATCCCTTATCTTTTAACTTTGTTAGCAGAACTGTCCCTTATCAATACATTTCACGAGACTAATTCAGCTAAAAACTTGAAAAAGATGAGAGACAATTCTGCCAAAAGAAGATTAAAACTTAAAAGTTGAGGGACCGATCAAACCATAGTGATCTCATCCCAAAAAGAATTTAAAGGAAGATAAACCGATCAAACGAAAATCAATGAAAACTCTCTAACATATGATACCAAGTTACCAACTTTCAATTAAAGACAGATATGAAGGATTAGCAGAAGAGCTTTCAGGTGATAAAAACACAATGGGTTCGGTTAAAAAATAAAGTTAATTACTGAAAAGGGATACTCATTCGAGCTCTTACCGGGTAAGAAACTCCTTCACCCTCTCTTCTATGCTGCGTGTCGGCGTGAGAGAAGAAGAGCAGACAAGGGTTCATGAGCTTCGTGGTTGCTGCAGTGCCGCCGTGTAAGGAGAGGAGAGGAGAGGAGAGGAGAGGAGAGGAGAGGAGAGCCGCCGCCTATTTAGGGTAAGGATGAGAACTTGCGACAGGGCAGAGGGGTTTCCATTTTCCAACGGGTTGGGATTTAGGGTTAGTCTTAGAAAATAGAAAGTGGGATTAGGGAATTGGGATTTGGGAGTTGGGAGACGTAAGCAGTATTTAAGTTCATAAGAGCATTCGGATAAAGGGTTATTCTGATGCAGGGAGGCTTCAATAGAGAGCTGTATACGTGGTAACATCTGGATCACACACTTTCATCCTCAATAGGGAATTGCATACGTGGCATGAAAGTGTGTGGTCCAAATGTTGCCACGTATGCAGCTCTCTATTGAACCATCCCTGCATCCGAATAACCCTCGGATAAAATTCAGGACAAAAAATAGAAATTAATTATTGAACTTAAATATTTACATATATTTCCTAAAAAAAAAGAAAAAATTAACTATATATATAATTTTCGGTTCGGGTAATGGTATCACAGTTCGGTTATATTTGTTCGGTTAACGGTTCGGTTATTCATTCGGTTCGGATACGGTTAATTTTCAGCATTAACCGTAACCGAACCGAATTTTACGGTTTTTATATTACATGAACCGAAACCGAACCGGCGATATTTATTAACCGAACCGAACCGAATTGCTACAATTCGGTTCGGTTTTTGGATAATCCATATCCGTGAACACCCCTATTTAGGGTTGAACGTTGAGGCTGAATGGAATGACTGACTGATGAATGATGATAATTGAGGATATTTGTCTGATATTTGTTATTTTATATTTATTATTTATTTATTTATTTATATCATATATAATATAAGTTCGCGAACATTAACGAGCGTTCACAAACAGGCTCGTATTCGCTCGTTTAGTAAACGAGCAGGAGAACCTGTTCGAGCTCGGCTCGATAGCATAAATGAACGAGCTCGAACGAGCTTAAATGAGCTGAGTTCGAGCCATGTTCGTAAACGTTCGGTTCGTTTAACAGCTCTAATTGCAAGGAATGGTCCGTGCTCTCTCTACTTGGACTTCACAAAAGAAAATGGTAGTACAATAAGGAGATTTGTGTATATTTTTTTGTCACCACCGCAAAAACATTTTGCCATCACATTCTACGGATAAATTTTTACATGTAAATGTAGTGACGGGATTATATATATTTTGTACCAATAAAACCTTTTTATTTTTACATTTCTATACTATTAGCCATAATAAGTTATGTATATTATTATAATATATATAAGGGAAAATATTGTTTAAAAAGGGAAATAATGAAAAACGACATTTTTATGAGGGGAATAGTTTAAAAAAGGAAAATAATGAAAAATGACATTTTTCTAAATGTAATAATTACTACTTTCTTCTATATTAAAAATGATAAAATAAGGTTTGTTGGACAAAAATACCCTGTTTTCCTTGATATAATGAGGTTTTGCTAGACAATCTAATTCCTTCAACTTCTTTTCATAAAAAAAACCCATCAACTTTTGTTAAGGCTTATGGAATAAAATTAGAGCAAGAATGACGAGATATTCTCGTTGAAAAGAAAAAATAAAATAAAATGATGAGAAATTGTGATCATACCAGCAAGTCAGCAACCAACCTAAAATACGGATTGCTTTCACTACTTAAAATCTTCAATGCACCCTGGTCTTCGCCTTGTGTCATAAAACAAACCCCCACCCCTCATTTACACACACATGTTATCAGGAAAAAGGTGAATAAGTTAAAACGCTCTGGAGAAATAAATTTGGGAGAAGGAAGAAACAATGGGAATCTTCCAATTTCTAGCGAAACCGTTCATCGTTTGTGCAGACCACAGTAGAAGAGGTTGATCGTCTCATCGTGAGGGTTCTTGATACAAGTTTCACCTCAATTATTAAGTTTTCAGTTGCAGACCTAGTTTAGAATCTTGTGAATTTCTGGGTAATTTTCCGAGTTATAGATGTTATAGATTGTTGTGTTGGTGATGGTTAACGCACTTTTATGTGTTTGGTTTGTAGAAATCTCGTAGGAAGGGAGAAACACGGAGATTATTATCGTTTGCCTTTTTGGATAGTTTTTTCTGGAAATTAAGAGGCAAGAGAGTGTTTTTAATCGGGTTGTTTGGGTGTTATGATATTCATGGTATTGTTTAGAGTGCCTTTGAGCTGTTATTGGAGGTTTTAGATATGATGGCTAATCGGAGGGTGAGGAAGATTGGTACCCCCTACCGGCCGTGTTGATATTCAAACAAACCAAACACTCCCAAATGTATTTCAATGCCATCAGTTTCAAGTTATGGTATAAAATGTAGGGTATAAACCCATCTAAAAGAATAGACAGGTCAAGATGTGGATCAGAAAAGAAAAAAGGGCCTACGAAAGGGGCGCCAGTTTCCATAAACATACAACTAATAATACAACTAAAAGAGTATCATGGAAAACTAAATAAACAATAGGAGAGCATGGAAGCACAAAAGCATCTCAGGCTATCCATCCAGTATTATTATTAATAATAAGTTTACAAGTGGCAAGTCCTAAAAATTTCGCCGCGCATCGCATCAATAGGAGTGTGATCAAGGAAGGGTGTACCGCTCAGGACTTAAATACAAGCCATTCTTTTCCAACAGGGATAGCCCTTAACTTCATTCCTGCCAAATCTCGATGCGTAGAGTCTCAGGTACTCAAAGTCCTGCAACACCAATCATCAGATCAAATCAAGGTTCTTAAGGGACATGAGTCCCAAAAGGAGGTCTTTAAATACACCGCACCTACCATGATATCACATTAAAAATTGACTTTCAAAAAGTTTTAGTATGATAATAGACCTTTCAAAAGTCGATTATATGGTCTATATTCAACTTTTATGAAGACTGGGTGTGCATTTATAACAAATATAAAAGGGGACATTTCACCTGCAATCCACTCAAAAGTCTCTCCAGTCTAACTGAAGCAACAGGTAATGAAGAAGAGGAGAAGACCTGACCCAGGGTAAAACAAGACCCCGTCTCCCGGAGGAAGACCACGCCTGAATCTTATCTGCAGAAGACATCAAAAGAGTCGATATCACATCAAAACTGGCTATGCAGTACAAGTGATATTACACCATCACATTGGAGGCAGCTAACAACCTCAGCACTGGGAACGGTTGCCTTCTCGTAGCAGTTGGCACCCCAATATAAAAATCCCGTTCCTCCTTCTTTCCATACACGCCACATTACTGCACGATGTTGCGTGCCTCGCATCCCTATATGCCAATTCGGATGAGGATCAGATGGTCCCATGCATATATATGTCCACCATTCCTGCTTTAGATTTTAAATGCTAACAATTAGCAGCTTGAGTAAAACTAAAAAAATAAAATAAATGAAAACTTTCTCTTCCTCTTGATGATGGCAGCAACCATATGCACATGCAATTTATCAAGTTGTTATGTCTTAAATAGCAGAGTGCGTCTAATTTAATCACCAGAACATGCTTTCAAAATTTAGAAGCAACTGAGGAAAAACGAAATCATATTAAACAGAACAGAACGCGCAGACACATCGTCCATAGAGTACCTCTAATTAGGAACCAAACCAAGTAGATAAGATAATGATTCAATTGTTCTAATTGTCATGACATGGACGCTCGAAACAATTCTGACAGTGAATGAACTACTCCAAGAGAGCACAAAAGGAGAATGAGTGATTTCACAATGCCATCATACATGAGCTATTCTTTTTTATCATAGTTCAACATAAGTTGTCCACTTCATCTAGTATATCGATCCTGTTTTTTACCATAAACCAAAAGTCATTAGGAAGTGTAATTTATACAATTATATCTTAACAGAAACCTTTGGTTAAACAGCTGTTAAATTTTGAAAAATAAATAAATAAGCATCTTGCAAAAAAGAAAGGGGGTACAATGGCTATTCACTAATACAAAAATATCCACCATAAAAAAATTAACATACCAAAACCCTTGAATGGGAGTACAAAGGGAAAGAAGGCCACGGACCTTGTTAATAACACCACTCACTCACCTAAAACAAAAATCAGGGACAATGAACTGAGTAGCTAAAAATAGTACCTTGTGCAATAAATTTGAGTATGAGGACGAAGAAACTCAGGGACTTTCACAAACGCATCAAAGTTGTTAGAAGCAAGGGGTGCATCACTTGGTCCTGCAGAAAGTTCAAGAGGGATGGATTGCAAGTGAGTAATTCCAACAAGTAAATCTTCACGTATAATATCAGGGCATAAAATAAACTATAAAAATATACTGTAAGAGCGGAAGCTTAACAAGAGAAGAGGGAAATAACTAGTAGTTTATTTCATCAAGTAGAAGCTTACTCTATTACAAGAGAGGCTAGTTGTTTATATAATACAACATAGCCCCCAGAAAAGCAGACAGGAAAAACTAGCCGTTGGCAGTCTTGTCCCAACGGCTAGTTGGGATTTCAGCCAAGACTTAGAGCCCGACAGAAGATAAACTATTACAAGTTTAATAAAATAGGAAAAAGACTTAGGGAAAATATTAGAATTAATCAGACTTAGGGAAAATATTAGAATAAATCATGATGATTAATTCTAACACTCCCCCTCAAGCTGGTAGATGTATATCAAACATGCCCAGCTTGCCAACATCATCATGAAACACCTTCCCAGGTAGGCCCTTGGTGAATAAGTCTGCAACTTGATCCTTAGAGGGCACAAAAAACACAGTAGTGATCAGTCCACTTTCCAGCTTTTCTTTGATAAAATGTCTATCCACTTCTTTCACCTGCAACAAACATTTAATTCTTTTTTTTTTGTTTGTTCATGTAGATAATCTATAGTAGTTGGTCTTCTTCTTCTGGTGAATAAAGTTGATGTTTGTGGCTGTTTGACTAGATTTAATTCATATATAGTACGCAACCGTTATAATTTGGTTTCTTATGACTTATCTTTTTTTCATTATCACTTTGTCCTTGCCCTGCAATATAATATTGGTGCTGTGTTTTCTCATTCATGAATGAAGTGGTGAGATGCTGCTGCAATCCTGCTAGGCTGTTTGTTTGGGATCATGGAGATAAAGGGAGCAACAGGGCCTCATTTTGCTGCCCCATCAAGCTTTGCTGCCTTGGTACTGTGTGTCAGCAGAAAAATGTCATTTTCGTCTACATCAAATCTACATAAGCAAGTATATTACACATTTTCATTCTATTGTCCATTGTGTAACAATAATTTAGTCTATCAGTCTTTACACCGGTTTTGCAGCTCTTAATGAGTTTAAATACCCCTCAGCTCTTACAGACATAATCAATTAAAAAATTCATCCGTTTTGTTTGCATATCAACAGGGGCTTCAAATAAAACTGGTTTCTTCATATCTCCGAATTTCATGGGTAGACACCGGATGACAGCATCAATATCCTTCCATGAGCAGCAAATCCAATTGATGGGTGTCCTTTTGAAATAGTTTCAGAAAATTATTTTTGTGATCGATTTTGGTGCTATATTTGCTGTCCTATTATTCAAATTTTTTTTTTTTTTTTTGTAATTTTGGATCTTGATTGCTCTATGGTTTTTGATTCAGGAGGAGCTAGATTAACTTGAAACCATTGGTGAATCTTCCATTGTTTGCAGAGAGTAGTGAATCTTCAATTGTTTGCAGAGAGTATGTTTAATGAAACCATAACGTGTTTTTATTTTTCAAAAAATTGAGCAATTTCCTTCATAAAATGAGCTAATTTGTTAGATATACAAATGTTAATTGTCATCCTGTGTTTCCCGTCAGTGTGCTCTTTCCATACCATCTGCTGATTTTTCGCATTTAGTACTTACATTGTTAGGGCTGGTTTTATGCCATGTATGTTGATATGTCCTGCATTTTGGTTCCTTTTTACATTTAACATTTGTATCTGTTGATGTTGTTCGTTTGTCTTTTTTTTCCCTTCTTTATGGCTGTCCTTAAAGAACCAATTCCTCTAGCCTTGCAGGCACTTTCAACTTCAGTAACTTTGCACACATGTACAAACATGATGATACTATCATACTAATGAATGAATTGGTAAGTAACTTCTTTGTATTCTTTGTTCTTTATTCTTTTGTTTCCCATTGATCTTAAACCCTAAAAAATGGTATTTGTAATATGCATTTGCACGATGTTGTTATCTATTATTATACTATTAATGTCTTTATTCCACATTCAGTCATCCTTTCCTAATCAATCACAAGGAAGGGGAAACATGCTCCTCCTGTGCCTATTCAGTGAATTTCTTTAGCAATTTGCCAATCTAACCCTTATATGAAAATAAACGTGTCATTGTACATGCCCATGATAGGTACCTTGCTTCATATGCATTTCTTGCTTCAAATGATATATTGTATATATTCATTCAAATTGCTTAGATCATCGTGTGTAAGAACATGTTTCCTATCCTTATGTCTCATAGGACACCGATTCCTCAATTTCCGCCGCCTTGAACTTGGATAATTGAATTACGGCCACCGTCATCACCGGCTTCCTCGGCTCAGGCACAGTAAATCATAATGCCTTTTTACTTGCAATTGTTTGTGCTATATTTTTGCTCAATTATTATGTATTTAATGCTTAATATTGATAATCAACTTTGTGTGTGTGTTTTTGTGCTTTGAAATTAAGGAGCTTTTCTCCAAAAAAAAAATATTAAGGAGCTGGAAATGATGTTTTTGTTAGGTAGCTAAAAATTGTTGGGACTTTCTAAAAGTGCAGAATTTGTTTTTGTAATTTTGGCAGGCAACGCTCTTGAATCATATACTCACGTCTGATCACGGGAAGGGCATTGTTGTGGTAGAGAACGAGGTGAGTTTATTTTATTGGTTATGAATTTAAGTTGTTCATATTGGGCTAACAATTTTAGGTCATTGTCTTTGGTATCTGGCTTAAGCATCGTGTTTCCGTTGCTTGGTATGTTTTCAGATTGGACTTTAGGTAATTCTTCGTGTAGAATTATAGTCGTATTATGGAAGATTTTGTATTGTCTTTTTACTCTTTGTTCTTGGTTACAAATTTATAACATCAAAGGTGATAAATTTGAAGTTCAGTTGTGTTTATGTTTCATCCTTCAAAAACATAACTAATGAAACGCCTTCACGCGTGTTCTGATCGATTAAATGGCGGTTTGGTTAGAAAGTTACTATTAGTATCTTGTGATTTGTTTTTGTTTATTTTTTATTTTTAGAACATGTTTTTAGTTTGTTTATCCAGTTCGGTGAGGTTGGTATTGATAGCTCATTAATTGCTAGCCATTCCTCCTCAAATGAAGACATTGTCATGGTGAATAATGGATGTCTGTCTTGTACCGTACGAGGAGATTTTGTTAAAATGTTTTTGGATTTGGTCAAGAAGAAACGGACAAGTTTGATCATATCGTAATCGAAACAACATATAAACTACATTTTCTTGCACGAAAACAAACAGGAATTCCACAAGTTTGAGTAACTTTTCAGTTGTTGTATCGTATGCGCCATTATTGGATTTAGGATACGGATTGACCTTTTGAAGAACAAACTTTGATAAAAGATTGCTAAAAATTGAATGGCTGACTAGAAATCTAATCTTCACACAGGTCTAGCAAAGACAGGTCCGGTGATCGAAACTTTTTGTAGCAACGAAGTTTTTTCATGGCATGTGAAGCTTTATGGGGTTGTTACGTTGGCTGATTCCAAGCATGCTCTACAGAATTTAAATGAGGTGAAACCAATATTTGTTGTCAACGAGGCTGTGGAGCAAGTTGCACACGCGAATCGTATAATCTTGAACAAGGTGAATCTTATGCACTTGGTTTTCTCAGTAACGTCGTTCGTTATCTCACTCAAGAACTTTTACAGATTGATTCGGTTACAGAGGAAAACCTAGATGCACTTATGAAAAGAATCATGGTGAGCATATTTTCGTTATAATATTGTGTTTGAAACTTAAGACTATAGAGAGGTGTCTTAAACTTTATGAAGTCATATTATGATAGTTTTTGGAACGTTTGTTTTGAGTTTTCCAACAAGATGGTTGAATTCTACGTTGCACGGATACGAGATTTTTAGAAAATATAGGATATGGGTACTGAGGCCATATATGTAGATATTAAAAATATGAGGACTGGTTCGCTTCATTTTTGGTAGTATTTTATCGTTCTGGACATCCATTTATTCGTTATATTGTGTTTTTTCACTCAATTGTCAACATGGTTCTTCGTTTCAAACATCCAAGTTATGGATATGCATACATAAATCCCGTATGCAACTTTTGAAAATTACAAATCCACCATTAGGTGCATGTATCACAAGTATACGGTGTGTTTCTGTGTTGGATATGCATGAATTATGTTTCTAGATACATTCACCCTTATGAATACGGTCTGATTTTGCGCCTTTTGTCCAGCATATAAATGGGATCAGTTGAAGCTGGCTAAATTCGAGGATGTTGATATGAATACAAATTCGGTTTGTCTTTAGGTGCAAAAATTGGTGTGTAGTATATGTGAATACATTTTTAACCTGCAGTATCAGGTTCTGGCTACTCTTGAATGATGAGTACATATTCAGTCTGCCATTTTGTACAGAGTCTGGTGTGTACTGTGTAGTTCTTCTTTGGTTATAGATATGTTGTAGATCGAGGTCTTAGTAGGAAGAGATCATGCCTTTCCTGTAAGTCTTTCTTACCCTTAGCTATCAAGACATATCATAGTTTCGTGTCATTCTACAAGAAATAACTCTTGCAGACTCTCTTAGATACAAATAGTAATATGTGCTTGCCAAGATATCCTTTTTTGGTGATATGGCTACCATTTTTCCCCTGTTATTTGTAAACCTGCCCTTTGTGTTGCTTATGTAACATGTTGCTCCATGTTGTGTTGTTTGTTACAGGTCTGCAATATGATTAAAGTTGAAGGAATATCAACAGAAGCTATTAAGCACACCTCACCTCGGTTCTGATGGCTATTTCTTAGGTTTGTTGATTTAGCACCATGTTTTTTATACAGTCTTCTGAGGTAGTTTTACCAAAAAGGTGTTAAATTCTGTTATTTTTAGCAGTCATCATTGTTGTTTACTGTTATCTTTCTTTTATTCAGTTAAGTTATGTTTTATATAGCTAAGGCCCTTAGGTCACTTTGTGTAGTAGTTAGCTGATAATCACCAGCAAAACGTGTCGAGTTATGAGACAGAACCACCATGACTGCTTGTTGTTTGGGTAAATCTGTGCTTTACCTCTCCTTCGTTTTTTTCATGATGATGAAGTTGGAAATATTTTAAAGGCTCTCGATAAACTAATTCTCTTATCAAAAGAATAAATATTGAATAAAAGAATAAGAATTGCATTGTTATTAGTAACGTGATATTCGGCCACCAGCTTTCCAGATTTTACTAATGATAAGTTTTCTTCTGTGTGGAATCGTGCTGTTGGAGAATTGAATGTGGCTGATGGTGGCAATATGAGCCGGTAAGATTAAATACACTCTATGTACAGTTCCTTGTCAGCTGTTGGTTTGGCCCACGTACTCTTTTGATCCTTTTTTTGCTAAATAAATAAGGTTCTGTAACACACACACACACACACGCACACTTATAAGTTTGTGTAGTTATGGATTTTTTTAGACAAATTCCCTATGAAAGCTCCTTCAGAATATGGGGTGTTCTCCATGAAGATTTCCAGCTATAATTCTACCGAATAATTTATGCCCATTTTACAGCGTGTCTGCCAAATGCTCAATCGATGTTAAGTCGTGAATCTATACTGAGTCAAAAAAAGGGGACATATGATGAGTTCAGTATATATGTTGTCTTGCCTTGGACAGTTGTTTTCAGTCAGTCCATTATCTGTTGAATGTTTTTTCTCACTCATATTTATCCACGTCGGTTTATATTTCTTGAGTAATTACTATGAAGGATATGCCCAATTGGCTATTGAATTTGTTGTTAATTAGTAATGAAGGATATGCCAAATGCCACATCTCTTTATCCATGTTGGTCGAGTTTTCATATATGATGTCCGTTAATAATCTCATTCTCTTTTGTTAGTACTACTATCATTAAAGGTATGGTGACTCTGCCATTGGACTTGTAAATCTTTTTCAGGTGAGGCAGTGAACAAAGAAGTTAATGAACACTATTAGTTTGTTCAAACGCTTGCTTTTGAATCTTTTAGTTTTAGATTGTTTCACCACAAAATCTTATTACATCAAATACCTTTTCTTTTTTTTTTTTTGCCTTTATTCTCACACGAGTCATGATGGATTCTTCGCATTATTCTAATTTCTATCTACTGGTTTATGGCCTTTTGATTGTGTAGTTGTTCACATGAGATAGAACCGCCCCGTTTTCGCCCTGCCTAGGCAACCCCTTTGTCTGACCTCTACACTTACGAAAAAGACAATATTTAATAGCTTTATATGTATTTACTCTGCTTAGCTTGTCTTTATACATGTCTATGCTTTAACACTAATACTCGATATTGAACATTACTACAATATGTATGTGTTTGACTTAAAGAAGAAAAACACTCGAGATGTGCTTGCCATAACTCCTTCCAAGAAGTTTTGGACGGTTCTGGTTCAATGTATGAAAAACTCCAATACAAAGGTGTCTCCTTCCGGTAACAATGCGACTACAATAGCTATATGTTCATTGACATGCATGTGTGCCCTTCATTTCCCTTTTGTCAGCCGTTATTTGTGGTTAGACTAAATTCATTTTAGATTAGATTATGTCCTGCTACTAACCTTTTAAGCATTGCAGGGCACACTGGTGTTAGGGGTACTATGAATAAACATCTTATCACAAAGTTGGCCATAATTTTGCAGCGTTTATATATTCTTTGCCTAATGTTGGTGCCAAAGAAACCGTGCCGTAATTTCAAGTTGGCGTGTACCCCTGCTGGCTTCTGTATGATACAACTTTGGTGGAGTCCCTTCACAAACCTATTCTTCCCAACCTTCCTTGCGTGCTCATTTTTACAGCCTTTTTAAACGTGCCCAGATATGTTCATACTGGCGTGCCCATTGGTATGTCAATTCTTGTATCTGATGTCGTTTATCAATTTTGTGCATCCTTTTTCATATCAGTATAGCAAACATTTATACCAGTTATTATTGGGTGTCATTGACCAACAATCAAGTATCCGTTCTGCATGCAACAAATAAGAGTATAATCAGCTGATATTGTGGATTTAACAGCGTTGTTTTCGTGGTTTTGAAAGGTTTATGGAAGCTGTGTTTGTTGGTGTGTTTTTTCCTCCCATCCAGATGTTTATTGACAAGCAGCTACTTCCACGGAGTTGATAAATATATGGTGACATAATCCAATTGCTGTGTTGTGCAAGTAGAAGCAGTATTATTTTGAAATTTAACTAACAACGTTGAAGACCTCTCTTCACTTGGTTGCATTCTAGACGATTGTTGACGAATCCTCCCGTTTTTCAGGAATTCTTCTCTCATCTGTCAAGAGAGTAGACAACATGCATGTTGGCTCATTTCTTGGCAAAACAAAGCTTATCGCTAGCAGGTTTAAAACTCTGGGGTGAGCTCTATGCCGCCGTTTCATGTATTTCAGCCTTGCATTGCTGATTTGGCGTAATAATATATATATTTTCCTCATATAAAAAATTAAAAAGCTACCAAATTCATTACATATAGGATTCAATGTTCTCGTTAGGACTCTATCTAATGATTCTACATGTGGCCTCCATTGCCTCTAGTTTAATCCAGTAGTCACCTCCAAAATATAATGAATCCCATAACTATTTGAGTCCATCGGCCTTTATTAGCCTAAAATATTTAACCAAAAATTTGCATATAGTTGTTCTCAGTGATCTGCCCACAGTTTGTAGAATACTAGACAAGTGTCTTTGATCGTGCAAAAGCTATAATCTTCGACTAGGTAAATTATCAAATAATCCGTTCAAATTTAATATTTCTGTTAATATTGATTTATTTTTTTTGACTTTGTGTGGGAGACTAATTCATCAAGCATAACAATAGCCGGCAACAATTCTTGTGATACAAATTAATTAATCACTTTGCTGTTTTATTTTGTCTTTTCTATTGGCCCTTGAATGTTTTGGTTTTAATTAATTAAAAGAGTGTCCTTTTTTTTAAAAAATAAATAAATAATTAAAACTGGAAAAATGACGACATTGCAGGTCTGTCCATCAACAATCTTCTACTTGTAATTCAAACATCAAAGAGAGCAAGAACATATAGTGATAAAGTCTCCCTTACGGAGACTACAATGGACCACGTCCTAGGCAAACTTGTGCTTTGACCAAGTACAACCACGTCCCGAAATATAATTCCGTTTAGCTTTTTCTACCATCCCATAATATAAATCCATTTAAATAACCAAGAAAGCATTCATTAATTTTTCTCCTTTTACCCTCATTTATTATCCACTCACCCATTTTCACTCTTCTACATTAATAATAGTCAAAGGTTATTTTAGACTTTTCCATCAAAATTAATGGCATATAACCATTTAACTAACTTTCTTAATCTGTGTGAAAAACCTCAAATGGACTTATATTTTGGGGCGGAGGTAGTATTTAATTTTTTTTTTGGTATCCGGGACCAACTGACTCGACTAATACGGAGCTCGGTTTAAGCTGTGCCTGCAGAGTCTGACTTTTACTCAGTAGTAAGACATGACCAAGGGTATGCCTCAAAAGAAAATCGAACCGGTGACCCCTCCAGGCATTATATATATATATATATATATATATATATATACACACACACACACTCGATCTCCTCTTTTTGGTTTTTTTGTCTCTTGATATATTTTTTTCGAAATTTTTAGGCTTTTTTTGGTCTCCTAGCTGTTATTTGGCTTTGTTATTTGCGGTTATATTTTGACTGTTCTGTATTTGGTTTTTTATACACCTTGTATTTAGACTCTCTAGTATCGTGCTAGAGTAGTAGAGTGGCTTATATATATTGTTTTGCCGTTAAAAAAAAAAAAAAAAAAATATATATATATATATATATATATATATATATATATATATATATATATATATATATATATATATATATATATATATATATATATATATATATATATATATATATATATATTTCCTTGAGAATGGAATACTATTTTTCCCCTAAATAAGGGTAGTTTGCTATAACCATTTGAGAGATTTTCACTATATAACCTACAAATTAAAAGTAAAAGAAATTCATCAAGAGCAACAACCCCAAATGTGTCCATCCGTCATTAATCAATGAATAGAGAAAATTAATATTCGTACAAAGCCTTATCATGGCCCGACTTACCCTTTTACCACAAAACGTAGACGAAACATAACTCGCTTCCTTAAAGCCTATATGAATAGCAAACCAGAATAATAAAATCCTGCTCATATGAAAGAGCGTGACACCTTATATATGTTTCCAAAATTTAAAACCCCAAGATATATACAATTAAGAAGATGAGACGAGTCAAAGTAGAGAGAGTCTCTCTTGATCATTTTCTCAGCCAACAACAAAACAAATGTTTGTCTCTGCTATGAAAAATCAAACTATCTCAATAGAGAATTGAGTTCTCTGTTGAGATACAAGAATGAGAAGAACAAGTGTTTGGAGTTCATTGAGGCATACATCAAACACCTTGGTGTCAAGTTGGTTAGAAGTGATGATTAATGCGGTTACAACCGAATTGAAGTTAGCTACACTATAAAAGCCCGACTCCTGAAAATAATCTACACGCTTGATGATCCAATTACAGTTTTACATTGCTAATTTTTCTGTACAAGTCGAATTCCCTTTTCCCGCCAAGACTGTGTTTCAAATTTTGTCAAGTACAATTTGAGTATTCTTAGATTTGTTCGTAATCCGTTTGCATCAGTTTTGAATCTTTATCTTTCTAGTGTTTTAATCAAAATTCAACATAGTATCAGAGCTATTATAGTTCTTCCACTGTCGAATCTTCCCAGAAAATCATCAATTTTCTGAGTTGTTTTCTTGAAGCTTCTTCAATGGCTTCTAACGCAAATTCTGATAATTCTGAGAGCAATCTTGATAATCCTAGTCTAGTTATTGTTCGTCCGTTACTGAAAGGGGTGGACAATTACAATCATCGGAAGAAAGCGACGACTAAGGTTCTATCCTTTCGTGGTAGCCGGTAGGCTCAATCTTGTGGATGGTTCTTCAACAATGCCGGATGTTGAAGATGCAGGATATGCAGGCTGAATGCAGGTTAATGACTTTGTTCATTCTTGGCTTATAAACTTGATGATTCCCTCTGTAGCTGAGAGTGTCATGTATTTTGACACTGCTAGGGAAATTTGGACTGATCTTCAAGATAGATTTAGGAGAGGAAATGCGTATAGGATCTCCAATATTGAAGAATAAATTGAGAAAACAAAGCAGGGGAACTTATTTGTAACTGATTATTATGCGAAGTTGAAATCCCTGTGGGATCAATATCTTATTCTGAAGCCTATTCCTCCATGTGCTTGTCCCGCTTTACAGATTATCAGGGAATACTATAGCAATGCCTATACTACAAGATTTGTCAAGGGTTTCAATGGCAACTTTTCCAATGTGAAATCTCAAGTACTAATGACTCTGCCTCTTCCTGATATAAAAACTGCTTTTGTTATGGCATTAAACCATGAGAAACAACTCAATTACAATAGCTCAAAATATGTAGTTCTTGCTGCTAGGAATGATCAGATTGCAGAGACAGATTGCAATCAAGTTATTGGGAATTTCAAACGTACAAATCAAGGAAGAGGACAAGGTAGAGGTTCTTGAGGTGGAAGAGGTTTCCAAGGTAACAACAAGAAACCCTATTGCACGTATTGTGGAAAGGAAGGGCATACGTTAGATAAATGCTACAGAAAATATGGTTTTCCACCAAATTTTAAGGGATATGGTAGAGGCACAGGGGCATCAATGGCAAACAATGTAGCATACAATGAGGATCTTGAGGAATCAGGTGCTTGTGCTATTGCAAATTCAAATAAGAATCCTGGAGATGCAATCACCAAGTCTCAGTATGAACACTTGCTGTCTTTGATCCAGAATTTACAGCCACAAAATAGTCAGTGCAATGCAGTAGTGATGGCCGAAGGAAGTAGCTCTTAAGGGCAAGGTATCAAGGGTAGTTTAGTCCACTGGATCATAGATTCAGGGGCTACTGACCATATCACATTTTCTTTAAAATGCATGTTTAACATACAAGTGGCTAACAATTTATATGTTAAATTGCCAAATGGATCATCAGTAAAAGTTACATACACTGTTGATGTCAAAATCAACACTAATATCACATTATACAATGTGTTTTGTATACCTTCTTTCAATTATAACCTAATTTCTGTTAGGAAACTAACAACTGATAGCAAGTTATATGTTGTTTTTTGTGCTAACTTGTGTCTTGTGCAGGAACCAACAACTATGAAGAAGATTGGTTTAGCTAACTTCAAAGGAGACTGTACATACTTGAAGCATTAGATACAAAAGCTTTATCAGATGTTACTTGCTCAGCTTTTTGTCTTATTCAACCCGCTATTTGCAATTCTTGCTCTTTGAATAATACTGATTTGTGGCATTATAGATTAGGACATCCCTCCACTAAAAGGTTGAAGGTCTTGAAAACTATTGATAACAAAATAAAAATTCCTGATCATGAATGTAATATTTGTCCTTTGGCAAAACAAAAGAAACTCAAATTTCCTGTTAGTGTATCCACCACTTTGCAATGTTTTGATCTAATACATGTAGATATTTGGGGTTCAAATAGAGTACTTTCTGTGGATGGACATGCTTATTTTCTTTCCATTGTGGATGATTACTGTAGATACACATGGATTTTTCTTACGAATACAAAAGATCAATCGTCTGAGTTGTTAAAACAGTTCTGCATACTTGTTCAGACTCAATGTGTAAAAACTATTAGATCAGATCAAGGTCCTGAGTTCGCCATGAAACCTTTTTATAGACAAAAGGGCATAGTCCACCAAATGGCTTGTGTTAGAACCCCTCAACAAAATGGTTTAATAGAGAGAAAACACCAACATATCCTGAATGTGGCCAGGGGTATTATGATTCAATCTAATGTTCCTATTGAATAATGGAATTACTGTGTCTTACATGTTGTTCATTTGATTAATATCATACCTACAACTTTGCTCAAGAACAAAACACCACATCACAATCTACATAAACATGACCCTAATTATGACATGCTGAAGGTGTTTGGATGTCTTTGTTTTGTATCCACTATTTCACAGGGCAGGGGAAAATTTGAAGATGGAAGTAAAAAATCTGTCTTCTTAGGTTTTGAACCTAATATCAAGGATTATAGAGTAATGGATCTTCAATCTAGAAATATTTCTATTTCTAGAGATGTGGTATTCCATGAGACTATTTTTCCTTTCTATGATATATCTAAATATGACAATTCAATAGATCTTTGTCTTCCGCTGCCTATGGATGATCATGACACTGAACATGATCAAGTTGTTGGCAATCTTTCCACATATCCTGATCCTGGACCAATGTCATCAGGATCCTTCAATAACACTTCCATTGAGACACAACCTAGAAAATCAACTAGACAAAGATCTTCTCCATCCTATTTGAATGATTACATTTGTGCTAATCAAGTAAATAGGAAATCCCCACATGCACTAGAACATGTTATATCTTATGCTAATATATCTCATACTTATCAGGGTTTCATTGGAAGTCTTGACACAGAAAGAGAACCTACATCTTACAGAGAAGCAGTTTCAGATTCCAGATGGCAAGAGGCAATGAATTTGGAGTTACAAGCCCTAAATAAGACAAACACTTGGTCTTTAGTTCCTTTACCAAAATGAATAAAACCACTAGGATGCAAATGGGTAAATAGAATCAAAAGAAAAGCTGATGGCACTGTGGAAAGATTTAAAGCAAGATTAGTAGTCAAAGGCTACACACAGACTTAAGGAATTGATTTACTAGAAACTTTTTCGCCTGTAGCAAAATAGACAACAATAAGGTTGTTTATGGCATTAGCAGCTCAAAAAAATTGGCACATTCATCAACTAGATGTCAACAACGCTTTCTTCCATGGAGACATAGAAGAAGAGGTTTATATGAAACCTCCTGAAGGATGAACAACAAATGGCCTTGTATGCAAACTTAACAGATCACTGTATGGATTAAGACAAGCAAGTAGACAATGGAATGCAAAACTAACACATAAGTTAATGGATCATGGATACAAACAATCCCAAAATGATCATAGCCTATTTACAAAAGGACAAGGTGATAACTTTGTGGCTCTACTAGTCTATGTAGATGATATTGTGGTTGGAAGCAAGAACATGGGAGAAATACAAAACCTAAAGGATCTGTTGCATTCTGCTTTCACAATCAAGGACCTTGGCACTCTGAAATATTTTTTAGGTTTTGAGGTTGCAAGATCAAGAAGTGGTATTGTCATAAATTAGAGAAAATATTGCTTGGATCTTTTAAAAGAATTTGGCTTCATTGATTGTAAACTGGTTTACACACCAATGGACACATCTCAGAATTTAATAGAAATATATGCTCCTCCGCTGGAATCAGACACTGAATACAAAAGTCTTGTTGGTAAAATCCTATACCTAGGTAACACCAGACCAGATATAGCCTTTCCAGTTCAACAGCTCAGCCAATTCTTAGCAAAACCTAATGAAGCTCATCTAAAAGCAGCACACATATTACTTAGATTCTTGAAGTCTGCACCTGGAAGAGGCCTATTTTTTCCTAGTAATGGCTCTATCTCTTTAAGGGCTTTTAGTGATTCAGATTGGGCAGGTTGCACTAAAACTAGAAGGTCTACCACTAGTTTTTTGGTATTTCTGGGAGATGCCTTAATCTCTTGGAAATCCAAGAAACAACCCACAGTTTCAAGAAGCTCAAGTGAAGCAGAATACATGGCCATGACTGTCACTGCTTGTGAGATACAATGACTCCTCTATTTACTTAAGGATTTTCAAATTCAATACAAAGACACCGTCCCTCTTTAGTCTTTATTGTGATAGCAAAAGTGCCTTGGACATAGTTGAAAATCCAGTTTTTCATGAGAGGACAAAGCACATAGAGATTGATTGTCACTTTGTGAGGGAGAAATATCGGGCAAAAGTGTTGATTCCTCAACCAATCAACACCAAGGACCAACCAGCAGACATACTAACTAAACCTATGGACAGACAAACTCTTGAAAGGCTGCTACTGGTTTTTCCTTTTAAAGATTTATACACACCACCCAATGTTGAGATACAAGAATGAGAAGAACAAGTGTTTGACAAGCTTCACTTGGTTCTAACCATGTTCACTTGAGGGGGTGTTGAGATACAAGAATGAAAAGAACAAGTGTTTGGAGTTCATTGAGGCATACATCAAATACCTTGGTGTCAAGTTGGTTAGAAGTGACGGTTAATGCGGTTACAACCGAATTGGAGTTAGCTACACTATAAAAGCCTGACTCCTGAACATAATCTACAAGCTTGATGATCCAATTATAGTTTTACATTGCTAATTTTTCTGTACATGTCGAATTCCTTTTTCCCGCCAAAACTGTGTTTCAAATTCTATCAAGAACACTTTGAGTGTTCTTAGATTTGTTCATAATCCGTTTGTATCACTTTTGAATCTTTATCTTTCTAGTGTTTTAATCAAAATTCAACATGCTCCGGTAATTAACAATTAATGCATTGTTCACATGATATATGTAATTAACAAATTTATAAACAGCACCAAATGTTTGTCTCTGCATAAAAGAGGTAAGGACTTTAGCACCTGATTTGCACCCTTCACGTCTATATAGATAAGGTTCACATGAATCAATGATTGTCAAAAGCGGCTATTGACACAATATGATGTTACGGTATTACGCCGTTGATCATAATGAACCTACACCATGGTCAATAGATCATACATGACGACATATAACATCAGATTGTATCATTCATTGTGTTTAAGGCCGGGTTGTGCGTTATTCTACCATAAAAGTGTCTACACTCCTTTTAAGTGAGAGTACTGATACAGATATAACCGTTATATTACAACCAGTAATACAACAGTCGTATACACTTGATTATTATAAATTTACATCATGATCTATTTAGATTATTTACAATCAACGACCCATATAACCATTCTGACATTGATTGTATGTGCACGTAGTATTATTGCTCTTTAAGTGGAGTAATGACAACCAACATGAAATAGTCAACAATAAAGTTTGCCCTTTATTTATTTATTTATTTATTTTTTCTATCTTTATTTTTTTTTGTTTTGTTATGATCTTAAAATTATTTTATTCATGATTAGACCATTTCTGCATGCATGCAGCCCTCCTATAAATCCTTCTCCAAATCTCTCTACTATTCCACACCACTGAAAATTCTAGTAAAATACAAAAAAAAAAACAAAAAGAATTCCAAAAGGTTTGAAAAAGCAATGGCGATTTCTAACAATGGGGTATTTCTCTCCTTTTTCTTCTTCAACTTCCTCCTCGCAATCTTTTCCGGCGGCGGCGGCGGCGGCGTTCAATCTCAAGACTGTCAGCCAAGCTCGAAACTCAAAGGCAAGGAAGGCGCCTGCAGTGGCCAGAACCAATCAGAATGCTGTGAGGGCGGCAAACTTTACAGCACTTTCCATTGCTCACCCAAAGTCAGCCGCATGACTCCGGCGACTTTGACACTCAACAGCTTCCAGAAAGGCGGCGACGGCGGCAGCCCTTGCTCCTGCGACGGCAAGTTTCATTCCGATAATACTCCGGTGGTGGCGCTGTCAACCGGTTGGTTCGATAAACAGATCAGGTAAATAAATACATATACATATCTATCTATGTATGCATCTCTCTTTTTATATATGTATATATATCCGACTAAAAAGACGCGGCTCGGTTTTTACAGGTGCGGGAAGAATATCACGATTATGGCGAACGGGAAGAAAGTGAATGCCATGGTTGTCGACGAATGCGATTCGACATTGGGTTGCGATAACGATCATGATTTTCAACCACCATGTCAAAACAACATTGTTGATGGATCAAAAGCTGTTTGGCAAGCATTAGAGATTCCTAAGAAGAATTGGGGCCAATTGAGTATTTTGTGGACCGATGCTTCTACTAATTCTTCATCTTCTTCACCCGATCCGAAGAAAAAAGGAAAACACTGATAAAACGTATTTTTACGTTATTGATTATGATATACGATGCATGGAGATCGATACGAAAATGCTATGACAGTGACAAAATGGCCATAAAGTGATATAATAAACTTTTATAGTTCTGGTGGAGCCTATGCAATGATCAATGCTGGAAAAAAAAAAAAACTTTTATCACTTTTTGTGACCATTTTGTTCTGGTTATAATATTGTTCTTGATTGATATGCGTATTGTGATAATGAATGAAGTAGAAATATGTTTGTGTCAGTTGTTATGATCATTTTGTTTATGGTCATTGCAATTTAGAAAATGAGAATGAAAATGCGACTTGTAGTTTGAAATTTATCTAGTAAAAGTAACCTAGATTACAAATTATTTTTGTTTTGGAGTGAGAAAATCATTAGTCTTAATTAATAGTGTACAAATTATTACAATCTAGGAGTTTGGGGGTTGACTATTATTATTATTATTATTATTATTATTATTATTATTATTATTATTATTATTATGTTTTTTGTTTTTTTTTTTTTTCATTTCAAATCGTCACAATCGTAATAGTATCTTGTTTTTCATCTTCCAAAAATTGATTTTTTAATTTCCATTTATGTTATACATTTTCATCTACAATTAGGAAGTCAATTTGAATTTTTGAAAATAAGTAACAAACTTTGTAAACTTGTTTTATTTTCATATTTATCATACCGATGCCTTGTTCTTATATTTCGGAGTTCAAAACGCCAAACACCGTAAAAAAAAAAATGGTATATGAATGTAACATTTGTACTTATGCGTTGTGTACATATGTAGTGCATTGTTTTTAAATAGATGCATAACTGGAGTTGAAGAAACGTGAACTAGCATCGTCAGCTCAACCAAATTGCTTCTTTTTCCAAGTCAAATTTAATCTTTTAGTTTCGTATTTATAGTACATGCTAGTCGTATGATAATTTGATCAGAATGTGTTTCGGAGATAATGGTACAACTAAAAGCATGTATAGTTGAATCGTTGTTTAAAGGAATTGTCAATTTTTGGCTTTTGGTTTTGTGTTTACAACTAAAAGCATGTTTTGGTTTTCTTACACTTAGAGATTGTATTTAAATTGTGTATCATGTTATCTTGTGTTCTTAGCTTCCCTTGTGTTCTTGTTGATTTGGTTTGATCGTTCATAAGGGTGCTGTTCCTACCCAAAATGGTACCGAAAATGACTCTGTTTCAGAGACCATTGTTATTGGAAATATTGATCACACTTACACTTAGAGTGAAATGATATTAACACCTAACACATATGGAACTAGACATGACCTTGTGCCTGAAGTGACATATTAACTTTTTCTTGTGCCTTAATGAAAAAAAGTATACTAATAAAACTAATGTTCTTTGAAAATACAAAAATCAATATCTTGAACTAAATTCCATGGTACGTCTCGGCCTGATGAGGTTCTTAGAATTGCATGATTTCCCTAGGGTGTTTTCGATTCCTTCTGATCCGCTGTGTCATGCCTAATCTCCAATCTTTGTATTGGGGCTCCTGGTAGGTAGCTCGTAGAAAATTTCATTAGGTCTTCTCAATAAAGCATCTTTTCATGTCTCCAGCAGCCTGGTAATCCTCAGCCAGAAGTGGAGTTGCTGTCAAAGGGACCGAAGGGACTACATGGTATGGAGTCCTAGAAGACATATATGTCGTAAGCTATCCAAATGATAACACTGTTGTTTTATTCAAATGTACATGGTTCGATACTGGTCCAACTAAGAAGGGTGTCTGTGTATATAAGAATACAACAAGTATACGCACTACAAACACCTGGTACGAACATGATCCATTCATTCTTGCTTCACAAGCTGAACAAGTGTTCTACATAGATGATTTGTACAACGGATGTGACTGGAAAGTTGTTGAGCATTTTCAACACCGTCATATCATAGACGAACCAAATATTAATGGTGATGTGGTTGTTGAAGATTTGGTAATCGACGAAACAACCCACGGAAATTTCCGACTTGTTGTTGAACTGCCACCGATGGAACCGATCTACATGAGTGCAAATGATGTAGAAACAGATGTTGATGAAACCGACCAAAACGATGAAAACGATCTCGATCAAAATGAAAATGAACACAACAATTGATGATGCATAAATCATCACGATTGTTTTAGTGGTGTGGATATCTGGCTTATTTGGGGGGTGATTAAGTGTATGGTAGCAGGAGATGTGCAACGGCGATGGGAGGAGGAAGAGAGAGTATTTCCACAGAGCTTTGGCCTGTTTCTGTATTGGAAAATATCATATATCCTTTTAGGTTACACAAGACTTCCTTTTATAGGAAGAGAAAGCTTAGGAGCTAAGTAAAGGACAGCTATTGTGAAGCAACTTAGTCACTAATCTTTACTTAATAGTTAAGCAAGTGCTAAATATCTAACTGCAAGTGGGTAAAGTATCTAGCAGCAAGTGGATATAATATCCGGGCGGCGATCCTTTGGGATCCCAAGGGTCGCCAACACGGTTCCTTGCCTTTGCTCCCTGCTTTTTCTCAAGTCTTATCCGGCCCCTAGCTCTGGCGACGCTCTAGGAGGGGCTGATGGTAGCGGCCTTTACTGGATATCATTGGCGTCGCCGTTGATGTGGTCGCGGACCTGCCTCAGGTGTGGTGAACCATAGGCTATTTCCGGGACTAGACGGTGGCGATATTATTTGTATCATCAATGGCCCCCTACTCTAGGTCTTGGTCATTTTTTCAGGAAAATGTCGAGCATGGAGTAAGGAGCTCAGGGACAATGTTTTTGCGGCCTCGTCGTCTGATGCGACTTGTTCACTAAGGACCGTGCTTTCAAAGCAAACGGCCTTCGACCGTGCTTTCAAAGCAAGCGGCCTTCGAAGCAACTCTGGGCCTGATTTTGCGACCTCGTCGTCTGATGCGACTTGTTCACTAAGGACCGTGCTTTCAAAGCAAGCGGCCTTCGAAGCAACTCTGGGCCTAATTTGCGACCTCGTCGTCTGATGCAAGGTCATCTGCTCGTTCGTGGATTATCAGGGCAGTTTAATAGTCAGATCGTGGCTGACGTTGGCTCTCTTGATAACCGCAATTACGTGGGTGATGACGCCCTTGGTAACTACCCAAGCAGGCACGTGGGCATTGATTAGCCTCCATAATGATTGCAGTTTTTGAATTCGGAATTCGAATCGACCGTGCAAATCTCAACTGTTGGATGGATCAACTCCCAGCCACACGATCGAAATTCCGTTGCCTATATAAGGCTGGTTCCCTTCACAGCTTCTCACTTTTTACTTCCTTATTTTCCTCCTAACTTTTTCTCTAGTTTTCCCTCCCCATTCTGAGATTGGCTAAGGTTTTCCGGCGAATGTTTGCAGAAGATTGGGTGGCGGTTGAAGCGAACTCGAGGTTTCCGGCAAGCGTTTGAAGGTTCAGGCGTGTTTTCGCGGCTGCTTATTTCACTTTCCTCCCAGAAACAGGTAAATTCCTCCCCCTTGTCCCTTTTTCCTTGTTCTTCTTTCCGAATTTCAAGCTTTTTATGGAATTTGATCCGATGTTTGGCAATGTGTTTATATGTAAGATGTTTTTCAAGGAAAAATTTAAGGGGTTTTTTTTTTGGTTGGTGCTCTTATTGTGGGGGGTAGTTTTTCTGGAAAAAGGGGGTAGGGGGAAGCTGGCGATTTGGCCCAGAAACCCCTATTGTTTGCTTTTCGAATTTGTATTTCCCTTTCTGGCAACTTTCTCTCCATATCTCCTATAAAAACGGAGGGGAAGGCGTCGAGATGGGTGCGATTACCTTCCTGGCTTAATTCTCATTATCCCAGGTCTGAAAGCTCCACCTTTTCCTCTGTTTTTGCAGGATGTCTGACGGAGAAAGCTCTTTGAGAGGCGATTCTGACGATGGTCAGGAGGATTTTGATTACGCACAGGAGGAAGAGGATGACAACTCCTCTACTCCTGACGTGTCCGCCAGGGACGACCTGTCTGAAGAGATAATCGGCGGGGGGGTCGCAGCTCGAGCAGGCGACGATCCCTTTGACTTAGATTCTATGTTTCCTGACCCCGTCCCGCAGCGTAGTAAGAGTCCCAAAGAAGTGGCACGAGCCCAAAGGGCGAGTACTAGCGAGGCTGGCGAAAGATGGATGTCTGATGTTGAAGAACATGCTGCCGATCCCAGTCCTAGTGGCGCCGCTGATCATGACGGGGCGTATATTGAGGATGCCGCTCTTCATGAGCTAATGGGGTCGAGTGAGGATGAAACGCCCCCCTACCCCGTAAAATTGTTTGGGAGCTCCCGAAGAAACCGAAGAGGAAAAGGGATCCAAAAATAACTGTCGGGGAGGCCGCTGCTAAAGAAAAAAAACCGACACCCAATAATCCCGAGACGTTGAGAGAGTTCGCCATCTTGGCGGAGTACGAGAAGGCGTTGGAGAAAAAGTGGGCGAAGCTTTGTGACAGCGATGACCTCAACAAATTAATCCGGCGCCGATTTAAAATCGACACCAGCATATACAGGTTTTCTCTGGTGGATTATACGAGGGATGAGGATAAGCTTAAGCCCGGAGACCGCGAGGATTATGTCTGCGCTCGCCGCCCGGATGATACCCTAATCCTACACTTCGATCACTTTTATGCGGGGCTCAGGTCTCCATTCGACCCTTTTTTTTGTCAAGATTTGCAAGCTGATGGGAGCTATGCCCTCCGATTTCGCCGTTGGGGCCGTCATTCAAATCATGGCCTTCATTGTGATGTGTCGGACGATGAAGATAGAACCCACGCTCACTTTGCTGGGACAATTTCACCTGTTTTGCGGCACGGCTCTGCCGGGGCAAATATCCTTAAGGACTAAGACGCCTCGCTTGTTGTTTTTATTGCCAAATAAGATTCATAGGTGGCAGGAGCGGATCCTTAAGGTGGAGTCCAAGGTTGGATGGCCATTTCCTAAGGCCGCAAAGCGCGTGGGGAAGTCCACACTTTCAATTGACGAGCCTTTAATTTCAAAGCGGCGTCTTGTCAAAGGACTCATGGCGCTCATACAATCTGATGGGATCGAGGCCTCTTTGAGAAACGTCGCTTGGGTCGATCTCCTAGATCAGGCTCTCCCCTTAGAGCGCATGGCTGGCCTCGCGGGTCCGGGTAAGGCTTAGCCATTGGTTGCTATAGTTCCTGAGGAGAGTGACCCCGATTGGGTAGGAGATTGCCACTTAGGCAAATGTTTTCCTTCTGAGTGTCCTGTTTGTGGAGGCTACCCAAGTGAAAGACCGCCTCGTAAATCTCCTCGTTTTTTATTTGCTCGTTTCATAAGTTGTTATTCTTTCTTTTGGATCCGTTTTTAACGAACCCTTTTTTGCAGATATGGACGCTACTGAACGTAGAGCTCAAAAGCAAAGGCTCGCTGATGAACAAGCTAAGGCCCGGCAGGCGACCCTGAAGCAAGCTCTAGGGAAGGTTCCCCGCACCGTGGATGCCTCGATTATCGATGAGGCTTATGATCCCACCAAGACTGCGGCGGCGATCCAATCTGCGAGCTCAAGCCACGTTGTTGCCCAAAAAAGGTCGCAAGCTGATGAACCTGGCAAAGAGCCCCAAGGCCAGAAACGACCCAAAACCGAAAAAGCCAAAGCTACAAGCGGCGCGGGCAAAGGATCTGATCGCTCAGACAAGCGAGCTTCTGAGGCTATTGTGGAAGAGGTCTCCGAGGGGGTGGAGCCGCTGCCGACTGGGACACTGCCCCGTGGCTATAAGGGGAAAGAGGCTGTGTGGTTGGATGCCAATTTCATCCAAGGCCTCGACATGAATAAGGCGAGCCAAATTAGGGAGGCTATTGCTGATGTCATTCCCTTAGGTCGTCTTGCATGGGAATCGCTGCCCGGGGTTCAAATGGAGATCGGGAGGGGAATCACTGCTCGCGTCGTGGTTCAAGATGATGCCCCTGCCGGCGATGAGGTCGCCGAGATGAAAGATCTGTCAGGACAATTTGGAATTGCTGCCTCAATGGTGAGTTTTTATTATCTTGCATCTTTTCATCTTTCATATTTTGCGTATCTGGCGAGCTTATAACTCTTGTCTCTCTTTCAGCTTGGGACTCGCATAAACAAGGCGCTAGAGGCTGCCGAGAGGCGCAAAGTTGAGCTGAAGAAGGTAACAGCGGCTCTTGGGGCCTCAGAGAAAGCTAGGGTTGCCCAAAAAAGGTCGCAAGCTGATGAACCCGCCAAAGAGCCCCAAGGCCAGAAACGACCCAGAACCGAAAAAGCCAAAGCTGCAAGCGGCGCGGGCAAAGGATCTGATCGCTCAGACAAGCGAGCTTCTGAGGCTATTGTGGAAGAGGTCTCCTAGGGGGTGGAGCCGCTGCCGACTGGGACACTGCCCCGTGGCTATAAGGGGAAAAAGGCTGTGTGGTTGGATGCCAATTTCTTCCAAGGCCTCGACATGAATAAGGCGAGCCAAATTAGGGAGGCTATTGCTGATGTCATTCCCTTAGGTCGTCTTGCATGGGAATCGCTGCCCGGGGTTCAAATGGAGATCGGGAGGGGAATCACTGCTCGCGTCGTGGTTCAAGATGATGCCCCTGCCGGCGATGAGGTCGCCGAGCTGAAAGATCTGTCAGGACAATTTGGAATTGCTGGCTCAATGGTGAGTTTTTATTATCTTGCATCTTTTCATCTTTCATATTTTGCGTATCTGGCGAGCTTATAACTCTTGTCTCTCTTTCAGCTTGGGACTCGCATAAACAAGGTGCTAGAGGCCGCCGAGAGGCGCAAAGCTGAGCTGAAGAAGGTAACAGCGGCTCTTGGGGCCTCAGAGAAAGCCAGGGTTGCCTCTAAAAACAAAAGCTCGGCGGCGTTGACTGAGGTTGAGCGGATGAAGAAAGCCTTGGCGGAGAGTGCCAAACTGGATGTAGAGTTGCAAAGAAGGTGTCGGCTCTGAAGGAAGAAACCCGTAAATCTGCAGAGGGGTTGCTGGCCGCGCACGAGGAGATCGCAAGTCTGAAAGAGCAGCTTGCTGCTGCAAATAAGGCCACTGAGGAGGCGGGTCCGGCGGTTGTGGAAGCCTTCAAGCGTTCTGACGAGTTTTGTGACTATCAGGAGGCGAGCTTTGACCAAGGTTTCAACAACCTTGCTCGCTGTCTCTGGGCTTATCATGGCCGGGAGAGCATTACCCTTGAGGAGATTCTCCGATGGGTTAACATGTCCCAGCGATCTCCCGACCTACTGGCCATTCATCCGGATATCCCTTATGCAGCAGATCACATCGTCGCCATCCAAACTAATCAGATAGAGCGCGGCGACCCAGTGTGGGATCCTCCCCCAGTCAATCCTGTCAACTTTGAAATCTTAAAGAATCCTCCTCCTTCGAATGATAAACCCGGCGATGAGTATATTGACACCCCCCGGCTCCGTTTAATTTATTTTGGGTTTTTGTTTTAAGACATTTTACTTTCCTGCGATCTTGTAATAATTCAACTTTGTTTGTCTTCTGAACTATTCGGCGTCCTTAATTTGATGATTGTAATAACTTGGTATCTCACTTTCCGTACTGATATTGTGGCCGCTCTTGACTTGTTGAATCTGGTTCGTGGCCGCTTTTGGCCTCTTAATTTATGCCTTGCACTTGTTTCTTTTAATCTTCCTTCCTGTATCGTGTATGTATATGTGTGCGGCCCCTTTTATTTTGGCGAGGTTTGTTGAGCTCGCTAAAATAACTGAAGCGGACCGACTGAGTTGATTTGAAATTTTCTGATTGCGGCCCTCTAAGTTTGAGGCGGAGTTTATGTTCACCTAAAACTTGAGAACCGAAATGATTGGACTGAGCTGACCTTTCTCGACTGCCGTGTTACCGAGAATCCAGGGATCTGAACCGATTTGACAGCTCATTGGCAGTGCATGCGTGGTCAATGGGCCTATAACCTCGGGCTGACAACTTGTTGGGTGTTGGTATAGCCTAGAATATTATGCTGACAGTCTGACGAGTGGTAAATTTCTGATTGCGGCCCTCTAAGTTTGAGGCGGAGTTTATGTTCACCTAAAACTTGAGAACCGAAATGATTGGACTGAGCTGACCTTTCTCGACTGCCGTGTTACCGAGAATCCAGGGATCTGAACCGATTTGACAGCTCATTGGCAGTGCATGCGTGGTCAATGGGCCTATAACCTCGGGCTGACAACTTGTTGGGTGTTGGTATAGCCTAGAATATTATGCTGACAGTCTGACGAGCGGTAAATGCGCCTTTTGAATTTCAAATCTTGGGTAAACCGCGTGAAGGCCGACCGTAGGATTTGGTTGATCGTGGCCGTTCCTTTTGCTAACCTTTGCTATAAAAGGAGGAGGCAAGCTTGATTTCATCTTCACTCTTCCTTTACATATACCCTTGTTGAGAGAGCCATGTCTTTTCCATCTGGAGAGGGTAGAGTGCGAGTATTCAAAGCCCGTCCGATGCGTGACGTATCCCCTTTCTTACTTACTGCCTCTCCTGTTGCCAAAGATCACTTCTGGCGCTATTTTGATGTGGTTAAGTTTGCAAGTGAGAGGGGTTTGAATCAGAGCAAGGTTGAGGGTGATGGCTCTCTGTTACGGGTGCGGCTCTCTGGGTGGACAGATTTTGTCTCGCCACCATCTAACTTTACAATGGTGAAGGAGTTTTTCTCCATTTTATCTGAAGTTGCCTCCGAAGGGGTAGTTAGCTGTGTTACTCTACGCGGTGTTGCGGTGACCTTTACGCCAGAGGCTATCAATGGTGCACTTGGTATACCTACTATCGATCCTTCGTCCCACTACGAGGTCGCTTGGCGTCTTGGTGGTGAGTCGAGTAAACAAGCTCGTGTACGTCGGGCCATCCGCGAGCTCTTTCCCGATTCCGAACGGCCTCGAACACTGGGAACTTTATCCGACTTATCTCGCAGCAACCTTGAGTGGAAAAGGTTTATCAACTCACGCGCCCTTCCGACCATGGATCCCGAGGCTGTTAGTGAGGATGAGGCTCTTCTTTTGCATACTATTCGTGACCCCCAGGTTGACATTGATTAGGGGATCTTGATTCACCGCGAGGCAGTCGACTTTGCCATTTCAATGGATCATAATCGTTGTATCCCGTTTGCTTCGTTGATATCTAGATTATGTAGCTCTGCTAGGGTGCCGAGGCACTTATTGGATCTTGGGCGGTTCGCCTGATTGTACGAAGTGTTTTTTTTTTTGGCGGACCTTTGCTTTTTGGCTAAATCGAGGGGCGTTGTAGGCCGCAGGTTTGCTAGAAACGATTGTACTTTCCTTTTATGAATGAAGATACTCCTTTTATTTTGATTTCATTTCTCGCATACTCTGTTCGCATGCATCAGATGTACCTTTTACATATAATATTTTTTCAAATTGTCCGCGTGCCAGGGTCGGTTGTACTCGCGACCTCAGTTATCACTTAGCACATACGTCCCCTTTTTGACTATCCGAGCGATCCTCACTGGGCCCTCCTAGCTTTCCGATAGTTTCCCTTTCTTGGCCTCGTGGCCCGTGGCTTGTCTTTTTCGCAACACATAATCTCCGATGGTGAAGTGATGATTACGAATGTGTTTGTCGTGGTGACGTTTGGCAGCCTGTTTGCAATTGAGCAAATGACCATACGCCTCGATCCGCCGCTCCTCTGCTAAGTCGAGATCGAGTTTCCTAGTGAGCGGATTGTCGGTCTCACTGAAATGGGCGACCCTTAAACTTGGTAGGGCCATCTCTACCGGGGCCATAGCCTCTGATCCGTATGTTAAAGCGAAAGGAGTTTCCCCTGTAGTTATTTTTCGTTATGTTCTGAGTGCCCATAAGGCCGCGGGGAGGTGGTCAGGCCATTTCCCTGACTTCTCACCCAAGCTCTTTTTCAGCACGCATAGTACTTGTTTGTTTGCGTTCTCAGCCTGACCATTTCCTTGCAGATATCATACTGACGATTGCCAATGTTTGACGTTATTCTCTCCGCAGAATGTATCGAACTCCTCTCTGAATTGAGGTCCGTGGTCTGATACTATTACTCTAGGAACGCCGAATCTAGTCCATACTTGATCAAGTAAAAAATACATTATATCTCTGGTGCTGATTTTTACCAAGGCTTTGGCTTCGATCCATTTGGTGAAATAGTCGACGGCGACCACCACGTACTCGCATCCGGAGCGACCCTTTCTCAATGGTCCAATGAGGTCGATGGCCCACATGTCGAACGGCCAAGAGGCGGCGATGATGCTTTGTCCGACTGAAGGCTGCCTGGGAATATCCGCAAATTTTTGACATACGTCAGACGCCCTAGCGTGTGCCTTGGCGTCCTCCACGAGTTTCGGCCAGTAATATCCGGCCAACAAGACCTTCTGAGCAAGGGTGCGGCTAGCTGGGTGGCCGCCGCATATCCCTCATGCAGCTCTATGAGGATTCCCTCAACTTCTTCAGGTTGCACGCACCTTAGCAAGGGCTTGGAGAACGATCGTCGATATAAAACGTCGCATAAGATAGTGTATCTGGCGGCTCTTCTGATCAGGGTTTTTGCCTCGTTCGGATCCTCGGGGAGCTCTCCAGATTCGATATAGGCCCTCATGACATCAATCCAACAGGAGTTGGTGGATTGCACGTCCATTATTTCGGCCCTGTCGATAGCGGGCCCTAACAGATATTCCACCATGATTGAGGGGTTGCTTATTTCATCCTCGTTAGTTAGTTTGGATAAGTAATCTGCTCTGTGATTGTCCTATCGAGGGATGCTGGTAAATTTGCAGTATTTGAAGCTGCTCTCGAGTTTTCTAACGAGGTTGATATATTTTTGCAAAATTTCACAGTGGATGCCGAACCGGTCACTTGATTGACCACCAATTGGGAATCGCAGAAAACCTGCATATTTTCGACTTTCATGGCCCTGGCGAGCTCAAGTCCTGCGATGACTGCCTCGTATTCGGCTTGGTTGTTCGAAGCAGTGAAGTTAAACCTTAGGGCTTTTTCAATTTCCTCAGAGGTTCCAGGCTCTAGTAAGATGATCCCCGCACCGCAACCTTTGAGGTTGGCGGCGCCATCGACATAGAGTTGCCAGCAGTGACTTGGCCGCTGAGGCTCGTCCGCTGTGGCATTCTTGTCGCGGTTATGCTCTGCGTTTGTCTGCTCCAGGATTTCTTCGTTGAAGCTCGTTTCTGCGATGAAATCGGGCAGAGCTTGAGCTTTGATAGCTTTTCGAGGTTCGTAACGAATGTCGAATTCGGTGAGCTCGATGGCCCATCGTAGCAATCGTCCTGACAAATCCGGCTTGTGGAGGACCTTCCGTAGAGGCGCGTCTGATAGTACTATAATTGAATGCGATGAAAAGTAAGCCCTTAATTTTCGGGTGGCTATAACAACACAGTAGGCCAATTTTTCAATATTAAAATAGCGACTTTCTACGGGGCTTAAAGCCTTAGAAACATAATAAATAGGCCTTTGTGAGATACCCTCCTCCTTGATAAGTGCTGCGGCGACGGCCCTATCCGAGGCAGCTAAGTATAGTAGCAAAACATCTCCGACCACTAGACTAGTCAGCAGTGGCGGTTTTGAGAGGTAGGCTTTTAGCTCTTGGAAAGCCTGCGAACATTCCTCCGTCCACGAAAAGGTTTTATTCCCTTTTAGGATTTTGAAGAAGGGTAGGCTTTTTTCGGCCGATTTTGAGATGAATCTTCCGAGGGCTATCACTCTTCCATTCAACCTTTGCACTTCCTTGACACTAGTTGGCTCGCTCATGCTTATTAGCGCCTCTATTTTTTTTGGGTTTGCCTCGATCCCCCTCTGACTCACCATGAAGCCCAGAAATTTTCCTGCCTGGACCCTAAAAGTACATTTCGCGGGGTTTAGCTTCATCGAGTGGCTTCTCACGTTAGCGAAGGTTTCGCGAAGGTCCACCAGGTGATCCTGGCGAGTTGATTTCACGACCATATCATCGATGTAGGCCTCCATGTTCTTGCCTATTTGTGTGCTAAAAACCCGGTTCACCATCCTTTGATAGGTCGAACCTGCGTTCTTTAGGCCGAACGGCATCATTTCATAGTAATAGAGTCCGCCAGCGGCCCTGAAAGCCGTCAGCTCATTGTCTTCATCTGCCATTTTGACCTGGTGATAACCGGAATATGCATAAATCATCACGGTTGTTTTAGTGGTGTGGATATCTGGCTTATTTGGGGGGTGATTAAGTGTATGGTAGCCGGAGATGTGCAACGGCGATGGGAGGAGGAAGAGAGAGTATTTCCGCAGAGCTTTGGCCTGTTTTTGTATTGGAAAATATCATATATCCTTTTAGGTTACACATGACTTCCTTTTATAGGAAGAGAAATCTTAGGAGCTAAGTAAAGGACAGCTATTGCGAAGCAGCTTAGTCACTAATCTTTACTTAATAGTTAAGCAAGTGCTAAATATCTAACTACAAGTGGGTAAAGTATCTAGCAGCAAGTGGATATAATATCCGGGCGGCGATCCTTTGGGATCCCAAGGGTCGCCAACACGGTTCCTTGCCTTTGCTCCCTGCTTCTTCTCAAGTCTTATGCGGCCCTTTAAGGGCCATTGATCCAAGACCTCGATCCGGCCCCCTAGCTCTGGCGATGCTCTAGGAGGGGCTGATGGTAGCGGCCTTTACTGGATATCATTGGCGTCGCCGTTGATGTGTTCGCGGACCTGCCTCAGGCGTGGTGAACCATAGGCTATTTCCGGGACTGTGGCGATATTATTTGTATCATGAACAATGAGTATGATTCAACGGATTCCGATATGATAATAACTGCATAGATGATGACATATACGACTCGATCCCACCAAACTGCAAGTGATGATGAATGATGCTATAAATCTAATATTCTTTTAGTAAGTTTATTCGAATATACTTGAATTTAAAAATTATAATACTAGTGTTTTATTTATACTGCATCAACATAAATGTGTTCTTTGTATCAGTTTTTATTACATTCAAATACTTGATCATATAGGTGAATGGCTTGCGCGGGATCGGCAGGTGGTTCTCAACGACCGCACGAGCATCCATTTAGGCTTCCGGGACAATGCGAGGACGGTAATTAATTAACTTTCATTTTTTTCTAGTATGATTACTTTTTATTTCGTTGAATTAACATTGACACCGATACTACAGATCCTATACCAGATAATGAGTATGAGGAATTCATACCATCACCTCCATCCCCGAAAAAGAAGCAGGGTGAACGTGAACCTGCAAAAGGTATCACAGTCCAAGCCCTCAAGAGAAAGTTAGGGGGCTTGATTTCTCTGATATGGGATCTTAGATTTCCCAAAGTTCAAAAGGCATTGGGAAGATATGCCAAGGATTTTGAGTCTGAGACAGGGAAAGTCGTGAGGTCCTATGTTCCCTGTTACGTCCCGAACTGGCGAAAGGTGGCAGACCGAGTTAAACAATTGATTTGGGAAGAACTTAGGGTACTTAGCTAATCAAATTGTTAACACTTTCAAATTGTAAGTTTCATTATATTAATTTAGAAACCAATCGTTTCATTTATTGTCTTTTCAGGCATCGTTCCAACCCCTTGAGCCCATTCACTACGATGCCGTGATGAAGAGCGCCGGTACTTCATTCAGAAAATGGAAGGCTACACTAAGGCAGGATGTAGATGAACACAATAGGAAGGGGTTGCCAGGGCCTTGTCCCCGACCTAGGGATGTGTTTTCACAGCCAGATTGGGAAGTGTTTCTCCGCCACCTTAGTAGTACTGCTTTCAAGGTAAAGTTTTTATTCCATTACATGTGTTACGTAGATTCGATTATTATTACTTGTTACTGCTTATATATAATACAAAAGTACAATTTTTTTTTTGGTAGAAAAGATCTGATCAGAATAAGAAGAATCGCGCCGGGAGTAAATATGTAGGCTGCCAAGGACGAACGCCTATGGCCGTAGTTCGATGGGATACGTTAAGAAGGGTAAGTATTAGGAAATAAATCCCTATGACTTCATTTTTTTGAATTTTCATAACTAATACTTTTGTTTTTTTTCCAAGGGTAATGTGAGTCTGAATGAAGATCCTATGGGGCAGGATCCTATCCATGTATGGGCGAGCAAGCATAAGAATACCGACGGTTTATTTCTCAACAGTGAAGCGGAGGCTGCTTACGTAAGTGATATACGTTGTATATATTTCAATTCAATACGGTCTCATTTTCCTTTTCCTTATCTTAACTGCCAACGATATATGTTGTGGTTAGAGGAGGCTGGAGGAGTGGCGTACTAGGATTGCACCAGGTCGACCGATGACTTTTGAAGATGAGGAGGCAATCTTTCAGGCCGCCTTAGGAACTAGGCGGGATTATTTGATTGGCCTTGGCCCTACGCAATCTTCCTCCATGTCTCATTCATCACAATCGTCCCAGTCTTCAACATCATCTTCTTCCCACCAACAATGCAATACGCAGATTGAAGAACTTAGAAAGTCTCATGATAAGTTGGTGAAGTTAACCAAAAAACAAGAGAAGAGAAACAAAAAACAAGGGCTCTTCTCAAATTGTTGCTGAATAATCTAAAGGCCAAGGAACCGGATATCCAAATAGAGGTTAACTCATCATCTTCCGATGATGATGAAGAAGATTCTGAAGATGAGTACGGTGTTGATCTTGACGATGATGTGTAGACAGATGGTTTTTAGAAACATTTCTTACTTCTGGATACTTTTTATTTTCTTACGTAACATTTTTTTTGGTTTGAATCCCCATTTTTTTTGGTTTGAATCCCCTTTTTTTTTGGTTTGAATCCCCATTGATTGGATTTGATTGATTTATTAGCATGGGAGGCCATGCAAAAACAAAAAAAATCCTTTTTTTTTTAAAAACATTTAAAGGGACGACATTTGTCGTCCCAAAAAACAATTGTAATAATTTTTTTTACCAGAATTATTAAATTTTTTTTTATAAAAAAAATATTTATTCTTTAAAGGGACGACATTTGTCGTCCCAAAAAACAATTGTAATAAATTTTTTTACCAGAATTATTCAATTTTGTTTTATAAAAAAAATATTTTTTCTTTAAAGGGACGACATTTGTCGTCCCAAAAAACGATTCTAATAAAAATTTTACCATAATTATTAAATTTTATTTTTTATAAAAAAAAATTGATCTTTGAAGGGACGACATTGTCGTCCCAAAAAACAATTTTAAGAAAAAACATTTTCCGGGTATTAAAATTTAATATTACAATTAAATTTTAAAAAACTTTGAAGGGACGACAATGTCGTCCCTTTAAACAATGCCATGTCAGCACGTTGAATTTTCATAAGACAATTTATGCCACGTCATCAGTTACTTTAAAGGGACGATATTGTCGTCCCTTAAAACATGTCTCTTGTTTAAAGGGACAAAGCTGAAGGGACGGCCTTATAGAGACGACGTGTCGTCCTAATAAATATTTAAAGGGACGACAAGACCTTTAAAGGGACGACAAAATGTCGTCCCTTTAAACATATTTTCTTGTAGTAAAGTACGGAACTTGTGTATGGCGGTGAGCAGATATAATCAGATCGATCTAGAGGTTAGCAGCCTGCATGTAAGCATCTTCATCGACCTACGTGCTTGGCAGCGTCTAGGACCATCCTCGTTGACCTGCTTGTCTGGCGGTGAATCATCGACCTGCTTTCTTGGCGACTGTGTAAAATAATACTTCTTGCATAAACACCCAAAAAAATTCTCCCAGCGCGTGGAAGAAACGCAGGGCACTCCTTTCCCGTTTTTGTGAGACGTGGGCAGTTGAGAGGTTTTTCCCTTGTCCTTATATATATTAGTTGATAGAGATAGAGATAGAGACATATATATATATATATATATATATATATATATATATATATATATATATATACCTTCGATCATTCCATTTTTAGTATTCCAATATATATATATCCAATTACTTCCAAACAAAATCCATCACTTTTGGCCTTGCATGCATGCCCATGTATTATTATACTAGGTGGTCTTTCCGTGCTTCGCACGGTTTTGCCCTTACGTTGGTTTTTGGTTTTGTGTTTTCTTCCGAAGGTTTCTTTGGTTGTATTATCGTTAAGATAAATTAATGAAGGTATTGATTTTCTGTAATAAAGTTAATGAAGCTATTGATTTTCCTAGCACAAGTTTTTAGCTATTAATAAAATTCATATAGACAGAGTAACAATGTACATTTGATACAACTAAGGTTGAAAATAAAAAAAAAAAAAATTGAAACGCGGAGATTTTACTTTCTCAGAATCACTCTTAAGAAGAGCATCAAGTGACTTTAGCTGATCTTTTTCTTCATGAAGTCCTGTTTCCTACATCATACAAAACAACAACAGGTCTGCACCTTACCAATCAGGGCAATTCCAATTTGAATTATGAATCTACATTCTACAAGCTCCTTACCCTATCAATTTTATCACCTTCACCCAATCTGCAAATCACCTTTTCGCTTCTGCCAATTTACACACTCAATATTAACATATCTCAATCAATGCAAAATGTATAAAAACATTTACATATTTGTCAAATCAGCTAAGAAATACGGTTACAAAATTAAGCATTAATTAATTTACAAAATCTGTGCAATTACTAAAACAAGTTTTGAACGAAAAATTCCATCGCGTTATAAGTAACTGTAATTCAAATAAATTGCGGGTCGCAAGCTAATGCTTTGAAACTGGGATTTTCTGTAGATCCCGTAACTACGGGGTTTGCAATAGATCCCCTAACTATTGAGGTTTCCAGTAGGACCTCTAACTACACTAACCTAAAGCAGTTTCCGAGGCGAAGAAGCAAAGCAACCAAAACACCTTCAATTATTCCACGTACAGTATGATGAATATAGTCTGCAAACAAAAAAAACCATGCTTATTAATACTGATCCTTATATGAATAATGGTATCGCAGCATTTCGCACCATCTGGCAAATACACCGAGCAATGATCAGGAGCGCCAAAAGGAAAAAAAAGGAAACATATGTTTTAAAGCCGAATATAGTTTTCAAGGATCAAGTGCACTTAGGTTGATTTGTAATAGTTTTAACCTCAGGTATGCAGGCAATTTAAAGCTAGTGTCAACTGAATATATATAATGCATTACAATTTACATAAAGTGATTTTCTGCATAAAAAAAAAATCAAATAAGTAGCAACAAAGGGATAACCATTCTCAAGGTAGTTAACATCAATTTATGCATCTAATCAGCACGACAATGATCAAAATTGATCATTGTAGTTATTACTTATTAACTGATATTTAGTTTTATTTTCCCCCTCCTTCTGTTGGGTGTGTTGAGGAGAGGGTGGTGGGGTAGCGAGGAGTACTTACCAAGAATCATCCTGTTGCATTTTTTTTTGTTGATTTGTTACCAAAGTTTACACCTTGTAGATGAATGCTGATCTGGGGATATGGATTTATTATATACTGCTTGATCAAAAGGGCAGTGGATCTGGAGCTAGGAACTCACATGCCATCACAATTGTAGGAGAAAAATTTTATGCTTTCGGGGGTGGATTTACGCACCATCTTCCGTTTGACAACAATCTGTATGTTTTTAATCCCAAAGACCAAACTTCGTCTATTACTGATGCAACTGGGGACATCCGACCGCCACGAGTTGGTGCAACCATGGCCTCGGTTGGATCGATTGTCTATGTATTTTGTGGTAGGGATGCTACACACAAGGAGCTAAATGAGCTTTACTCTTTTGACACCACTACTAATAAGTGGGCCCTCCTCTCTAGCGGCAACGAAAGTCCACCTCACCGGAGCTACCACTCGATGGCGGCTGATGAGCAGAGAATCTTTAAATTCAGTGGTTGTGGTGAGACAGGGCAGCTCAACGATATGTGGTGTTATGATACCTTTGATAAAAGTTGGAAACAATTTGCACTTCCTTATGATGCTTGTAAGCCTACGGGTGGACCCGGACTCGCCATGTCCTGTGGTAAAATATGGGTTGTGTACGGTTTTTCCGAGGAGAAGGAACCTGATGATGTTCATTACTATGACCCTATTGAAGAAGAGTGGGTGCAAGTTCAGACTAAAGGCGAGAAGCCCACGAGCTGAAGTGTGTTCTCAACGGTTGGGATCGGGAACCATGTAATTACCTACGGCGGGGAGATAGACCCTAGTGATTTAGGTCATTTAGGTGCTGGTATATTCACATCAGAGGTGTATGCATTGGATACAGAGATATTGGTTTGAAAAAAGTTGGATGATGATGTGTCCTCAAGTGTTGAGCATCCAGGGGCAAGAGGTTGGTGTGCTTTTGAGAGTGGAGTCCTGAATGGTCAAGTTGGTTTACTGTTATATGGTGGGAATTCTCGTACTAATGACAGGCTTGAAGACATTTACTTTTTTACCCCTACCCCTTCCTCAGATTGATACGACTTGAAGATTGGAAGTTTTGGGGAGTATAAACTAACAGGTTGAACAAATTTGACAATGTTGCCTGAAAGACTTCCTGAAAATGCATTGAATCAGACATTAAGGTCCTTAAGTGAACCCAAACTCAAAAAATCAGAAGGCCAACCAATGATTCTGTTATCACTAAGGTCTAAAGTTTCAAGCTTAGGAAGTTTACCTATAGTACTTTCAGCAATGAGCCCAGACAAGGCCAAACCATAAGAAACTAACCTGACAACACTTTATTTGTTTGCATCACAAAATAACAAACCCTTGAAAATATGATTCTTTACCACTAATTGCATACACAGCAATCTTCAAGTACTTGGAGTTTGGGACATGCAACACCAAAATCATTAAGAACAGAACCATTGAGCTTGTTTACTGGAAACACAATGGAAACCTAGGATTTGCATTCAAGAAACCCATATGGAATGCCTGACTCAAACCCATTATTATTCAGTTTCAGAACTTGCAAGCTAGAAAGAGAGGCTATACATTCAGGGATACTACGAATGAAATAGTTGTAAGAAATACCTAAGCTTACATGTTGAATAAAATCGACAATGTTGCTTGAAAGGCTTCCTGAAAATGCATTGAATAAGAGATTAAGGTCCTTAAGTGAACCCAAACTCTAGAAATCAAAAGCCAAACGGGTGATTTTGTTATGAATAAGGTCTAAAGTTTGAAAAAACGAAAGTTTGGGGATAAGCCCAAACCATAAGCACCCAAATCGACAACAAAAGGCTCTCCACTAAGCTGATTCTCAGATAAATCCACACGCACTAAACAAGATCACTTAAGGCTTGAACTAAATATGTGACCTTCAAACTGAACCTTGACCAACAACAGAACATTCAAATTTATTCCCAGACTTGTTGAGACATGTAATTGATGTCAACCCTGGAAAATTTGATTCTTTACCACTAACTGCATTCCCAAAAATATTGAAGTACTTGAGTTTGGGACATGCAGCACCCAAATCATTAAGAACATAACCATTGAGCTTGCAAAACTTCAAAATCAAAACTACCACACAGACATAAACATGATGAACCAAACCACCACAAAGACATGCAATCCCCAAAAAAATTTCAAATCGACATAGAAGGATCCTAAAACAACAGGCATAAAAAGAATCAACCAAACTACCACACAGACATGCAATCCCAAAACAAAATTAAAACCGACAAAGAAGGATCCTAAAAACACCACCTTGCAGCAACAAGGCTGATGATGCAATCGCAAAAGGAAAAGAAAGCGAAAAATCATAATCTAAAGCTACAATGAGCACCAGATTGTACCTTAAAATGGATGGATAGCCTGAATTAAAGAACACAAACACCAAATAACAAACCTGGAGAAATAATCCAAAAATTCGAAAATTAATTAAGAAGAAACAGCATTTCAATCTATTATGTAAAATCAGAGGAAGAGTAGGAGGAATCGAAGAAGATGGGCTCTCACCGTTCTCTGAATTTGCCAAGGTTGAGGAGGAAACGAGAAATGCTCTGAACAATGAACAATAGTGGAAATGGAAATGGAACCGAGAAATGGCCCATCACCGACTGAGAACCAGCTTTTTATAATCAACGATTCCATGGCGGTGGAAAAACAGGTAGTGGAATCCATGGCGGTGGGGAAAAATGAAGTGGAATGCTCAGCGTGAACTGTCGGCATTGCATTGGAGAAGGAAAAGCGGTTTGACGACGACGACGAAGACGAAGGTATGCAAAATAGGGGGAATGGCGTAAATAACCCATTTCAGTAAGTATTTGGCAAAAATAACTCATGAGTATTGGGGGCAATTAAAAAAAAAGAAAAAATGCCAAAACAAATAAAAAGTGTTGAACTTACAAAACTGCCCTTCATTCATTTAATTTCCCGTGAGTTCCAATCCCCAAATTTCGACGACCCTTTTCATAGTTTTCCCTCTGCCTTGCCAAATCCAAAAATTGCGATTAGCGGTGAAAGAGCAGCACCTTCGTCAACCGTTCCAGCTATAACAACCTCAAAGTAGTTTGTTTTGAACTCATCTCTCATCTCTGTCATATCGATCTCGATCTCTCCCTCTGTTGAAGAACCCTAAATTGGATTACAAGCAGATTAACTCCAAGAAGGAATCAGGTATTGCTGAAGCATGTACCTTATATTGTACAAACTGAAATTGGGGGGTGATTGGTGAAATTAAGGGGTGTAATATTAGGTTTAATCGGTTGTAGTATGTGATTTAGAAACCATTGGATATTGTGAATTTGAAATTAAACAGGACTGTGGATATCTTTAATCGAGTTAAGCACATTTGTAAAATGTGTTTTGCACATACTTTGTAACTGCGTCATGCATGTAGTAATTGACAAGAAATGTAATCTTTGTTGAATTTACGCCATATTGCACGACAAGAAATGTAATATGTGTTGAATTTGAAATTAAACCGTGTTATCTTTTTTGTTTATTTTGTAGAAAAGAAATGGAGTTTAAATACCAATTGACAAGGGTGGAGAGGGCGAAGCCAAGTACGATCGTTAACAGATGTCATATTGATAAAGTTGATTATGTGTATTCTAAATTAGACAGACAACACAAGAGAACACTAAAAAACAGTTGTTTTGGAAGTTTAATTAGGCTTCCTAAGTTTAATGGTATTCAAATCTTGCATAATATGTTGATGAGTCAGGTGTCGGGCGATTCAAAAGAAATTTTCTGGTTTAAGATTGGAAACAAGTCCTGCAGGTTTTGTTTGAAGGAATTTACATTGATTACCGGTTTAAATGTTAGGAACTTTGAGTGGTCAGTGAGTGAGAACAAAGCTAAAGGTTGTCGTATTGTGAAAAGGTATTTTAAGGAAAAAAAGTCGATTACTAGAAAAGAAGTGTTGGAAGTGTTTCCTAGGGTTGCGGATGAAGAAGATAAGTATAAGTTGGGTTTGTTGATTATTTTGTCTTATGTATTGTTGGTTGCGGAGGAAAATGTGTGTTTGGAATGGTGGTGGTTTGTCTTGGTTGATGATTTGGAAGCATTCAACAAGTTTCCTTGGGGGAGCTTGTGTTATGAATACACGGTTCGATTGTTTAATCGGGACCTGAGTAAGAAGTTCAAAGAGAAGAAGGTGTTGTATACAATTTATGGATTCCCACATGCTCGATGGTATGTCTTATGATATGTAGTATTGTTTGAATTCATTAGTCTTCAAATTTTGGAAGTTGTTTTTGTAGTATTGTCTTATGAATGTTTGTGTAGGTATGGGCACTTGAATCCATACCTAGTTTACGTTCGTTGGCGGAGAGTGTTGATATGGAAGCCTTGCCAAGAATGCGCAAGTGGACAATGCCAAAGAGGGTGACCTCTTCGAGTGTTGATGCTCTTTTACAAAAAGCACAGGTTTGAATGTGTATCTTGTTAGGTAGTCATTTCTTAAATGTTTGATGCCCGAATTAAATATCTTATTAATTTATATATTATGAAATCATTGCAGGAGGAGGATGTTTTGCCAACTCTTGTTGTACGTAATTCTGAAAAATCAAAGCCATATTATCTTGCTTTACTCGATTTCCATGATAGTGATGTTAGTGAGGAAGAAGAAGGAGGTGAGCAAGAAGAAGGTGAGCAAGAAGAAGGTGGGGTGAATCTGGATCAACCGTCAGTTCCCCAACCCTCTGAAATGGAGAAGGCGAAAGACGAGATTTTAAGAGTTGTGAAAGAGGAAAACAAATTGTTGCGATCCGAGTTGGAGGATGTTAGGAGAAAGGTTGAATCATTGGAAGCTATTGTGAAGAAAGTTTTATTTGAAAAGGTTGGAGGAGGTGAAGAGAGAAAGGAAGGTGAAGGTGAAGGTGAAGGAGATGTTAATCAAGATGAAGAGAGGCATGAAGGTGAGGGCCTTGTAGGTGAGGTTGGGGAGCAATCTCAGTGCGAAGGTAAAACGGTTGCACTTGTATTATGAGTTAAAAACCCCATGAGTTTTCCCCTAAAAAAAAATATTTTTATGAGTTTTAAGTTGTAAATTGGATATTTAACATGTTAGGAGAAAAGGTGTTGGGGAAACAGAAAGCTCAGCTGGAGCTAGCATATCCTTATTTTCAAAACTTGAAGAGAAGGAAGCTTGATACCGTTCCAGTTTTTGATCCGCACCGAGAAGTAGAAGCTCAGACGATGGAATTGCTTGAGACCTTTATGCAATTTGAAGAGGACAGGTATGAAATTGGCACAGTTGTAGTCATTTGTTGTTGTATCTTATTTAAATTTTTTTAACCTTTGAATGAATATAGTAAAAATGTGAGGCTGGTTGATGGAGATGTCCAAGCTTCAGATTTGAAAGTAGTTGTGGATGGGGGATGGGTGACAACCCCGGTAAGCCCGTTGATGTTTTATATTAGCAGGAATATATGGTGATATTTTGTTTAACTAATATATAATTATTTACGATACAATTTAGATTATGAATGCTGCCTTTTGTGAGATTAGCCTCCGACAAAAAGCATATCCGGAGTTGTTTCAACAAGATGCTCGCGTGCTAGACACGTATTTTGCCATATTGATGACACAGTTTCATGAAGGAATGAATAAGGAAGTGAAGTTGGGGAATTTAAGTTTTGATTCAAAGTTGTTGAATTATGTGAGAGGTGAAAATCCAGTGGGAGGGCAACCCTGGTCCGGTTGTAGATATCTATACATACCGGTGTCTGAGCTTGATCACTGGTTTCTGTTGAAAGTTGATCTACAAAACCGGATGATTTATGTTTATGATAGTTTGAAAAACCATATTAGAATGAAAATTCTTCAATCACGGCTTATGCCTCTTCAATGTGTTATACCTTTTTTAGTGAGGAAGCATGTTGATGGTTTTCAAAATTATCCGCTAAATAAATTTAGTTTCGAGAGAGTGAAGTGCCCCCTGCAGGAAAACGGGTATGTTTCTTACTATTTAGCTTAGTACATATTAGTCCTTTTAATATAGATTGTGAAGTTGTTTGATGTGTTGGAATACTTGTATAATGTATAGGTCTGATTGTGGGATGTTCACAATAAAATTCTTGGAGTACTTGCTTGCAAATATGAATGTGGACGCGATTGATAGAAGGCATATGAGGATGTGGCGGAGAAAGTTGGTGGCTGAGTTGCTAGCATCGCAATTCGCTCCATAGAAATTGATTGATGAGTTTCACTTTTGAACAATGTTGTTGGTTGTTGAATTTACTAATTGATGTTTCTTGGAACAATCTTGATGAGTTTCTTGTGACAATGAGTTTCTTGGTTCAGCCTTATGGTGGTTGATCAATTAACTGGTGGATGAGAAATTTGGAACAATGTGGATGTTTTGTTAAGGATTCGGTTATGGAATCATTTATGATGTATGAAACAATGTTCAGGGTAGTTGTTGAATTAATTAGTAGGCTTGTAAAAACAAGTTTAAGCTTGTTATTATATGATGTTTGTTATGGATTCGGTTATTGATTCAGTTATGATGTATGAAACAAATGTTGGTGGTTGTTGAATTAACTGGTGGATGAGTTTCTTGGAACAATGTTGATGGTTTTTGTTATGGATTCGGTTATCTAAAAACAATTTTAAGCTTGTTATTAAATAAAAGGCATTTAAGTTGATAATAAAAGGCATTTAAGATGTTATATGTCATTATGAAGAGGCATGTTTAACGAAGAGGCATGTGTAGAACGAAGAGGCATGTTTAACGAAGAGGTTTTTAAGTAGTTGTGTTAAACGAAAAGGAATGTCAATAACACCCTATTTAAACAACACCACCCTATTGTATGCTAATGATTTTCAATTGAGAAGACTTTTTTTAGAAAGAAAGAAAATAAAAGCGAAAAATGGCTGCAGAAATCAAAGAAGTTGATGTAAGCATTGCAGATTTGAAGAAGGAGTTCGATGTTATGAAGACGCAAATGGAAGATATGAAGAAGAGAATCGACTACTTGAATTTTGAGTTGAAGGAACAGGACATGAAGATATTACAACTAACTAATGATGTTGAAACAAGGGAGTCTGATATAGTGATCCCGAGATCGAGGTTCAAGTTCTACTTGGATAAGATCAATGAAATCGTCAAACTGGTGAACAAAGTGTATACAACAACTGTACATGATCTTCCCGTTCTTTGAGATACCGGATTGGATGGGTTGATTGATTTATTACGCCATATGATGTTTTATGTCTTAAGTGTACTTGTGTTTGTTTTTTTTTGTTTTGGAAAGTTGCTTGTGTTTGTTGTTTAATTAATTAAATGCTTATGTTGTTTTAAATGCTCATGATAACTGATTTAAGTATGTTTTTTGCAATGGGATGGACAATCTAATGTTATCTTGATGAAATCACTTTTCATTTAACTAAGAAGACATGAAAATAACTAAATGATAGTAATTGGTTGGTTTTATGCATCTGAAACATTCACATTAAAGTATCAACATGAAAACAAAATAATATACAACATGAAAACAAAATAATATACATACTGATACAACCAAAACACATTAAAAAGTTATCACACACAGCTTTCATTAATCTCCTCCCATAAATCCTCACAATCAAATGTGTAGCCCTTTTCTTCGTCCGCAGAGTCATAAAAAGGCATGTCGAAGGGTCCATTTGCAAAATCATCAAGCATGTCCATGTATTCCCTTATCTCTGCAAATTCTTCGGGATCAATCAATGCTTCATCTACACCCCACGGATTCCATCTCTTAACATTAAGCTCGTACTCCAGTTCGATCAACCTTAATTCCTTTTCCATTGCCTCCCAATCAATGACTCGATCAAATAAATCCACCATCAAACCTATGTCCTCCTCATAATCCGACATGGTCCTCTGCTCAAAAACACTAATTAATCCAAAATCAACACAAACAACAGCACAAGCGAAAAGATTTAAAGAGACAAATGCTACTTCTACACCTTAGCTTCTAAAACAAACCACTACGAGTCTACGAGTACATAGCATAGTTATTATAATGATATGTCAAGTAAACAAATGAACAGGATTACCTGCAAAAAAAAAAAATTGATTACATCACAGAATTGAAAATTACAGTATATGCCGGAGATGAATCTGAAGCCATGCTCTCTGTGAGTGAGAGAGGTACAGTGAGAGTGGGGTAGGGAAGTGGGGAAGAAGAAGACTAGAATCGGGCGGGTAAAAAGGCAGAATGGATGGATGGGCGGAGGAAAGTACCTTTAAGACGCTAATGGATGGATGGGCGGAGGTTGGACCGGTCCGATTGTGTCTCTGTGTGTGCTCCGGCGGCGCTGGGAGGGGAATGTAAGAGGAGGGGGAGACGACGACCACATGTGTTTTGTTTGAGTTAGGGTTGTTAGGGTGTGGGTGGGTTGCGTTGCTTTATATATATATGGTGCAGGGTTCGAGCTCAATTTTGGTTCGATCAAGGCGATTACTGTGATCCGAGTTTGATCAGACATAATGTCACGATAGATCGAGGTTCGATCAAGGCGATTACTGTGATCCGAGTTTGATCAGACATAATGTCACGATAGATCGAGGTTCGATCAAGGCGATTACTGTGATCCGAGTTGATCAGACATAATGTCACGATAGATCGATGTTCGATCAAGGCGATTACTGTGATCCGAGTTGATCAGACATAATGTCACGATAGATCGATGTTCGATCAAGGCGATTACTGTGATCCGAGTTGATCAGACATAATGTCACGATAGATCGAGGTTCGATCAAGGCGATTACTCTGATCCGAGTTGATCGGACATAATGTCACGATAGATCGATGTTCGATCAAGGCGATTCTTGTGATCCGAGTTTGATCGGACATAATGTCACGATAGATCGAGGTTCGATCAAGGCGATTACTGTGATCCGAGTTGATCGGACATAATGTCACGATAGATCGAGGTTCGATCAAGGCGATTACTCGATCCGAGTTGATCGGACATAATGTCACGATAGATCGAGGTTCGATCAAGGCGATTATTGTGATCCGAGTTGATCGGACATAATGTCACGATAGATCGAGGTTCGATCAAGGTGATTACTCTGATCCGAGTTTGATCGGACATAATGTCACGATAGATCGAGGTTCGATCAAGGCGATTACTGTGATCCGAGTTGATCGGACATAATGTCACGATAGATCGAGGTTCGATCAAGGCGATTACTGTGATCCGAGTTGATCGGACATAATGTCACGATAGATCGAGGTTCGATCAAGGCGATTACTCTGATCCGAGTTGATCGGACATAATGTCACGATAGATCGATGTTCGATCAAGGCGATTACTCTGATCCGAGTTTGATCGGACATAATGTCACGATAGATCGAGGTTCGATCAAGGCGATTCCTGTGATCCGAGTTGATCGGACATAATGTCACGATAGATCGAGGTTCGATCAAGGCGATTACTGTGATCCGAGTTGATCGGACATAATGTCACGATAGATCGAGGTTCGATCAAGGCGATTACTCTGATCCGAGTTGATCGGACATAATGTCACGATAGATCGAGGTTCGATCAAGGCGACATTCGTGATCCAAGTTGATCGGACATAATGTCACGATAGATCGAGGTTCGATCAAGGCGATTACTCGATCCGAGTTTGATCGGACATAATGTCACGATAGATCGAGGTTCGATCAAGGCGATTCCTGTGATCCGAGTTTGATCGGACATAATGTCACGATAGATCGAGGTTCGATCAAGGCGATTCATGTGATCCAAGTTGATCGGACATAATGTCACGATAGATCGAGGTTCGATCAAGGCGATTACTCTGATCCGAGTTGATCGGACATAATGTCACGATAGATCGAGGTTCGATCAAGGCGATTACTGTGATCCGAGTTTGATCGGACATAATGTCACGATAGATCGAGGTTCGATCAAGGCGATTATTCTGATCCGAGTTGATCGGACATAATGTCACGATAGATCGAGGTTCGATCAAGGCGATTACTGTGATCCGAGTTGATCGGACATAATGTCACGATAGATCGATGTTCGATCAAGGCGATTACTGCGATCCGAGTTGATCGGACATAATGTCACGATAGATCGAGGTTCGATCAAGGCGATTACTGTGATCCGAGTTGATCGGACATAATGTCACGATAGATCGAGGTTCGATCAAGGCGATTACTGTGATCCGAGTTTGATCAGACATAATGTCACGATAGATCGAGGTTCGATCAAGGCGATTACTGCGATCCGAGTTGATCAGACATAATGTCACGATAGATCGAGGTTCGATCAAGGCGATTACTCGATCCGAGTTGATCGGACATAATGTCACGATAGATCGATGTTCGATCAAGGCGATTACTCGATCCGAGTTTGATCGGACATAATGTCACGATAGATCGAGGTTCGATCAAGGCGATTACTGTGATCCGAGTTTGATCAGACATAATGTCACGATAGATCGAGGTTCGATCAAGGCGATTACTGTGATCCGAGTTTGATCAGACATAATGTCACGATAGATCGAGGTTCGATCAAGGCGATTACTGTGATCCGAGTTGATCAGACATAATGTCACGATAGATCGAGGTTCGATCAAGGCGATTACTCTGATCCGAGTTTGATCAGACATAATGTCACGATAGATCGAGGTTCGATCAAGGCGATTACTGTGATCCGAGTTTGATCAGACATAATGTCACGATAGATCGAGGTTCGATCAAGGCGATTCTTGTGATCCGAGTTTGATCGGACATAATGTCACGATAGATCGAGGTTCGATCAAGGCGATTACTGTGATCCGAGTTGATCGGACATAATGTCACGATATATCGAGGTTCGATCAAGGCGATTACTGTGATCCGAGTTGATCAGACATAATGTCACGATAGATCGAGGTTCGATCAAGGCGATTACTGTGATCCGAGTTGATCGGACATAATGTCACGATAGATCGATGTTCGATCAAGGCGATTACTCTGATCCGAGTTTGATCAGACATTTTTATTTATCATTAAGTACGAGAGAAATTAAAATATATAGTGGAATAAACATTTGTCATTTTTATCCAATAAAAATTTTCAATTGGTCCCTTTTAACAATAAAATTATTTAAAATTGTGCCATATCATCAATAAAAAACCCATTGGTCCGGGTTGGTTCGAATATATGCTTGAGTTTGGGCTTGAGCTTGGGCTTGGAGTCATACAATATTAGTTTTAATCTTATTGGGTTGGTTCGAATATATGCTTGGGCTTGGGCTTGGGCTTGTTTCGTTTTTCATTTAATTGAACTTGTTATAATGTCGGTGTGAATAAAAAAATATAACTTAAATCAACAACAAATACAGCCTCTTCATGTTACAAAATATTACAAAGAAAAAAGGGCTTGGGCTGCGGAGTCTCACACATCATACTCAAACAAGTTAAAACACGAAAAAAGGAGAATACAATACCTGTTGTTACAATTAACTCCATTCATCCTCATTTTGGGGGGTAGACTCCTCAGTCACACGCGAACAAGTAGTAATGTTATGGCCATATCCCTTGCATTTACTACATTGTACAGTCCTTCTAGGCCCGTCTCCTGCAGGTGCTTTTCTCTTTTTTCGTCGACCTACAGGCGCGTCTCCGGCAGAGGCTTTTCTCTTTTTTGATGGACGTCCAGCTTGTCCCCTATCGCGTGTCGGTGGCAAAACCACATTGCTCAGCACGTCTTCAGGATATTCACAATCCGCTGAGTTCGGCAAGGGATTCACACATTGAGCATAAGCTTTCCTCCAATACTCGGTGCTATAATAAGGAGATGTATACTCGTACGCATGCTTCCCAATGTGCTTTGCCACAGCAACGGCATGCACACATGGATACTTGTGTACATCGAAATACTTACAATCACAGTTCCGTGCATACAACCGAACAACGTAACTCACTTGGGTTGTCGTATCAAACACCTCGTACTTGCTATTGTCAACAATAGGAAAAACACTATACCGAGTTACCTTCTTGTAGTGTCCTTTTATTATCTTCTCCACTTCGGGAGTGACAGGGGCACCCCATTTTGTAGAAGTTGTATTTCTTGCAGCAAACCACTTTTGCATTTCACCCCGGATATGTTCAATTAGCCCAACTACCGAAAATTCCCGAGCACGCTTTAACTTACCGTTCAAAGACTCGGCATGATTTGTTGTCATTATATTGTACCGACAAGCCTTAGAGTGACATCTAGTCCAGGAAGGGAACGTCGATTCATTCAAGTATTTCTTTATATCCGAATCCAATCCGCATAGTTTTTCGTAGCAAATCTTGAACTCTCCTTCAGTAAAAGCCAGCGCAACATCCCTAAAAGGCCTTGAGATTTTCAATTTTGGATAACGAGTCCTCAAATTCTTTTGCATGTGATAGGTACAATACCCTTGATGCGCATTCATGTACACATTCTCAAATCCCGCTTTTATAGCATCATGGCGATCGGAAAGTATTGCTACATCATCGGTGTCACCTGTAATCATTTTTAGCCTTTCAAGAGCCATTGCCACGATTCCGTATCCTCAACATCAACAACACCCCATGCTATTGGAAATATATTTCTATTTCCATCTTGACACGCCGCCACAAGTAGAACACCTTTGTAACCCGTTTTCAAATGCGTCCCGTCCACAGAAACGACCTTACGCATCACATTAAACCCCTCAATGCTTGGACCGAGTGCCATAAAAAAATATAAGAACTCATCGTTTGGTTTAGTTTTAATATCCGTGAAAGTCCCCGGGTTTGCCAACTCCAACCGATGACAATACTTAGGTAATTTTCCATAACTTTTTTTTTGTTGTCCCCGGATGATTGAATCAGGATATGCCCTCGCATCGTGAGCCTTGTCATAAGTTATCTCATACCCAAATTCTTCGAAAAAGTCTGCCCTTATATCCCTCGGTGCATTGGTACGGTAGCCATCTTTAAACCTCGAACAGAAATATCTGCCAACTAGCTTGTATGTAGCATGCCCGTGCTCTTTTCTACCAATAATAGGTTGGCAACTATGCTTAAATTTATACTGTGTAACTTTAAACCGTCTACTATTAGGAGGTTTGGTTGCTCGCAACCGCCATTTGCATCCCTCCGCTTCACATAACACTACATAAAGGCTTTTGGTGGACTTTGCCGGTTTAAAATAAAAATGATGCTTCACAACCAACCACTCAACCTTATACACCAAAAACTTTTTTGATTTGAACAATTCGTTGACTTCTATGTCTACCTCTTCCGGAATGCTCACAATATCTAAACCTTCCATGATGAAACCAATGACTTCTAAACCTCTTTCGGGTTCCGGTGCATTCAAGACACCACCATTCAACAAATCAACATTTTGGGGGCCACCATTCAATAAATCAACATTTTGGGCATCGTTCGGGGGGGCTTGAGGTACTAAAATCGCATCCGCACCCAAGGACAACAGAAACTATCTTCATAGTGATGATCATGAACAGTTTCACTACACTCAAAATATTCATCGATCCCGATTCCATCATCACATCTCTCATTTACCGCATCGTTTACACCAACATCCATTTGAACAGTTGTTTCTTGGGTTCCAAAATCAGGTTCCTCCATTTGAGCACTTGTTTCTCCCTCAAATTGTGTTCCGTTTTCCTTTGCTTTCAAACTTACCAATATCACATCTTTCTTTGGTTCACAACCACTTAAGAACGATGACACAACCTTATCACAATCAATTACCATTGGTGCAGCTTTACTAATAGGAGCCATTACTTTCATTTCAAAATCATTCAACCCTATATCAATTTTCAAAGCTACTTTCACCATCTCATACAATTCGTTATATGGAACTGTTATTTTCAAACTTACAAGCTTGGTCACTTGTTCCTTTTCATCTCCTACATACTTCCAAAACCAATCACCATCGACATTCTTCTCAAACGCAACAGGATAACATAGAAATATCGAAACTTTGCGTATCCTAACCATGACGAATCAAAAAATGTCCTGTAAAAATCCATTCAATACAATCATTACGGGCAAAAACAAACAACAGAGGGATAACAACTTCAAACTTGTTTTTGTATAAACCAACTACAGGGGTGTAAGAAGCAGAATAGCAGGGGACTGGTGTGCTTGAAGAATAGCCATATGGGAAACAACAAGATGAGAATCAAAGTTAGTCAAAGTGGGAATTTGTACAAGCCAACATCCTAATTTTAGCTTCTCATTTACTTTCAATGCATCTTCTTCCCCTCTTCATTACATACAATTCATCTACTTCAATAATCCTAAAAAAACTAATAAAAAGAAGACATACCCGTGACGGATTTTGGAGGGATTCGATTCTGGATTCGTTCACCTCTTCAATGGATACACGAACTCAGCTTCAATTTCAGCTTCTTATGCAATCGACAATGGTGCTTCAACTTCAGCTTCTTATAGGGACGAACTCATCTTCAATTGATCTGTGAAAAGGGAGGTTCTAACGATGATAATGGAGGAGCTGTGGCTGCCAATTGAGCTGTTGGGGGAAAATGGGGAAATACGGGTCGGGAGGTAAATTGGGGCCGATTTGGGCGGGAAAATTGTAAGATTAGGTTGGGGTGGCCGGCGGTAAGGTTTCAAGAGGAGAAGAAGTCACCGCCGGTATTGGGTGTGTAAGGGTAAATTGGGAATTCAAAAGCTTTAAGGAAATATGGGTTATTTTTGCCAAAACATTCGGACACAGAGTTATCCCAACCAATAAATTTGTGAAGCATCCCTCTTTTACCAATCCCCCATGCAAAATATATAGTACAACTACGGTTGAAGTTATAATTACCTACTTAGTCAAAACACACGTTTTCTTAGACAATTGTAGTGTCTTTTAACAAATACAAGATTCTAAATATACTACCACCCAAGGGCGGAGCCAGGATTTTCACTTGGGATGGGCTAATGACCTATATCGAATTCGTCGGGTGGACTGGATTAAAAATATTTTATGGATCGAACAGGACTACATACATTTATTAGTGTAATATTTTTTTTTTTCGGGCTTAGCCCCTAAGTCTTAACATACCTCCGCCCTTGCTACCACCGTCTTTTAACACCATAAACATTCAAAACCAATACAAAAGACGAATGAAAACGGAAAATTATTTATTTTTTGTATTCTAGTAAAGAAGATTTCCTTGTTGCACCTCAAATGATCTCCTTGTTGCTCAAGACCTCAAATGATCTCAAATCTATAATACATATATATTATTATATTTGTCTACAACTGTTAATTAGCTTGATGATGAAGTCGTCAAATTAAAAATAGTTACTAAAATAAACATACATATATATATATATATATATATATATATATATATATATATATATATATATATATATATATATATATATATATATATATATATATATAAACTAGTATTGGTTTGATTTGTTTTTAGTATTTACATAGTCAAAGACTAGCTTCTACACGGTTTGCACGCTCAAAGACTTGTTTCATATATATATATACTAGTGGAGGTTTTCGTGCAAGGCACGGCGATGAACGGCCCTGAGAAGAAATTGTAATGAAACACAAAATGAGAAAGAAGTAGAACGCATGTGTCAAGTAAGAAGCTGGTTTGGATTATGTAAAGGAAAGTGCAATTTAAATGTTTAGAATGTAATTTGAAATGTTGAAATACACCATGAGACAGAAGTTAAAGCAGTGTATGAGACAAGAAAATTGATTGGATCCATAAAGGAAAATGTGCTACAGCAAGGCAGTAGGGCATATTAATAACCAGACTGTAGCCAGCCAAGAAAATATATAAATATAAACAACGTGCACAAACCTTGGAAACAAACAATGTGCACAAAAGATGCAATGGTTTATACACAAGCAAAAGTCGTAACCTTTCATTAGATTACGTCAAAGATGCATAAGGATGCAGTGCCTTAGTACATAATAAGTAAATATTACATCATGGGGATACATTCCGGGCTTAATGCATTGTTTATCCAACAAAAGAAACGATAGGATGAAATGGCATATTGTCAAACCATTACAATACATCATTAAATGACAAGAAACAACATTTTCAAATTTCAAGGAAGAAAGAAACTATATCAAGAGATGACAGAGAAAAGTACAGAACTGGTATGGAAAAGAGCCGAGACAGCCCCCAAGAACTGCTAGATGACAGATAAATAACATAGACAGAACCATAAACAATTAGTAAAAGCACGAACACAGCCAACAGAGCAGCAAAACACAAAAAACAACATGAATAAGAAAGAAAACACACCATGATAAGAGAAGAGAGAGAAGGTACAAACCTTGTATAGAAAACACTTGAAGCAGCAGCCAAGAACTGCAAAGAAAGCACAAAATAAGTACATGTCTGAACCACCAAACCTACCCTAAAAATCACTATAAATGCAGAAAGTAAACAAGGTATGATACTGTTTTAAAAGTTGAAAGAAAAGAAAAAGTAGCCATATGAGAGCTGTATAAAAGAAAACACATTCCTCAACATATGATCAAAGTACTACAAAAATAAGTAACATTCAATGTCTACTAAAATGCTGGAAGACAAAGGTTGTTCATATAAATGCAATAGAATTAAGTAGAAACATTCAAAGCATCTCTGCCAATTAATAAGAGAGACAACAGACCGGAGTAAGTGTTACTGCAGTCTGCAGAATAACACAGCAGAAGCAAAATAGAGTATATATATAGCAGGAAGAGAATCCTCTGTTGTTGGACTGCTGTGATAAACTCAACATTCTCGAAGTATGATGCCATGATGAATTCGTTGTTGTGCCTTTAATGAGCATGAAATTAAGACTTAATATACATATTCATGTCATTGATATGTTATAAAAGAGAAGATATATGCAGAGAAGCAAAAGAGAGGGACACTACCTTTAAAGCAAACATCCCGAATAACGAAGAACCTCGACCGGCACGATCGAAAGCCGAAGGGACATCAAGAGAAACATTGGATATGAATAATCCGTACAATCCCATTCCAAATATTAACATCACAGTTCCAGCAAGAAATACATCTGCAATAAAAAGGACATAGAAGACAACTACAAATCTGGTACAGAACACCAATGAGATAACAAAATCAGCACAGTTTCCATATAAAGAAATGAAGATAATAATAAAAGAAACCCAAAAACAAAAGAAAGTGTATGTATCTGCTATATGTCATTCGAAATTGAAAGAGTATCCATTGCTAGCTTGCATCATCCTCGAGTAGATGTAAAGCCGGTCCTTTTTTGTCAAATCAAACACATCACAGACTGCTGGAGTTGTACGATGGTGTAAATCCGTCATTTGAAATAGCCGACGCCGGCAGTACATGCCAAAACATGGCCAACATTCAAGCAACTCCACTTGTTTCAGATTCGATTAGCCATGAAAAAATTTACATTTTCATACTTGTTACAGAAAATAACCATAATAATCATAAAGCTAAAATTTGACTTCCCCACTTACAACTAAATCAGAATACAAAAATCCACAGATAACTGTAGTGATACTGAATAAAAACGTCAATACCTCATCATGATGGACCATATCTAGCAATGTATTTTGTTCAACACACCGAAGAAGAAAATTATGGTATAACATGCTTCCTTCTCCAGATTTGCGAAATCTGAGACTGAAATGAGAAGAAAAAAAGTGACAAAATAATGTTGGAAATGAAGAAAACATGCTTCATTTTTAGATCTGTGAAATCTGAGACTGAAATTTGAAATACACTGTGAAATAAGTGATAAAAATGAAGAAAAACTTCGATAGTTTCTCAAAGTCGATCAGATCGGAGATAATACCTTGATTTTTCAAGCTCCGAACAAGGTCGTCATTTTCTGCTACCCAATCAGCCACCCGTTCCCTCCTAGGCTTGGTAACTATATAATCATCCTCCTGCATCAATTCATCAGCGGAGGATTAATCAAGAAGCATGAATAATTCTAGAGCTGAGTGAAAGTCCTAAGATACAAACACATGAAATATTAGCCTTAACTACGGTTACAAAAATTAATATCTTGTTTAAATTGATGTAAAAGAAACTTAATACCATGGAATGTTGTTGACTTAACATTGGATGCAATTATCACTGGGCTGGTTTGTTATTTTTTTTGCAATAGCAGCCCCTTCATCATCCCCGAATTAATTCCACAGCATGAGTATGCAAGGAGTCTACTACAAATTTACAAGTACAATAGATGAGCATAAGAATGGTTCATATAGATGTTAAGTAATTCAACTTTACACCTTTCGTCAATTATGAGAATCTCACAATGGCTAGAATATGCATTAATTGTCTATGGATATATGCATGTATGGCTAACCCTAGCACATCTGTAAAAATAATATCACCAAGAGCAGACATGTGCATTTAAGGTCGAGAAAACTTGTAATCAAATATGCAGTAGCTTACTCAAGGGATTCTCGGCGTCGGCATGCCTGAAGAAATTAGCATAGCTACATACAGTGTACGAAAACGGATTGGAGGCAAGATATCTTCATCAAATGGTTCTAATGGAGTATTGTTGATAACCTAAGTAAACTCATACAAACCCAATTCAAGAACGACACAACAAGAGTTAGTTTGGAGTTCGAAATTAGGTATCTTTTGACGGGTACAAAAAATGTTGAGAAGTATCAAATGTCATTTTGATAAACTGATAAAGAACTCCAAAAACCTTAGAACCCTGTGTGATAGAAGGGAGGTCCAAGGGCAAAGAGCAAAAATAAGACAACATAGATTTGTTACTATATATATATGTATATATATATATATATATATATGTATATACATAATAAATGTCAGGTAACAACCCAACATCGAACTGGATTAAAAAAAAAGACTACATAAGGCAGAGAGCAAAAATATACTAAAAACAGCTAACAAATCTGTAGATAAGAAAGAGATTAGTAAGAAGTACTTTTCTTGTTGCAATCATTCTCGGATAAAAAACGTTGAAGCACCTACAAGGATAAAACATACACATATTAGAAAGGGAAAAACCCTAAGGCGGAAGGTTATTATGCTTACTCCTATAACATATATGATTAAATATACACAAAGCTAAACACCACGCATATATAAATCCAAGGTTATGTAATAAGAAGAATGTTTAAACACACAATGTTAGCACACAAAATGTTTAATGCTTAAACACACAGGAAAAAGGAGAATGCAAGGCAATTGAATGTAATAAGTTAAAAACACAGCATTGTAAGAAGCTAAACATTCTGTGTAGGAATGTTTAAACATACTAAGCTAAACACACATAAAAAGAGGAGTGCAATTTTACCTTCAGGAGTATCAGCCTCAAAATAGCGGTACAGTTGAAATATAAAGTCGGGGCAAATGGATTGTGTGGATGCAAACCTTGCAAAGAACAAACAAAAACAACACAAAGAAGTCAGAACTTTGTCGGTATCAAATCTAGTCATAACCAAAACCACACATTCCTTGTTTACACAAAATAAAGCACCCAGATTGCCGTTCATTGGATACAATAAAAATAAAAATTAGAACTTTGATGCAAGAAACCATTCGTTTATGAAGAATGGGGATAGGACACTACGTAGAAAATGCAATAAATAAGTAAATAAATAAAAATAGAAAATAAAAGCTCCAAAGTTCACCCTAAATATGTATATAACAAGAAGATTTAAGCATAGTGCTTACCGATTCCGACTATCCAAAGGACCAAAGACTCCATCTTTTTTTTATAGCAGGTAGAAATTGTATCAATCCCACCCAATCTTAGACCCTCGAGGAAGAAAGGGCTGTCCTTTCGTGATGCCAAAAAAATAATAGAAAAAAATATAAAGACAAGGAAAGGTTAATGATCTTGTAGCAGTCATTCAGAAAAGGAACCCATCAGACGATTGCAAAACGAGCCTCTCATGAGAAAATGTGGATTAGGACGCTTACCAGATCATTCCAGGCCCCGCCGGTAAACGCCAAACACAGCTGGAGACGTGGAAACAAGAGAAGAAACCCCAGCCGCCGCCTACAGAAGAAACTCCACGATTAATTCGACCCAATTCAGACATTTCTTTCCATGTTTTTACCAAATTAATAAATAGATCCCTAAAAAAGACTCAAATGAAGCACCTTAAAGATTTCTCAACCCTAGAAATCGAAAAACCGAGAAATTGAGAAATCAAGAAACCGAGAAATCGGGAATCGAGCACAAAGATAATAGAAAAGAGTCCGAACGATGAGAGAACACAGAGAAGGAGAAGAGAGAAGCAAAATCACCTCCAGAAAGACTGAACCTTCGAGAACGTGAGTAGCTTCGACGAAGGGTGAAGAACGGCGATGGCAGAAGGGTTATGCGTTAGTTGACTACCTAAACTAAATGGAAATAATTAGAATTAATGGGCCTTTTTTGCCTGACCCTTTTTTTCTTAATGGGCTATGTGAAACAAAAGCCCAAACGAATTTAATTGGAAATTGCGTCGACGTGGCCATGTTGAAGGCAAAAAGCACAGCTTTTATATAAATAAGGATAAGGATAAGGATATATATATATGCAAATGACAACGGAAAGCTGTAAAAAATTTTGATCGTAATATTTTTAAGGGGAAAACACACTTTTGGTCCCCTATCTTTTTTTACTTGTCTCAAATATATCCCCTAACTTTTAAAATAACATAAAACACCCCTAACTATTCTATTTGTTACGATTTTAGGACCAGTTAACGGTTTGTCTAACGTTTGACAGCAAAAAATAACGTTAATCTTTCATTAAACAGATCGTGACATTTCATCTTGAAACCTTTTTTTTTTCTATCACAACTGAGTAAATGGGCACCGGTTGGAGAAAAGCCTTTTGCCTTACGATCCAAAAAAACAGGGATTTCACCACAGATATGGTTAAGCTGCCAGAAGAACAAGAAGATCAACAAAAGCTAAAGTTTCTTCAAAAGTTCTGATTTTTATCAAGTGGCGGTAGGTACCGCGGTAGCAATCCCTCAACTCCACGATTCCACTCTAATGGCCCCAAATTAAGTTGCAAAACAAGTAATCGTACAACAGTTCAACAGACCACTTCAATTGTCAGCTCGAAGCTTCACCGTAATACTTTACTGTAATTGACAGCCAGCACAAGTGCACAACCCCAAAATCTTGCATCAAAGACTCACAAACACTTTATGGCTCGAACCCATCTTGTTCAACTGTTAACGCTTCGACCATTAATTACTAACCGTTTGACTACTTAATGAAGAATTTAAAAGAAGAAATAAGAAGAAGAATATACCTAGTGAAGAAATAAGAAGAAGCAGCTCTTTTGATTTTTTATTTTGCAGTAATTTAGTCGATGGGAATGGTGGGTTTTTATTTTTATTTTTATTTTTTTGAAGGGAATGGTGGAATTTTTTTGGCGTTAATTTTTGCAGTCAAACGTTAGTAATTAATGGTCAAACCGTTAACTAGTCCTAAAATCGTAACAAAAAGAATAGTTAGAGGTGTTTACTGTTATTTCAAAAGTTAGGGGATATATTTGAGACAAGTGAAAAAGATAGGGGACCAAAAATGCGTTTTCCCCTATTTTTGCTCATACTATGATGACATATTGATCTTTAATCAGTTAAAATGATATGTATTGGTCCATTTTAAAATAAAAAAGACTATTTTTTATCACACCTGCATATCTTTTGCTTTTGAGAGTTCAATGTAATAAACGGTATAAAAAATAGACTTTTATCAACAAGTTTGTGGTCAAGTTGATATTGTTTCGCGATAAAAGTTGATCGCAGGACGAGTATTTTCAAATCTTCTTTTTATTTTATTTTATTTTATTTTTTTTTTACAGTGTTTGGCGTTTTGAACTCCGAAATATAAGAACAAGGCATCGGTATGATAAATAAGAAAATAAAACAAGTTTACAAAGTTTGTTACTTATTTTCAAAAATTCAAATTGACTTCCTAATTGTAGATGAAAATGTATAACATAAATGGAAATTAAAAAATCAATTTTTGGAAGATGAAAAACAAGATACTATTACGATTGTGACGATTTGAAATGAAAAAAAAAAACAGCTAATAAAGTTTTCATAATAATAATAATAATAATAATAATAATAATAATAATAATAATAATAGTCAACCCCCAAACTCCTAGATTGTAATAATTTGTATACTATTAATTAAGACTAATGATTTTCTCACTCCAAAACAAGAATAATTTGTAATCTAGGTTACTTTTACTAGATAAATTTCAAACTACAAGTCGCATTTTCATTCTCATTTTCTAAATTGCAATGACCATGAACAAAATGATCATAACAATTGACACAAACATATTTCTACTTCATTCAATATCACAATACGCATATCAATCAACAACAATACTATAACCAGAACAAAATGGTCACAAAAAGTGATAAAAGTTTTTTTTTTTTTTTTTTCCAGCATTGATCATTGCATAGGCTCTACCAGAACTATAAAAGTTTATTATATCACTTTATGGCCATTTTGTCACGGTCATAGCATTTTCGTATCAATCTCCATGCGTCGTATATCATAATCAATAACGTAAAAATACGTTTTATCAGTGTTTCCCTTTTTTCTTCGGATCGGGTGAAGAAGATGAAGAATTAGTAGAAGCATCGGTCCACAAAATACTCAATTGGCCCCAATTCTTCTTAGGAATCTCTAATGCTTGCCAAACAGCTTTTGATCCATCAACAATGTTGTTTTGACATGGTGGTTGAAAATCATGATCGTTATCGCAACCCAATGTCGAATCGCATTCGTCGACAACCATGGCATTCACTTTCTTCCCGTTCGCCATAATCGTGATATTCTTCCCGCACCTGTAAAAACCGAGCCGCGTCTTTTTAGTCGGATATATATACATATATAAAAAGAGAGATGCATACATAGATAGATATGTATATGTATTTATTTACCTGATCTGTTTATCGAACCAACCGGTTGACAGCGCCACCACCGGAGTATTATCGGAATGAAACTTGCCGTCGCAGGAGCAAGGGCTGCCGCCGTCGCCGCCTTTCTGGAAGCTGTTGAGTGTCAAAGTCGCCGGAGTCATGCGGCTGACTTTGGGTGAGCAATGGAAAGTGCTGTAAAGTTTGCCGCCCTCACAGCATTCTGATTGGTTCTGGCCACTGCAGGCGCCTTCCTTGCCTTTGAGTTTCGAGCTTGGCTGACAGTCTTGAGATTGAACGCCGCCGCCGCCGCCGCCGGAAAAGATTGCGAGGAGGAAGTTGAAGAAGAAAAAGGAGAGAAATACCCCATTGTTAGAAATCGCCATTGCTTTTTCAAACCTTTTGGAATTCTTTTTGTTTTTTTTTTGTATTTTACTAGAATTTTCAGTGGTGTGGAATAGTAGAGAGATTTGGAGAAGGATTTATAGGAGGGCTGCATGCATGCAGAAATGGTCTAATCATGAATAAAATAATTTTAAGATCATAACAAAACAAAAAAAAAATAAAGATAGAAAAAATAATAAATAAATAAATAAATAAATAAAGGGCAAACTTTATTGTTGACTATTTCATGTTGGTTGTCATTACTCCACTTAAAGAGCAATAATACTACGTGCACATACAATCAATGTCAGAATGGTTATATGGGTCGTTGATTGTAAATAATTTAAATAGATCATGATGTAAATTTATAATAATCAAGTGTATACGACTGTTGTGTTACTGGTTGTAATATAACGGTTGTGTCTGTATCAGTACTCTCACTTAAAAGGAGTGTAGACACTTTTATGGTAGAATAACGCACAACCCGGCCTTAAACACAATGAATGATACAATCTGATGTTATATGTCGTCATGTATGATCTATTGACCATGGTGTAGGTTCATTATGATCAACGGCGTAATACCGTAACATCATATTGTGTCAATAGCCGCTTTTGACAATCATTGATTCATGTGAACCTTATCTATATACACGCGAAGGGTGCAAATCAGGTGCTAAAGTCCTTACCTCTTTTATGCAGAGACAAACATTTGGTGCTGTTTATAAATTTGTTAATTACATCTATCATGTGAACAATGCATTAATTGTTAATTACTGGAGCATGTTGAATTTTGATTAAAACACTAGAAAGATAAAGATTCAAAACTGATACAAAGGGATTATGAACAAATCTAAGAACACTCAAAGTGTTCTTGACAGAATTTGAACCCCCCCTCAAGCTGAACATGGTTAGAACCAAGTGAAGCTTGCCAAACACTTGTTCTTCTCATTCTTGTATCTCAACATTGGGTGGTGTGTATAAATCTTTAAAAGGAAAAACCAGTAGCAGCCTTTCAAGAGTTTGTCTGTCCATAGGTTTAGTTAGTATGTCTGCTGGTTGGTCCTTGGTGTTGATTGGTAGATGAATCAACACTTTTGCCTGATATTTCTCCCTCACAAAATGATGTGCTTTGTTATCTCATGAAAAACTCGATTTTCAACTATGTCCAAGGCACTTTTGCTATCACAGTAAAGAGGGACAGTGTCTTTGTATTGAATTTGAAAATCCTTGAGTAGATAGATGAGCCATTGTATCTCACAAGCAGTGACAACCATGGCCCTGTATTCTGCTTCACTTGAGCTTCTTGAAACTGTGGGTTGTTTCTTGGATTTCCAAGAGATTAAAGCATCTCCCAGAAATACCAAAAAAATATTGGTAGACCTTCTAGTTTTTGTGCAACCTGCCCAATCTGAATCACTAAAAGCCCTTAAAGAGATAGAGCCAATACTAGGAAAAATAGGCCTCTTCCAGGTGCAGACTTCAAGAATCTAAGTAATCTGTGTGCTGCTTTTAGATGAGCTTCATTAGGTTTTGCTAAGAATTGGCTGAGCTGTTGAACTAGAAAGGCTATATCTGGTCTGGTGTTACCTAGGTATAGGATTTTACCAACAAGAATTTTGTATTCAGTGTCTGATTCTAGTGGAGGAGCATATATTTCTGTTAAATTCTGAGATGTGTCCATTGGTGTGTAAACTGGTTTACAATCAATGAAGCCAAATTCTTTTAAAAGATCCAAGCAATATTTTCTCTAATTTATGACAATACCACTTCTTGATCTTGCAACCTCAAAACCTGAAAAATATTTCAGAGTGCCAAGGTCCTTGATTGTGAAAGCAGAATGCAGTAGATCCTTTAGGTTTTGTATTTCTCCCATGTTCTTGCTTCCAACCACAATATCATCTACATAGACTAGTAGAGCCACAAAGTTATCACCATGTCCTTTTGTAAATAGGCTATGATCATTTTGGGATTGTTTGTATCCATGATCCGTTAACTTATGTGTTAGTTTTGCATTCCATTGTCTATTTGCTTGTCTTAATCCATACAGTGATCTGTTAAGTTTGCATACAAGGCCATTTGTTGTTCATCCTTCAGGAGGTTTCATATAAACCTCTTCTTCTAAGTCTCCATGGAGGAAAGCATTGTTGACATCTAGTTGATGAATGTGCCAATATTGTTGAGCTGCTAATGCCATAAACAACCTTATTGTTGTCTGTTTTGCTACAGGCGAAAAAGTTTCTAATAAATCAATTCCTTCATTCTGTGAGTAGCCTTTGACTACTAATCTTGCTTTAAATCTTTCCACAGTGCCATCAGCTTTTATTTTGATTCTATATACCCATTTGCATCCTAGTGGTTTTATTCCTTTTGGTAAAGGAACCAAAGACCAAGCGTTTGTCTTATTTAGGGCTTGTAACTCCAAATTCATTGCCTCTTGCCATCTAGAATCTGAAATTGCTTCTCTGTAAGATGTAGGTTCTCTTTCTGTGTCAAGACTTCCAATGAAACCCTGATAAGTATGAGATATATTAGCATAAGATATAACATGTTCTAGTGTATGTGGGGGTTTCCTATTTACTTGATTAGCACAAATGTAATCATTCAAATAGGATGGACCAGATCTTTGTCTAGTTAATTTTCTAGGTTGTGTCTCAATGGAAGTGTTATTGAAGGATCCTGATGACTGTGGTCCAAGATTAGGATATGTGGAAGGATTGCCAACAACTTGATCATGTTCAGTGGCATGATCATCCATAGGCAGCGGAAGACAAAGATCTATTGAATTGTCATATTTAGATATATCATAGAAAGGAAAAACAGTCTCATGGAATACCACATCTCTAGAAATAGAAATATTTCTAGATTGAAGATCCATTACTCTATAACCTTTGATATTAAGTTCAAAACCTAAGAAGATAGATTTTTTACTTCTATCTTCAAATTTTCCCCTGCCCTGTGAAACAGTGGATACAAAACAAAGACATCCAAACACCTTTAGCATGTCATAATTAGGGTCATGTTTATGTAGAATGTGATGTGGTGTTTTGTTCTTGAGCAAAGTTGTAGGTATGATATTAATCAAATGAACAGCATGTAAGACACAGTAATTCCATTATTCAACAGGAACATTAGATTGAATCATAATAGCCCTGGCCACATTCAGGATATGCTGGTGTTTCCTCTCTATTAAACCATTTTGTTGAAGGGTTCTAACACAAGCCATTTGGTGGACTATGCCCTTTTGTCTGTAAAAAGGTTTCATGGAAAACTTAGCACCTTGATCTGATCTAATAGTTTTTACACATTGAGTCTGAACAAGTATGCAGAACTGTTTTAACAACTCAGACGCTTGATCTTTTGTATTCATAAGAAAAATCCATGTGTATCTACAGTAATCATCCACAATGGAAAGAAAATAAGCATGTCCATCCACATAAAGTACTCTATTTGGACCTCAAATATCTACATGTATTAGATCAAAACATTGCAAAGTGGTGGATACACTAACAGGAAATTTGAGTTTCTTTTGTTTTGCCAAAGGACAAATATTACATTCATGATCATGAATTCTTATTGTGTTATCAATAGTTTTCAAGACCTTCAACCTCTCAGTGGAGGGATGTCCTAATCTATAATTCCACAAATCAGTATTATTCAAAGAACAAGAATTGCAAACAGCGAGTTGAATAAGACCAGAAGCTGAGCAAGTAACATCTGATAAAGATTTTGTATCTAATGCTTCAAGTATGTACAGTCTCCTTTGAAGTTAGCTAAACCAATCTTCTTCATAGTTGTTGGTTCCTACACAAGACACAAGTTAGCACAAAAAACAACATATAACTTGCTATCAGTTGTTAGTTTCCTAACAGAAATTAGGTTATAATTGAAAGAAGGTATACAAAACACATTGTATAATGTGATATTAGTGTTGATTTTGACATCAACAGTGTATGTAACTTTTACTGATGATCCATTTGGCAATTTAACATATAAATTGTTAGCCACTTGTATGTTAAACATGCATTTTAAAGAAAATGTGATATGGTCAGTAGCCCCTGAATCTATGATCCAGTGGACTAAACTGCCCTTGATACCTTGACCTTGAGAGCTACTTCCTACTGCCATCACTACTGCATTGCACTGACTATTCCGTGGCTGCAAATTCTGGATCAAAGACAGCAAGTGTTCATACTGAGACTTGGTGATTGCATCTCCAGGATTCTGATTTGGATTTGGAATAGCACAAGCACCTGATTCCTCAAGATCCTCATTGTATGCTACATTGTTTGCCATTGATGCCCCTGTGCCTATACCTTTCCACAATACGTGCAATAGGGTTTCTTGTTGTTACCTTGGAAACCTCTTCCGCCTCTAGAACCTCTACCTTTTTCTCTTCCTTGATTTGTATGTTTGAAATTCCCAATAACTTGATTGCAATCTGTCTCTGCAATCTGATCATTCCAAGCAGCAAGAACTACATATTCTGAGCTATTGTAATTGAGTTGTTTCTCATGGTTTAATGCCATAACAAAAGCAGTTTTTATATCAGGAAGAGGCAGAGTCATTAGTACTTGAGATTTCACATTGGCAAAGTTGCCATTCAAACCCTTGACAAATCTTGTAGTATAGGCATTGCTATAGTATTCCCTGATAATCTGTAAAGCGGGACAAGCACATGGAGGAATAGGCTTGAGAACAAGATATTGATCCCACAGGGATTTCAACTTCGCATAATAATCAGTTACAAATAAGTTCCCCTGCTTTGTTTTCTCAATTTCTTCTTCAATATTGGAGATCCTATACGTATTTCCTCTCCTAAATCTATCTTGAAGATCAGTCCAAATTTCCCTATCAGTGTCAAAATACATGACACTCTCAGCTACAGAGGGAATCATCAAGTTTATAAGCCAAGAATGAACCAAGTCATTAACCTTCAACCTGCATATCCTGCATCTTCAACATCCGGCATTGTTGAAGAACCATCCACAAGATTGAGCCTACCGGCTACCATGAGAGGATAGAACCTTAGTCGTCGCTTTCTTCCAATGATTGTAATTGTCCACCCCTTTCAGTAACGGACGAACAATAACTAGACTAGGATTATCAAGATTGCTCTCAGAATTATCAGAATTTGTGTTAGAAGCCATTGAAGAAGCTTCAAGAAAAAACTCAGAAAAATGATGAATTTCTGGGAAGATTCGACAGCGGAAGAACTATAATAGCTCTGATACTATGTTGAATTTTGATTAAAACACTAGAAAGATAAAGATTCAAAACTGATGCAAACGGATTATGAACAAATCTAAGAACACTCAAAGTGTACTTGACAGAATTTGAAAGACGGTCTTGGTGGGAAAAGGGAATTCGACTTGTACAGAAAAATTAGCAATGTAAAACTGTAATTGGATCATCAAGCGTGTAGATTATTTTCAGGAGTCAGGCTTTTATAGTGTAGCTAACTTCAATTTGGTTGTAACCGCATTAACCATCACTTCTAACCAACTTGACACCAAGGTGTTTGATGTATGCCTCAATGAACTCCAAACACTTGTTCTTCTCATTCTTGTATCTCAACAGAGCATTCAATTCTCTATTGAGATAGTTTGATTTTTCATAGCAGAGACAAACATTTGTATTGTTGTTGGATGAGAAAATGGTCAAGAGAGACTCTCTCTACTTTGACTCGTCTCATCTTCTTAATTGTATATATCTTCGGGTTTTAAATTTTGGAAACATATATAAGGTGTCACGCTCTTTCATATGAGCAGGATTTTATTATACTGGTTTGCTATTCATATAGGCTTTAAGGAGGCAGAGTTATGTTTCGTCTACGTTTTTTGGTAAAAGGGTAAGTCGGGCCATGATAAGGCTTTGTACGAATATTAATTTTCTCTATTCATTGATTAATGACGGATGGACACATTTGGGGTTGTTGCTCTTGATGAATTTCTTTTACTTTTAATTTGTATGTTATATAGTGCAAATCTCTCATGTGGTTATAGAAAACTACCCTTATTTAGGGGGACAAAAAAAGCATTCCATTCTCAAGGAAACATATATTTTTTTTAACGGCAAAACAATATATAAGCCACTCTAGCACGATACTAGAGAGTCTAAAAGGAATACAAGGTGTTTAAAAAACCAAATACAGAACAGTCAAAATACAACTGCAAATAACAAAGCCAAAAACCAGCTAGGAGACCAAAAAAGCCTAAAATTTTCGAAAAATTATATCAAGAGACAAAAAAACAAAAAAGAGATATATATATATATATATATATATATATATATATATATATATATATATATATATATATATATATATATATATATATATATATATATATATATATATATATATATATATACATACATATATATATAATGCCTGGAGGGGTCACCAATTCGATTTTCTTTTAAGGCATTCCTTGGTCAGGTCTTACTACTGAGTAAAAGTAAGACTCTGCAGGCACAGCTTAAACCGAGCTCCCTATTAGCCTAGTCAGTTGGTCCCGGATACCAAAAAAAAAAATTAAATACTACCTCCGCCCCAAAATATAAGTCCATTTGAGGTTTTTCACACAGATTAAGAAAGTTAGTTAAATTGTTTGACGATGCTGGATTTTGTCATGTATAATTTCTGGTCAATTTAATCTAGGGATGAATGAATCAAGGATGATTTTGGGGGTGATTTTAGACTGAGCCTGAGAGTCTCTCTTAGGTTGCCTACGTATCCTGTTATGTTCCAGGAATCAAGCCTTACATAGTTCCTGGATTAGTTTATTTATAGGCATAAGCCCTTCTTCTGCCCTAAACTTAAGGCGGTTTGGTCTACTGACATAAATAACCCTTACCGGGCCTTGCCCCTTGCCCAAGTAACCCTCTGGATATTGGGCTTAGGAATCTAGGCTGGAACTCTGGTCTCGACTCGTATAACACCGACATGGGTGCTCGAGATGGGACACTTGTAAGCTCTGCTGGCTGCCGTGGTGATCGTTGGTACGTCTCGTATTCGACCCGATGTGGATAACAGACTTGGACTTCCCCACATGCCAACTGGACCAATTAGATAATTCCACGTGGAGGGGTGAAATCTCATATCGTCATAAGCCCCCCAGATCTATCTGAGCTCTTGAGGTCAGGTCTGATCTGTCAAAAGTGTATCTCGGCCACTGTCATCCAATGCTCTGAACTTAAATCTGCCTTGCGGACTTACTTCCCGTGAAGGCCGACATACGGACTTTCCATGTCTGCTTTGCAGACTTTTTTACTTTAGCAACATTATCTGTCCCTTGGACTTATAATGTGTGGCTAAGTTGACATCGACTTCGATGCCGTAGCTGTCGAAAGAATGATGAGATGTCTAACTTGGGACTGTCTCGGTTGAAATTGATTTCGATGTGGCAGCTGTCAAAGGCATGTATGAGATGTCTGTAGTTGGGACTGTCTCTGTCGAGGTCGACTTCTTTGAAGAGTCTGATTTGCCCTGATTTTGGAGTACGGCATATGGATCTCAAATGTCAGTCTAACAGTCTTGAGAATTTGCCTTAGCGCCAAAGATGATGCTTCTTCTTAGGCTTTGCCCTTTTTGCTTTATTCGCACATCAGCTTCTCTCATGTCGATGCATATATGTCGATATCTGCTCCCCAAGTATCATGAGAACCTTAGGTTTGGATCATATTTGTATTTTATTGGACACGTTGTCCGACCTACAGACTCTCCCTGTCTGTAGTGCATCTGCTGATTTGCCACAACCAATGTCGCTGTTGAATCTGCTGACCTGCCGCCACCGACTGAGAAATTTTTACAAGTATTTGATGTCAAACACGTTTGTTGCATGTCGATTCCCATTTCTTTGCTCGCTTTTGTTCACTTTTTGTTGTCTGTCTTTCACGATTCGATGTCTTTTAGCTCTTCGCTTGTCGAGCCTTTGGCTCTGTTTGCCCACTTGTTTTATCGATGTCGTATTGCCCCCCAAGCGTATTGTGAACCTTTGGTTCTTATTACACTTGTGAGCTTATAGGGTGTAGTCCTTTGGACTTAATTCCCTTGAGCCCCTCGAAGTACAGCATGAGCACATGGCTCATGGTACACTTGGATATGAGTCGACCTAGCACTGTACTGCCTTTTAGGCTTGACTTGGCTATTTGGTCGGAGCTCGATTCGTGAGTCGACCTAGCACTGTACTGCCTCTTGGGCTTGACTTGGCTTTTTTGGTCGGAGCTCGATTCGTGAGTCGACCTAGCACTGTACTGCCTCTTGGGCTTGACTTGGCCCTCTTGGGCTTGACTTGGCTTTTTTGGTCGGAGCTCGATTCGTGAGTCGACCTAGCACTGTACTGCCTCTTGGGCTTGACTTGGCTTTTTTGGTCGGAGCTCGATTCGACTGTCGTGTCTCGTAAGACTTATAACTGGTCGAATCAAATAATTCCTAATTCGACTGTCGCATCTCGTGGTGCTTATGAACTGGTCGAATAAGGTATTCCTCGTGGGTCTTCCCAACTGCCTCGCATCGTGGCTTATTGGCTGGTCGGGAGTGATATAAGCACTGTCGTTGACTTGGCTTTAACCACCATTTTATTTTAACTCCATCGTGTCGAGATAAGATGCCGAGTCGAACTCGGACTTATTAAAGATTCGCTCATCGGTGAGCTCCAAATATGATGCGGATTCGAGCTCGGACTTATAAAAGATTATGCCGCGCCGAGCTCGGTCTTATAAAAGATTCGCTCGAGAGAGTTCCAAATATGATGCCGAGGTGAGCTCGGTCTTATAAAAGATATGCTCGAGATGAGCTCCAAATATGATGCCGAGACGAGCTCAGTCTTATAAAAGATACGCTCGAGATGAGCTCCAAATATGATGCCGAGACGAGCTCAGTCTTATAAAAGATACGCTCGAGATGAGCTCCAAATATGATGCCGAGTCGAGCTCGGTCTTATAAAAGATACGCTCCAGGTGAGCTCCGAAGATGATGCCGAGACGAGCTCGTACTTATAAAAGATGATGCCAAGCCGAGCTCGGATTTAGGGTGAGACCAGTCCGTAGAGCTCGAATGCCGGTGCTCGATGTCTCGAGTCTTTGTGGTGCAATGTGATTGTGATAAAAACATTACACATATAATAAAAGCTTACAAAGTGTATAAGAATTTCAAATAACGATTGTAAGAACCTGGAGAGCTAAAGAGCTCGGCTCAATCCTTGGAGCTCGAGAACTTGCTTCGTAGATAGCTAGAGGCGGTAGATAATTTGCTGCTTTCTCGGGCGTCACATCAGTGTCTTTCCGGTGGCAATCAGACCTCGAAAAGGATTCCGATCGGCACGAAATTTGGAGGGATTTTTCTTCCCTCACTTTTCTTCGATGTGACTGGTTGAATTGTTCTTTCGAATGTTCAATCTCCGGGAATAAGCCGCCGATCTGGCAGCTGCTGTCCAGAATCCTGCTGCGTTTTCGGTGCCTGCAGCAACTTCTTTGCCACGATCGAGAAATCAAACGAATTCCGATCGGCCTAAAATTTTGAGGTCTTGTTCGATCCTCATAATTATTGAATCTGACCGGTGGAATTGTTGTTCCAACGGTCCAATTGGCGGAAATAGGCAGCCGACCTGTCTGCTCCCAATTAGGGTTCTGCTGCGTTTTTGATACAGCAGCAACTTCTTAGTGACGATCGGCCATCAAGACAAACTCCGATCGGTCTGAAATTTGGAGGGATTGTTTGTACCTCCTTCTCTTTGAATATGAACGGTGGAAATCTTGTTCCACCGGTTGAAACTCCAGAAATAATCCGTCGATCTGACTGCGTTTTTTTGTGATACAACAACATCTTTCCGGAAACGATTGGGCATGTAAACGGACTCCGATCGGCATAAAATTTTGAGAGTTTGTTCATCCCTCCATATTCTTCAATCTGAACGGTGGAATTCTTGTTTCAACGGTTCAATTTCCGGAAATCAACCACCGATCAGACTGCATTTTTGGCATGTTTTTGCCATTAACTTGATCACGAACCACCTCCTTGATCCATCACCGATAGAAGGCCCTCCTTCTAGCACCAATGACGATGCTGGATTTTATCATGTATAATTTTGGGTCAATTTAATCTAGGGATGAATGAATCAAGGATGATTTTGGGGGTGATTTTAGACTGAGCCTGAGAGTCTCTCTCAGGTTGCCTACGTATCCTATTATGTTCCAGGAATCAAGTCTTACGTAATTCCTGGATTAGTGTATTTATAGGCATAAGCCCTTCTTCTGCCTTAAACTTAAGGCGGTTTGGTCTATTGACATAAATAACCCTTACTGGGCCTTGCCCCTTGCCCAAGTAACCCTCTGGATATTGGGCTTAGGAATCTGGGCTGGAACTCTGGTCTCGACTCGTATAAAACCGACATGGGTGCTCGAGATGGGACACTTGTAAGCTCTGCTGGCTGCCGTGGTGGACGTGGAATCCCGTATCGTCATGGTTATATGTCATTAATTTTGATGGAAAAGTCTAAAATAACCTTTGACTATTATTAATGTAGAGGAGTGAAAATGGGTGAGTGGATAATAAATGAGGGCAAAAGGAGGAAAAATTAATGAAAGCTTTCTTGGTTATTTAAATGGATTTATATTATGGGAGGGTAGAAAAAACTAAACGGACTTATATTTTGGGATGGGGTAGTACTTGGTTAAAGTACAAGTTTGCCTAGGACGTGGTCCATTGTAGTCTCCGTAAGGGATACTTTAACACTATATGTTCTTGCTCTCTTTGATGTTTGAATTACAAGCAGAAGATTGTTGATGGACAGACCTGCAATGTCGTCATTTTTCCAGTTTTAATTATTTATTTATTTAAAGAAAAGGACACTCTTTTAATTAATTAACACCAAAACATTCAAGGGCCAATAGAAAAGACAAAAATAAAACAGCAAAGTGATTAGTTAATTTGTATCACAAGAATTGTTGCCGGCTATTGTTATGCTTGATGAATTAGTTGAAACGCCCCAGACCCCGGGTCTGGTAGCACTAAATGAGTCATAAATGTCCGGTCAACTGTTTAGACCGTCGTCTTCGCTTGGTCTAAAAGAGCTAACCCGAGTTGACAGGGGTGAGCATTCACTTACTTTACCGATGTGGGATATCACATTCTCCTCCTTATAAGGGACTGGAGTCCTCGCCAGGACGGCCAAACTTGTCCCGGATCGTCCCTACCAGAGGTTACTAGAGGTCATCCTTACACCGTCTTCTTCTACGGTGCAACGCATAGTTCCGTCGATAGTCGGCTCGATGCCATTCTGTAACGCCCCCAGACCCCGGCCTGGTAGCGCTAAATGAGTCATAAATGTCCGGTCAACTGCTTAGACCGCCGTCCTCGTTTGGTCTAAAAGGGCTAACCCGAGTTGACAAGACCTTTATGTCTCACACTTATATGGGGTGAGTATTCACTTATTTTACCGACGTGGGATATCACATTAGTCTCACACACAAAGACAAAAAAATAAATCAATATTAACAGAAATATTAAATTTGAACGGATCATTTGATAATTTACCTAGTCGAAGATTATAGCTTTTGCACGATCAAAGACACTTGTCTAGTATTCTACAAACTGTGGGCAGATCATATATATATATATATATATATATATATATATATATATATATATATATATATATATATATATATATATATGTAACATACTAATTTTCGAAAAGGGTAAAAGAGTCTTTTAACAAACTCATATTTTTGTTTTATTTTAATTGAAGGATTCAAAGTATATATATATATATATATATATATATATATATATATATATATATATATATATATATATATTCATATATATCTATTGAAGGGAGTTAGTTTTGGAGTTTGGTAGAGTTAATGGCTTTTAAGTGGGAGGATGTAATATTCGATTCTGAAAAGCTATATACGCCAACTCATGGTAACTAAATATTATATTATCTTTTATGGAATTAAGTTAATATTTGAAAACAAGTATATATATATATATATATATATATATATATATATATATATATATATATATATATATATATATATATATATATATATATATATGCTTCCATGGGACTGATTTGTATTTATAAGGATTAAAGGGTAGTTAATTCCTTTTAATTAGTAGGAGGTTATAATTGAGGAAATAACCTCCCACTAATCAAAGGGAGTTCAGGAGAAGCTTTTACGTTAAAAGAAAACCTGAGTTTGAGAGCAAGGAGAAACCAAGAGACTTTCTCAAATCTTTTGCTCGTTTCTTCTCCGTTTTTAGTTTCGGTTGCAGCAGGAGCATCGTAAGAAGACTTGGATCGTTTTGATAGAAAAAGTTTAAAGTTTCGTAAAGGTATGGTTTTGGGCTCTAAACCTAGAATCTTGAAGATTAGATCTTGTTTTGGTGTTTTAGTTAATCAATTCGTTGTTTAGATTGTTTAGAAACCTTTGATCACAATTAATTTAGGTTTAATTGTTGATCAATTAGGTTTTGGTGAAGGTTGCTGAAGATTGCTGCAGTCCTTCTTGTGGTGTTGATTGTTTTTGCTTGCTTTTAAGGTAAGAGACTCTTTCTAATGTTTAATTAAGTTTTATGATGTTAAGGTTGAGTGGTTGTGTTGATTTCTTGGTTAGAAATCATGTTTTTAGGTTGTGGTTAAAGTGTTGGACTTTTTTTTGGTATGTAAATGCTATGGTTTCCTGCTGTGTTTATGTGTTAATTGATGTTGATAATGTGAGAAAATCTTCTAAGTTGTATTAGTTGTGTTTTGGAGAAACTAGAGCTTTGTTTTAGAGATGTTTTGGTGTTGGAATCATGCTTAGAAGTTACCTCTTTTGTAGCTTGATGTTATGAGATGTTAGATGACGGTTTTCTGCTGTGTTGTGGTTTAGAAAGAGGTTAGGTTTGGTTGGATATGAGCATAAAATGAAGAGTGCGGAGAACGGTTTTCATTTGTACAGACAGGGCGCTGTCTGTACGGATTCATCATCTATCCGTACGGATAGATCATTGTAATCGATCTGAGTCTGGTACTGAGATCTGTCCGTACGGACAGATCATTCTATCCGTCTGGATAGGTGGTCCAGCCTAGGGTGACCTTATTTTATGTGTTTTAAGCTATGTGGTGGGTTCTAAATGTTACCCCTTGATGTTTTAACACTAAATGAACATGAACAAGCCATGATTAAGCTTCTGATGCGTTTGGTTCCGGCACCGAATGTACTCTTCAAGGGAGTTGAAGTTCGGGACCGTCAAAAGCGTATGATTGGCATGTGCTTTGATGGATTAGTATTCATCAATGTCTGTGTATGTGTTAGGCTTTGTCCGTGTCTAAGGGTCTAGGAAGAGAGTAGTCTGTGTGAGGGAGATTATTTGAAAACACTTAGGTGGCTAGTTAACAAATTAATAATAAACGTACGTGTGTAGTTAAAAGATTAAACAACATGTCTCTCTTGGCTAGGCACCAGTCTAAATGCACACGCTACCTCTGAAGGTGGAAGAACTCCGTAGGTCAAAAAGACCCTAAGTACGGAGGGACTCCGCTAAGATGCGCGAGCTATCGGAGTCTACCCATTCCAGTCTCCGTGGATATTGGTGTGATCCACTAATATGTTGCAAAAGAGTGTTCCAAAGGTGGATGCGCGTAGTGCCCTTGAGTGCGGTTGTAACAAAGATAAGCTAAGTAGTAACGTTTAGTCACGACATGTTGATGAGCATGAAGTGAACCCTAGAATTGAGTCGGTCTCATAAAGATAACTTAATAATGATTAATGAACCTTTCGTTGTAAGGCTTAGTTATACATTAGCTTCTATCTCTTGCTAAGTACCTTGTACTTACCTCAATTGCATATGTTGTTTTGTGTGCTTTTGGGGTGAGAAGACGAACAGGTTAGCCTTGAGCTCGTTGAGGAGTTCGATGACGTTTTGATGGCGTTGAAGTCCCTCTGATGTTTTCCTTCACTTTTCTTTTAAAGGTTACAGTTTATGTTATAGATTCATGTATAAGCTTGTTGTACTTTTTTTCAAGTTTGTAAGATCAGTTTTGTATCTTTCTTTTGGAACATCGTACGTTGTAAGCTTAATATCGTTGTTGTAAGCCTTATATCGTCCTACCCTAGACGGTTTGTATTCTTTTCTAGTAGCATTTATGTTTTTACCCGAGTCGTTTAGACTTCCGTTGCTTTATTTTGATACGACGACATAGAGGCTGGCGTATAATATTAAATTTATTTAATGCTATACGCGCCGAACGTTCCCTCCCGGATAAGGGCTCGGTATCTGGGAGCGGGGCATTACAGTTGGTATCAGAGCGAAGCGTTCCTTGCTTTTCTAGGCTTCCCTCTCTTAAGATAAGACCTGTTAGACCACCTAGTAACCATTTTGACTTCCTTGATCTTTCAGAATGGCAGCAACTCGTAGAAGCTTCTTTGCTAACCTAAGCTTTTGTTTTTAAGATAAGGTATCCTAGATCTTTTAGAACCTTTCTGATCTCTCTTGTTTTTGGTGGTGTACCCTCGTAAAACTGAAAATCTTTAGACTTTGGTCAAGTTGCACCATGACCAAGTGAAGAGTCTCCTTAGATGAAGGTTAGTTTGAGTTCTAAGCTGACGTCCTTTTTGTGATGCCCTCTAGTTTGGTTCTTCTAGAATCCTTAATAGAATCCCTACCTTCTTTTGGAGCTTTTAGACTTTTCTCTCTTTGCTCTCTTCTTGGAGGATTTAAAGTTTTCTTATTGCGACCTTTTGATTTAATCATTTCTTTGATTTTATAATTTGGTGTTATGCAAAACGAGTAAACGATTTTGTGCACGTTTCTTTACGTCTTTTAACATCCTTTCTGATGTTTCAAAAATTCTGTAAATTTGCAGTCACTTAGAAGATTGCCTTTTTACAATTTCTATTTTGACATCAACTTAGTTTTCAACATGGATTGTTCTTAAACTGCTTAACAAGGAGGAGTACTCTGTTCAGAAAATTCTGCAGCGGTACTCTTACTTATGAATCTGTTTTGAATAAGCTAGACACCTCCAAATGACTTGAATTTTTGATATGTTGTAGAAAACTTTCTGCTCTGCAATTTTTGTTTTGGAGTCAAGTGCAAATTCTTTCTGGTTTGAGTGCAATCTGCAAAACAATGCAGATTATAAATTTCTGAAAATTTTGACAGCTTGCAGCAGTCGACGAAAATAATTTTTTTTTTTTTATAACCAATTTATGCTTTTCCATAAATCCTGAATTTTGTGTATCATATGTAAAACTTGTATACCCACAAACTTTCTTTTTGCATAATGTTCAAAATCAGTTTGGTTGTTCTGTGCAAGTCGATCATTTCATGGTTGATGTAAGTACCTAAAATTTTAAAACCATTAATGTATTTGTTCTTGAAAGGCTAGACAACATTCTTTCACCCTAGAAGTTTAGGTGTGGGGTTGGAGGTGTTGCGAAGACTTTGTAGCATAAGACTTATAACTTACTTGTTACCCAAATAAGAAGTTTAGTAGGTAGATATTAAGTTTTGTTGATTTAATACCCTTTTGTGACAAGAAACAATTACATGGTGACTTTCCAATCCCATGTTTTCTTTGACAAGGTGCTTTCTATAATCGTTTGGATTTATACTTAGTTAACTCAAATTTCAAATGTTTTCCCCTTGCATACTATCTGTAACCAATGTGCTAGCTAGATCATCCATTTGAAACCTTTTGAACTCGGTAAAAGTCCTTTCATTGTGAAGCTTTGTTTTCTAAGTGTGCACATACTTTGATGTGTCTTATTTTTTTTATGAAGATGTTTTCATAGTGTCAAATTTTCGATTTAAGGAAATGATTTTCTCATCCTTCGAACTATTTTGAGCTGACAGCTGCATATCATTTCATTGCATCATGTTTAACAAATTCGGGTCAATACACCTTTGCATCCTAGTGATTACCTTCAAAACATCCCCTACACGATGTTTTAGTGCAGAAAACCTTTTTGTTTAAAGACTCAACTCTTTTATTAGAATTTTATACCATTTCGATAACCGGTTGAAAGATCAAACTTTCTCAAAACATCTATTTTAATTACATATTCTTTTGTCTTCGACGGGTCCGTTTCCGTCAGGTAGTCAGGGTGGCAAACCTGGATGTGGGATATCTGGCCTCTTCGTGGCGTTCCGATCAATGAGGTTATCGCCGTCGGACGGTGGCGTTTATCGAGGTTGGTGGCGGACTCACGGTGGTAATATGAAAGCAATAAATGAGAGAGAGAGATGCAATAGTGCTCATGAAAATAAATGTGCAAAAGTTGTTCTATATCTTCATTAATGTCATAGTGGGGGTATTTATAGGGAAAGGATAAAGCTGTAAAAGACTACTCGTGCTAGCGGTGTCGATGCCCGACAGATGGCAGTTGGCCCCGCATTCTATCTAAGCTTATGAACTTTCCATTAACCGGTGGAGTTTCTCATATAAATGGGTCCGCCGTGCTGCGGGGAGGCCCCCTTATGCTGAAGATGCTGGCGGGATGGCCAAGGAGTTGGCGACGTCGCGCGGTCATGTTCAGGGAAAGAGTTTGACTTATGCCCTCCGACGAGTTGACCGGGAATAATGGGACCGTGTCAGGTTCCGTATCATCAATGGCCCCCTACTCTGCGGCGGAAAATCGTTGCGGCGTAGAGTAGTATTCTGGTCGAGGAGTCTTCGTTGATGAACACTCTTGGAAGACAAAAGTTGAGCGGACTCATGATTAGGGACACAAACTAGTAGAGCCTCATCAAAACCTCTCTTAAGAAAAACCCAGTGGGAAAAAATCTTAAGCAAGGGAAAAGAGTACTCTCTGTTTGTATCAGAAATCTCAAGACCGCTCCTTCAGAGGCGAGGCGGGGTTGTGACATGAAGTTGATGCAACATAACCCGCGAGCGCATCGTGAAATTGACGCTATACGAAAGGCCTGCCAATCACTACCAGCGGGTTTCCTCCTTCTAGTACACGTTAGTGGTGATCTGGAGTCGACATCGCGCTTGATAGTTCGCAGTCAGTCGCAAGCGACAAGGGAACTGACCTACCCGGCCGCCCCTTATTCAGATATAGGAAGCGATCTTTTCTCATCTGGCGGCCTACCAGGTCGTCCTCCCCTCATATAGGAAGCGATCTTCTCTCATCTTGGATCTCAGCTTGCGGACTCGGTGATTGTAAGGGGCCCAATTCTGGTGAAAGACGCTTTGCCATTCTTCCCAGGCAGCGTCGACCATGGCCCCCTGGCAGTTTCCACTCCGGATTAGACGCACGAATTTTTTGAATAGTTTGCTCTGGGCGGTCTGCGGATCCGATCGCCGATGAATACCTCTGATCCTCCTATGAGCTCGCAAGATTCTGGATTCACTTATCTCAGCTTCCTCTTCACGCTCTAACTCCGCGATCTCGGGCAGCAGGAAGGCGGCAGCGGTATCGAGATTCTGTTCCATTTCTACTCGTGGTATTGAGATTGGGGGTTGTTCTCCCACTGATGGGTTGTGAAGAAAATGCAAGCCGGATTCCAGGTGCTCGTTGCCTTTGTACTCCTCCATAAACTCGTATTCATCATTATCTGACTGAGACATTCTTGTTTTTCTGGGATTTTGTAAGGAAGAAACGAGTGACTCAAATGGGAGAGTAAGCGTTTTTTGGAGAAGGTAGTAACATGGCTGGCTTTTATAGAGGGAGGTGGCGTGTTTGGCATAGATTACCATAATGGTAGGCAGACAGAGCGACGGCTATCTGAAGAGACAGTCATAATGACCGGCGTAATGATGGTTATCTGAGAGGTTTACCGTCATTACGAGCATTCGAAGGGACGGTTATTTATGGTGGGTAATCATGGGCTATTTTTCGTCCGGAATAGTCCCTAGTCAAAGTAGCCCTATCAAACGCGGCTAAAACTCGGGAAGACCACCAATGATGGCTTTTGAACCGTTCCATCCGTTTGGGATACCTGTCAGTTTGTGGATGCAGCGGGGAGATGTGATGACACCTGCGGACGGCGACTTGAGGTGCACAGCATAGAGCGATCCAGATATGCCGCGAGGAGCTGTTCTGATCGCCGCGACTGCGGTTTGAGAGCTTGCGATGTAAATCGTCCGTGCTCGTTGGTCTGACCGAGGTCGACATGTTGAGGTGCACAGCATAGAGCGATCCAGATATGCCGCGAGGAGCTGTTCTGGTCGCTGCGACTGCGGCTTGAGAGCTTGCGATGTAAATCGTCCGTGCTCGTTGGTCTGACCGAGGTCGACATGTTGAGGTGCACAGCATAGAGCGATCCAGATATGCCGCGAGAAGCTGTTCTGGTCGCTGCGACTGCGGTTTGAGAGCTTGCGATGTAAATCGTCCGTGCTCGTTGGTCTAACCGAGGTCGACATGTTGAGGTGCACATCATAGAGCGATCCAGATATGCCGCGAGGAGCTGTTCTGGTTGCTGCGACTGCGGCTTGAGAGCTTGCGATGTAAATCGTCCGTGCTCGTTGGTCCGACCGAGGTCGACATGTTGAGGTGCACAACATAGAGCGATCCAGATATGCCGCGAGGCTGTTCTGGTCGCTGCGACTGCGGCTTGAGAGCTTGCGATGTAAATCGTCCGTGCTCGTTGGTCCGACCGAGGTCGACATGTTGAGGTGCACAGCATAGAGCGATCCAGATATGCCGCGAGGAGCTGTTCTGGTCGCTGCGACTGCGGCTTGAGAGCTTGCGATGTAAATCGTCCGTGCTCGTTGGTCCGACCGAGGTCGACATGTTGAGGCGCACAGCATAGAGCGATCCAGATATGCCGCGAGGAGCTGTTCTGGTCGCTGCGACTGCGGCTTGAGAGCTTGCGATGTAAATCGTCCGTGCTCGTTGGTCCGACCGAGGTCGACATGTTGAGTTTCGATCTAATCATTTTCTGCGATCCCAGGCGGGATGGCGAAGTCATTTGTGTTGGCGAAAGCGCAAACTGTACAGGCGAGCTATTACTGGTGGCGTGCAACGTGGAGCAATATAAATGGGCTGCAGAACGCTGCGTATCATTAAATGTGGCGTCCTTTCAGTTCTGACAAGGTGACGTTTCGCCGTAGGTCGTGACGGCTGGTGATGATGGCGTTTCGTTTTTTACGCAAACTTCAAATTTCAAAGCGTCGTGTCCAATTCGAAACTTTTTGCTTTCCCGCGCAAACCCGAACCGTTGGATGAAAACAATCACGGCCGTTGGTTGGTTGAGTGCTTGTCTATTTAAGGGGGCGTTGCCCTTCCTTCTTCCACTTTTACGAAAACCTTTTTCCAAAATTTTCAGCCTGATCGAAATCCTTTCTACCAAGCCAGAAATCAAGAGCATCTTGTGGTGATTTGGAACCAAGTTTCCAGAATTCTGAGGCTGAGGCTGTGTTTGAACTTCATCGGAGTGAGCCCTTTACAGCGATCGGAGTGATCATCTTTGTCTTCCCAATTTTCTGCCATCCAGACCATAAAGGTACCATCTTTATCCGATCTAACACTGGGTTTTTCTTTGTTGATCGTCATTTCGTGGTTGATTCCTGGCCTGTATAGATCATAAGTACGCCTTTTGTCCCGCAGATATTTGGATTTTTGAGGTTTTTTAACCGGTGACAGAATCCGTATGCCTAAACCCTTCTTTTGTGAATTTGAAGCCTTCAGGGATTAGGGAGCAATTTTTCAATTTTTCCGTGTAGTATTTCTTTATGACCCCGTTGCCCCCTGTGCTGTTGGTGTGCGCGGAAATGGGGGGGGGGGGCGGTGTCGACCTGAACGAAGCGTTGATCCACCTCTCTTCATTTTAGAGCATGTCGCACAGCGGGGACGACAGCGATCACGAAGAATTTAATTATGGTGATGACGGGGCCGAGGAAAGGGCCGGCGGCGAGGTTTCTCCTTCCCATTCTGACGAAGAGGACTCGCGCCTCAAGACTGGCGAGGCCCAAAGGCTCCTTATAACGAGGGGCACTCAGCTGCTTTCTGAATCCTTGCAGCACTTAGCTCCCAGAGAGCGAATTTCTAAGACTGCCGGTGAAAGGATTCAGGCGGCGTCAGCCCCGAGGCCGCAAAAGCGAAGGGGGACGGTCGTAGGGGCACCCAGACCTGCTAGCTCCGCCCCGCAGAGGGGGAAAATCCAGATCAGCTTGAAGACTGCGGAGTCTTTGGAAGAGGGTGGCAAGTTGAAGGCCATGCATCGCGCTGTCGATGCAGAATGGAGATCTTTGTTGGCCGCGGCGCCTGACTTTAACACCGCTATCCGCGCCCGATACCAGCTCTCCGATGACTATCATTTTTGCCCGTGCATGGACAATCGACAGTATGAGTATACTTGCGGGCGCTCCGCCAGGGACCAGTTGTACGTTCCTTTTGACAATTTCCTGGCGGGGTTCAGGCCCCCTTTCGATCCTTTTTTGGTGGAGGTGATGTATTTGCTGGAAGCCTTGCCGGCGGACTTTCACCCTAATGCTGTTAGGACCCTGGCGGCGTTTATTGCGACGTGCCGCCTTAATGGAATTGAGCCCTCCTTGGGTCTGTTTAGGGAGTTTCATGATTTCGTCGGCACCCAAACTCCGGGGCAGGTGAGCGTGAGGGCGCGTGAGGGGAGGCCTCGCCCTTTTTACCCCGCTGACAACAAAATCTATAACTGGAGTCAAAGAGTACTGCGGGTGCAATCCAGGGTCGGATGGCCATTCCCGCATTTTGGGAGCCGGGCCGCACGCGGACTAGACTCCAAGTGGCTTAAAGACAGAGTGGTTCCTTTCGCAAGCCCTAAAGAAGTAGAGGCGATTGTGGCCTTGATTAGCTCCGCGGACAGATCTGCACAGGTCCGCATGATCAGTGTCCGGATGTTGACGAACGTAAAGCTGGGTAGCGCGAGGATGGCAGGGATCCCGGGCTGTCTGGTGCCGGGGATTCTGCCTGTTGTGAACATTCCCCCGCCAGGTGTGGAGCTTAGTGATCCTGACTGGGTCGGCGAATGCCACTTGGGTAGGACCTTTCCGACGCAGTGCGAAGAGTGTGGCGGTGATTGGTCGAGCCGCCAGGGTAAAACCATTTCTTCTCTATTTTTTGTTTTTGCTAACCCAAAAATACGCAACCATTTTTTTTTTTTATTTTTTTTTTACATTTCTGATTGCTTCCTTCTTTTTTTTTTTTTTTTTTCAGTGATGCCGGCATCCGGTCTTCGCAGGAGTGCCAATGTTGCCGCTGCTAATGCCGCGAGGAAGACGCGGGAGGAAGAGTTAGCGAGGGCAGATCCCGTGATCATACCGACTGTTCATGTGGGGATCAACCAGGTAGTGACCGTTGCTGCGGCGGGTACAGCATCTGAGGCGGGGACCTCCTCTGGTGCTGCGATTGCCAGATCGATTACAGAAGAAGTCCGCCCCCCGCCAGCTGAAGTCTCTGACCACCGCCTTGGTAAGCAGCCAGTAGAGACTGAAGATGTTCTTGAAGACGTCCCCCTTTCCTGGAAAAGACCAAGAGTGGATGCGCCGTCTGAGGTCGTCGACCTAGAGGGTCCTGATTCTCCCCCTCTCAACCTTACCCCTGCCTATGGATTCGTGCCGCAGGATCGCGCATGGCAAGAAGCTTCGGCGAGCGCTGACATTCCTCTGTACTTTGACGAGGCTTTCTGCGCCGATCAATCGCCGCCTGACTAGGGTGTGATGATGGAGTCAGCTCTGTCAGCGGTTCCTCCTCTTCCTTTACTTACCAGAAAATGGAGCGCTGAGGCTCGCCTATCCGTGGGGACCGGACTGATAAAAAGGATTGCTCCTGCCAACCTCGGCAACAGCTCTGTTGATCCCCGCGAGGCTATGAGGGCTGCCGTCGCCGAGTATGGGATGTCGGCGCATAAGGTAAATATGTTTTTCTCGCACGAATTTCCTTTTATCTTCCAAGTGCTTACTGTGTCTTTCTTAGGTCTCGCGTTGCATGCTCGCCACTTTGGATACTGTCGAGAAGTTGGTGGAGAGCGAACAACGGACGAGCGATGAGCTGGTGAAGAAGGCGCAGGAGAACCTGGAGTTGGCGCAGACAATGAAGGATCTGGAGGCCATAGTTGGCGATGCCAAGGCCCTATATACCGCTAAAGAACAGACCTGGGCGGATAGGATAGCTGAGTTGGAGCGCCAAGTTACTCATGAAAAGAATCATCGCAAGAAGGTCGAAGCCGCCTTGGGTGCCTATGAGCAAAAGTTGAAAACCGCTGAGGATGCTGCCGCTGATGCTGCTAAGGAAACTGAGGATGCCCGTCGGAAAGCTGAGGACGCCAGCACGAAGGCTGAGGAGGCTATCAAGAAGGCCGAGGACCTTGCCTCGGATATCCAGGCAAAAATTCAGGCCGCCGTCACTGAGTATAAAGACAGCGCCGAATATTGGAAAGATCTGGGTGACAATTATGACCAAGGCTGCTATCATATGGCGCGGTGTGTCTGTAGGTCGATGCATCAGCAGAGGGTCCCCGGTTTACAAGATATGGCGGCGTGGACTCAGGAGAATTCCTTCAGCGCCGAGCTCATTCAATATCATCCCGTGGTTCCCTACTCCGAGGAGGAGATCGCAGAGTACCGTGAGCAATGTAGGGTGGATGGTTTACAGGCGGCGGTATTTCCAGTGGCAGCAGAAGAGAACATGCGGTCACTTGTGCAGGCGATCTTGGATGGGGCCAATACAGAGGGGGATCAGGCCGTTCCAGGTGGTGAGGGGGGGCGCACCCAGGAGATTCGCAAGCTGGCCTTGATTTCGGAAGCGTTTGACTCCTTTTTGTTATTGACAAACTTTGTTGTTGGTTTGTAATATTAACTTTTGTTTTCGGCTGATGTGGGGCTCGCCACCCTGTTAACTTTGATTCTTTTCCTTCTGTACATATTGGGGCCGCTTGTATGGCCATTTCTTTTATGCCTTTGTTCTCTGCTTTAGCATTTTGAGTTGCTTTTGTTTTTGCTAACCCAAAAATACGCAAGCCGGTACGCGGGGTCGGGGCGGCGCTGGGCACAAGTTCCAAAAAACGAGAGGACTACATGTAATATCTCTTGAGGTTGTCGGCATGCCAAGTATTCTCATATTCACGGCCATTCCTGTCTTTGAGATAGTATGTCCCCTTCTTTAGCTCGCGAGAGACCTGAAGGGGTCCCTCCCAGTTGCTGTCTAACTTCCTGGGTTTGTGGCCGGCGGCTTCACATTTAATTAATACGTAATCTCCTGCCTTGAAAAAATGATGGCGTACCTTCTTATCGTGATGTCGCTTGGCGGCCATCTTGAAGTTAGCCAATCGAGTTGCAGCTTGCAATCTCTTTTCTTCGAGCATGTCGAGCTCAAATTCGCGTGATCGGTCGTTGGTGTCCTCGCTGAAATGCGATACTCTGATGCTAGGTAGAGTCATTTCTACTGGTGTCATCGCCTCCGAGCCATAAGTCAGGGAGAATGGGGTTTCTCCTGTGGTAGATTTTTTGGCGGTCCGGAGCGACCATAAGATCGCGGGCAGCTCATCTACCCATCTGCCTTTTTTTCCGCATAAAGTGCGTTTCAGACCTCTGAGAAGTTGTTTGTTTGCGTTCTCTGCCTGACCATTACTTTGAGGATAGCTGACCGAAGACGTTGCATGAATGACGCCATGCTCTTTACAAAACTCGTGGAATTCCGTTCTGAACTGCGGTCCATGGTCGGATATGATGATGCGAGGTATCCCGAAACGAGTCCATACTTGATCCATAAGAAAATAGATGACCTGAGTTGTGGCGATCTCTTTGAGGGGCTTGGCCTCTGTCCATTTCGTGTAATAATCAGCCGCTACTACTATGTACTCGCATCCGCCACGCCCTTTAGGCATTGGACCGACGAGGTCGATACCCCACATCTCGAAAGGCCATGAGGCGGTGACGATGCTCTGCTCTACGGAGGATAACCTGGGTATATCCGCGTACCTTTGGCAAGGGTCGCATTCCCTAACAAATATATCCGCATCCCTCAACAAGGTAGGCCAGTAGTATCCTGCGGTGATCGCCCTTTGTGCGAGGGTTCGACAGGCGGGATGCCCGCCGCATACTCCTTGATGAAGCTCACAGAGGATACCCTCTACTTGCTCCGGCCGGACACAGCGGAGTAGAGGTTTGGAGAAAGAGCGCCTGTAAAGTATCCCATTTTGAACGACATATCTCGCTGCTCGTCGAGCCAAGGTTCTTGCCTCTATTTTGTCTGAAGGCAGAACTCCATGCTCGATATAATCCTTGACCTCATCGATCCAGCCACGCGAGGAGTGTTGAATATCCATGATCTCACATCTGTTGATAGATGGTTCCTCGAGGTATTCCAGAGGGATGTCAGGAGCGAGCGCCGCGTCAGCGTCGGATAACTTGGATAAATAGTCTGCCCTTAAATTCTGAGTGCGTGGTATATAAGAGAGCTCGCAATATCCGAACTGACGACGTAACTTTTGGACCAGGTCGATGTATTGCTGTAGTATTGAGCAATAAATCTTATAACCTCCATTCACTTGATTGACAACCAGTTGTGAGTCGCAAAAGACGTGTATGTTTTCAACTCTCATTGCGAGGGCGAGTTCAAGGCCTGCGATGACTGCCTCATATTCAGCTTGGTTGTTTGATGCCGTGAAATCGAAGCGAAGCGCTTTCTCAATTTCTTCGGACGTTCCAGGCTCGAGCAAGACGACTCCGGCTCCGCAAGCTCCAATTCCGCTTGCGCCGTCAACGAACAATTGCCAACAGTGGCTGGGCCTCATGGGGCCGCTAGGAGCCGGTTTATTGGGCGAGTTGGTCGAAGGGGAAGCGGGTTGTGTTGCCGAGGACTCTCGAAAGCTTGCTTCAAGAATGAACTCGGCCAGGGCCTGCGCCTTGATTGCCCTTCGAGGCTCATACTTGATGTCGAATTCCGTGAGCTCAATTGCCCATTTCTGGAGACGACCGGCGAGGTCTGGCTTATGTAAAACCTGACGCAGCGGACTATCCGAAAGTACAACGATCGTGTGTGACGAAAAATACACGGAGCTTTCTAGCTGCTATAACAAGAGAGTAAGCCAATTTTTCTGCATTAAAATATCGACCTTCTACAGGACTGAGAGCCTTCGAGACATAGTAAATGGGCTTTTGAACGGGCTTCTCAGGAGTCCCCTCTTCTTTTATAAGAACTGCGGCGACAGCCCTATCTGAGGCCGCCAAATATAAATAAAGCTGATCGCCTATATTAGGACTTACTAAAAGAGGCGGGCTGACCAGGTATCGCTTGAGCTCTTCAAAGGTTTCAGTGCATTCTCCAGTCCATTCAAACCCCTTGCCGCCTTTCAAGATCTTATAAAAAGGGAGACACCTGTCCGCAGATTTCGAGATGAACCGCCCCAGAGCGGTTATTCTTCCATTCAACCTCTGAACCTCCTTCACAGTCGTTGGAGGTGCCATGTCCAGAATGGCTCTGATCTTCTCAGGGTTTGCTTCGATACCACGCTGTGTGACCATGAAGCCTAAGAATTTTCCAGCTTTGACCCCAAACGTGCATTTGACTGGATTTAACTTCATGTTGTTTTCTCGCACGTTCACAAAAGTTTCTCTCAAATCCGCTATGAAGTCGCCTCTGCTGGATTTGATAACCATGTCGTCTATGTAAGCTTCCATATTACGGCCGATTTGAGTGTGGAAAACCCTGTTGATCATCCTCTGAAATGTTGAACCCGCATTCTTCAGGCCGAAGGGCATCATTTTGTAGTAATACATGCCGCCCCCAGCTCTGAAAGCAGTAAGTTGTCTTTCTTCCCCGGCCATACGGACCTGATGGTATCCAGAATAGGCGTCGACGAAACTGAGGATTTCAAAACCCGCTATCCGATCTACCATTCTGTCTATGCGGGGTAGCTCATAGGGATCCTTGGGGCAGGCTTTGTTCAAGTCGGTGAAATCTACGCACATTCGCCACTTGCCGTTGTGCTTCAGAACCATAACGACGTTGGCCAGCCAAGTGGGATATTGTAGTTCTTCAATGATATCTGCCGCAAGTAGCTTTGCGATCTCAATTTTCACAGCCTCTTCCTTTGTGATTGAAAATTGGCGAGCCCGCTGTTGAATTGGCTTGAAGTGGGGATTCACGTTAAGACGGTGGAGTGCGACCTCGGGGTCGACGCCTCGCATGTCAGTGACCTCCCAAGCAAAGGCCTCCAGGTTCTCTTTCAGCACGTTGATCAGCGCGGACATGTCGGCATCGCAGAGGTGCGCCCCGACTTTGATTTTTTGGTCGGGGTGTCTCTCATTGATGATTACCTCGACGAGCTCCCCTTCTGCTTCGATGCTCGGGTCATCTCGTATCTGCAGTGTGTCGCATACAATTTTCTTTTGCTGTTTCTTAGGTGGCGGAGGGCTGTTCGTGCCTTGTCCCCGCTCGAGATGGGATTCCAGCGCTCTTTTATTAGCGCTCGCCTCTAACTCGGCCGTGGACTCGCTTATCCGGGGGTTGACTTGCTCGGCCGTGTTTGGGATCTCAGCCGCACCGACTGTCAATAGAGCTTCTTCCAACAGATTCATTGAATTCGTGATGGGATTAGTCCCCGCTGGTGCGATGGGAGGTGTAGCATGAGCTTGTCCCAGCACACCTTGGAGTTCGGGCTCTCGTGCCCTTTTCAGTCCTGCCTTTGATTTCGCCAAGTGGTCAAGATAAGTCTGTGGTCGGCTAATCGCCTGCCCTATCTTGCCATTTTCGGTATAAAATTTGACCCTCTGATGCGGAATGGAAGACACCATTTGAAACTTGTGCATCGCCGGTATGCCCAAGATCATGTGGTAGCGAGCTGGCAGATCGACTACCAGGAATTCTATTTTTTCGACCCGGAAGGGCTCGAAGTCTCCGATGCGGACCTCCAGGTCGATCATTCCTTTAACCTTTACCTCATGGTTGGTAAAACCCTCAAGCGAGCCCATGTATGGTTTTAGATTGGCCTCGGTGAAGTTCAAGCCTTTGAGGCAGTCAAGATAGATGATGTCTCTGGCGGCACCTGTATCCACCAGGACTCTGTCAACTCCGCACTTGCCGATCCCAATTTTGATTATGAGGGGCATCTCCATTGCTCCCGCAACAAAGCTAAGCTCGCTTTTTGTAAATGTCAGGGCCTCTTCATCTGGTCGCAGGGTTCTAGGCCGCTCACGCCCAAATTCATTGATCGAGTTGATCTGTTCTTTTATCTGTCTGTTGCTAGGCGGGCTTTCGTGGATGACATTAAGCTCGCGCTCATACTAGGCCGCGACGAGCCTCTGGTTGGCACCGCCCGCCAATTTGAACCGCTCTAGTTTTCCCTCCCGGGCCATGTTGTCTATGATCCTTATCAGGGAAAAACAATCATCTGTGTTATGACCGTGATAATTATGAAACTCACAGAATTTGCTCCTGTCCGCTTTACGAACTCTGTCTTCGCTACGATTGTCGCGGGGCTTCCGGATGTGTTCTGAGATTTCGTTCAGGATTGCCGATGGTCGCGCATTCAGCGGAATGTAATCTTTTACGTCGAACTTTTGTGGCCTTTTGAAATCACGGTCGTCCGTTCTCTCGCCGGATTGACGACCTCCCCCTTTCTTTGGGGATCGACCTCGAGTACTGTTGGATGGGGCCGTGGGATCAGATTGAAGTCCCCGGTTTCTGGTGGGGATGACCTCGACGGTAGTAAACTTCCGGGCCTGCTCCAACATATCTCTCAAGTTGGTCGGCGGATGCATCGTCAAATGTGTCTTAAGCTCGCCGCCCACAAGTCCAGTTAAAAATGCCATCATGACCGTGGGTTCGGGCTCGTCTCGTGTTTGATCGTAAACTTGGACGAATTTCTCGTAATACGACCGGGAGGACTCCCCAGTGTCCTGTTTTATCAAAAACAGATCAGTCGTGGTTTTGCGAGGCCTATGCGCTGTCTTGAATTCAGCCAGGAACTTTGTCCGCATGTCCTCCCAGCCGTAAACTGATCTGGCTGGCAGTTTGCGAAGCCATGTAGAGGCTCTATCCTTCATGCAACCCACCATAGCCACGCATCAGGCCGCGCTATGGCGAGTAGCGAGCATCATTTTACTCTCGAACGAAGCTATCCACTCGTACGGGTCCGACTTACCCTGATAATCTGTTATATTGACGTTAGATATTCGGCGTTGCGGTAGGCTTGCTATGAGCGAGTCTGAAAGCGCATCCATAGCAGCGCTAGGCTCCTTATCCTCTTCTTGTTTACTCTTTTTCATCTCCAGAACCATCATCCTCAGGTCTTCAAATCGTTGGTTGGTCTGGGTCCGAGGTGCGCCTTGAGAGTGGGCGTCGTCCTCGTCACTATCGAGCCTTTCTGTTTCGGCCCGTGCTCTTCTTCTTAGGATAATGCCCCGGGGGTTTTCACTGAAGGGGCCCAGTCTTCGTCTGACGTTGCCTCGCGTTCCTTTATCTTCATCTCTCGGTGGTGATGATAAAGCTCTACGTTTTCCCAGGCGGTCATGCGCCGATATTCTAGTTTGGCTTTCTTCACCGTGCCGAGAGGAGGACACACTTTCCCCTCGATGCTCGTGACGCTGAGCTCGCGTTGTCTCCCCCATGTTTGGCCCTTTCCACGGAGGGGTGATGACGTTACGCCCGGCGTTCATGCCCTCTATGGTTGGGGGAGGATCAATTGCTAGTGCGGGCTGACCGGCGGAGATTAAAATCTCGTTGGCTGCCTTCATTTTTGCCGCGTACTCACCATAACTCTTTATTCTTGCCAGATCAGCCTCGCTAGGAACCAGCGGGGCAGGAGCCTCTTTGTCCGGGCCCTCTGTGTTAATCTGTCTTCGGGCGAGCTCTGCCTCCAATTGAGTGTTTTTCTTCCTCAATTCTAAGAACTCGCGGAAATCGACGGCTCCATGGGCGGGGTCGCTCTCATACGACCTCGCTGGGGCGACCTGCTTTTCTGTCGGGTTGGGTGTGACAGGGTTAGGCAAAGGATTAGCCATGATGGGAGGTCTGCTACAAGTCTGACAGCAAGCTTTCCAAGGTAGGAGGTGGGATTATTGCCTCTGACACAAGCCAACTCTGATATCCTTTTCAAAGAGTAGTTAAGGTGACGTGACTGGATGTGATCTGCTGTCAGATTTTATGTACGCAACATCCGATGAACCTTTAATCCTCTTCACAAGCAATCGATCCTGATACAGATATGCTACAAGTTGAATTTTATGGTGTTCAAACCGTCCCGATCAGCATTCAAATCGGAAAAACGCTAACCACAGCCGTTTCTTAGCGGTTCATATAAGATTATCCCAATAGTGGTGAATCTTCAAACGCAAGATTGGGATAGTCTACACAAACATATGAGCTATTTTTCAACGGACTGTGAAGACAAAGATAACCGATTTGATGATGATAAACTGGAATAAAAACCTGTTATACAAGGGAGACGGAGATCGGAATGAGCTAAGAAACTATAGGGGGCACGAAGGTGTTGAATCCTTTGAAGAAATCTTTCCCGGTAACGGAGCCAATTGACGGGTCCGTTTCCGTCAGGTAGTCAGGGTGGCAAACCTGGATGTGGGATATCTGGCCTCTTCGTGGCGTTCCGATCAATGAGATTATCGCCGTCGGACGGTGGCGTTTATCGAGGTTGGTGGCGGACTCACGGTGGTAATATGAAAGCAATAAATGAGAGAGAGAGATGCAATAGTGCTCATGAAAATAAATGCGCAAAAGTTGTTCTATATCTTCATTAATGTCATAGTGGGGGTATTTATAGGGAAAGGATAAAGCTGTAAAAGACTACTCGTGCTAGCGGTGTCGATGCCCGACAGATGGCAGTTGGCCCCGCATTCTATCTAAGCTTATGAACTTTCCATTAACCGGTGGAGTTTCTCATATAAATGGGTCCGCCGTGCTGCGGGGCGGCCCCCTTATGCTGAAGATGCTGGCGGGATGGCCAAGGAGTTGGCGACGTCGCGCGGTCATGTTCAGGGAAAGAGTTTGACTTATGCCCTCCGACGAGTTGACCGGGAATAATGGGACCGTGTCAGGTTCCGTATCATCATCTTCCGGCAAGAATACGTGAACAACCATTTCTTACCTAAGTGCCATTTAATAGCTCTAGACTACTTTTAGAAAATTATATACATACATATGTTCAAAAGTTCTATCGATAATTACTTTCAAAGTACTGCATCTTTTACTCCCTTTTGAAATTCTTGTTTTGAATAAGCGAGTAGTCAGACCTCTTATACAACTTATGCAAGTCTTTCAAAGTTATGTTTTGACAAAGGATTTTAGCATGCAACTTACTTTGTTAAGAGTTTTCCTCGACAAGATTTGCTACAAGTGTTAGGTTGTTTTGTCTTATTTTAAACCTTCATTCTTCAAATTGGAAGAAATGACTTTCTGATTTTAATTTTTAAAATCCAAAGGGGTGTCCTCATCCTTTGAACACTTTCACCTTCGATTCAAAATCTTTTAACAATATCACGATAATCCGTCTTGTGTAGTCTTTGAACCTTTGAATAAAATGCATTCTCTGAGTTCATTTACTTTTTTTCCACGTTCTCATTCATGACCCCTTTCGCAACATCTCACCAAATTACTTGGATTTTCAGCATGAAAACTTTCGAGAGAATATGACTCGTCTTCAATTTTTTTTAATATATGTGTACATATTTGAATAAGATTTGAAACTTCTTTTACTTCCAGACCTTTTCTGTTGAACTCTTTAATAGCAATTTTGTTTTTCTTTTGCATTCAATCATACTAATTACTTCAAGTGAAAGGAAAATGTTCTCAATATGGATTATATAGAATGATCGGTTGGTTGCAACTAATGTCCTTGCCAGAGAACTTTTGTTTTATTGATTTTATTACGAGTAGCTTCATCTTAGTAAATTTTATATATCATACATTTTGTGTTATCTAAACAAATGTTTTACTATATGCATGTGAACTAAGTTCAAACCATCTTTCAATTTTTGTGTTACACGTCTCAAGATTTTCCTATTTGTTATCTATTTTAGTAGTTTCAATTTTCAAAATGTTTGTATAACCATTCTTACCTTTCTTCTGGACTTAAGGTGAGAATAAGTTTAAAACTTTGTTTCTTGTATATGTTTTGCTTAAAAGTAAATTCTTTTACAACTCCAGTCTTCTGTTGGACTATAAAACTATAGTTGCTGATAAACTCACTATCAAAAGTTGTATTCTTGTCTATAGGAAAGCCTTATAAGTTTGGTAGAAGATGTTTATATGGTTTCCGCTTTGAAGACTAATAAAGATTGAAGTATGTTTGTGGTTTGGGTGTGCTATAGATGGATTAATGTTGGATGGTTATTAAGGCGGAATAGAAGTTCCTTAAGTTAATAGCTAGTTTCTTGAAAGTAAGGCGGATGTATAGGTCAAAGTAACCCTCGTATAAGTACGGAAGCAGCTGTGATGGTGTCAAATGGACAGAGAACCTTGAAGAATACTACTTGTTAATTAGTGGATTGACTTTTGACTTTTGGGACGAGTGGTATAGGAAAGTTTGAGAAGTTAGGTTGGAAGAGTTGAGTATAAGGTAGATGGATTGTGTGAATAAGATAGAGTGGTGCTTGGGTCTGAAGTACTAGATTAGTTGTGACGGACGCGTTGTAGTATTGATGACAAAAATATTAAGGTTCAATCAGTTGGAGATAATGTTTGTTTTAGAAAGTGAACTAGAAGGTAGGCAAGATGGTATCTAAGACGAGAGTGGTGTTAGTTCTGGCAAGTTTCGAGGACGAAACTTCTTTAAGGGGGGAAGAATGTAACATCCCAACTTTTCAGAAAAGGGTAAAAGAGTCTTTTAACAAACTCATATTTTTGTTTTATTTTAATTGAAGGATTCAAAGTATATATATATATATATATATATATATATATATTCGATATATATCTATTGAAGGAGTTAATTTTGGAGTTTGGTAGAGTTAATGGCTTTTAAGTGGGAGGATGTAATATTCCGATTCTCGGGAAAGAGGCGACGTGTCAACTTGCGAAAACGAAATTTTATATTTATCTTTTATGGAATTAAGTAAATATTTGAAAACAAGTATTTAATTATATATATATATATATATATATATATATATATATATATATATATATATATATATATATATATATATATATATATATATATATATATAAGTGTCGATTGTGTATATATATATATATGCTTCCATGGGACTGATTTGTATTTATAAGGATTAAAGGGTAGTTAATTCCTTTTAATTAGTAGGAGGTTATAATTGGGGAAATAACCTCCCACTAATCAAAAGGAGCTCAGGGGAAGCTTTTACGTTAAAAGAAAACACGAGTTTGAGAGCAAGGAGAAACCAAGAGACTTTCTCAAATCTTTTGCTCGTTTCTTCTCCGTTTTTAGTTTAGTCCGCAGCAGGAGCATCGTAAGAAGACTAGAATCGTTTTGATAGAAAAAGTTTAAATTTTCGTAAAGGTATGGTTTTGGGCTCTAAACCTAGAATATTGAAGATTAGATCTTGTTTTGGTGTTTTAGTTAATCAATTCGTTGTTTAGATTGTTTAGAAACCTTTGATCACAATTAATTTAGGTTTAATTGTTGATCAATTAGGTTTTGTTGAAGGTTGTTGAAGATTGCTGCAATCCTTCTTGTGGTGTTGCTTGTTTTTGCTTGCTTTTAAGGTAAGAGACTCTTTCTAATGTTTGATTAAGTTTTATGATGTTGAGGTTGAGTGGTTGTGTTGATTTCTTGGTTAGAAATCATGTTTTTAGGTTGTGGTTAAAGTGTTGGACTTTTTTTTGGTATGTAAATGCTATGGTTTCCTGCTGTGTTTCCGTGTTAATTGATGTTGATAATGTGAGAAAATCTTCTAAGTTGTATTAGTTGTGTTTTGGAGAAACTAGAGCTTTGTTTTAGAGATGTTTTGGTGTTGGAATCATGCTTAGAAGTTACCTCTTTTGTTGCTTGATGTTATGAGATGTTAGATGATGGTTTTCTGCTGTGTTGTGGTTTAGAAAGAGGTTAGGTTTGGTTGGATATGAGTATAAAACGAAGAGTGCGGAGAACGGTTTTCATTTGTACAGACAGGGCGCTGTCTGTACGGATTCATCATCTATCCGTACGGATAGATCATTGTAATCGATCCGAGTCTGGTACTGAGATCTGTCCGTACGGACAGATCATTCTATCCGTCCGGATAGGTGGTCCAGCCAAGGGTGACCTTATTTTATGTGTTTTAAGCTATGTGGTGGGTTCTAAATGTTACCCCTTGATGTTTTAACACTAAATGAACATGAACAAGCCATGATTAAGCTTCTAGTGCGTTTAGTTCCGGCACCGAATGTACTCTTCAAGGGAGTTGAAGTTCGGGACCGTCGGAAGCGTATGATTGGCCCGTGCTTTGATGAATTAGTATTCATCAATGTCTGTGTATGTGTTAGGATTTGTCCGTGTCTAGGGGTCTAGGAAGAGAGTAGTTTGTGTGAGGGAGATTATTTGAAAACACTTAGGTGGCTAGTTAACAAATTAATAATAAACGTCGTGTGTAGTTAAAAGATTAAACAACATGTCTCTCTTGGCTAGACACCGGTCTAAATCGCAATGCACGTGCTACCTCTGAAGGTGGAAGAACTCCGTAGGTCAAAAAGACCCTATGTACGGAGGGACTCCGCCGAGATGCGTGAGCTATCGGAGTCTACCCATTCTAGTCTCCGTGGATATTGGTGTGATCCACTAATATGTTGCAAAAAAGTGTCCCAAAGGTGGATGCGCGTAGTGCCCTTGAGTGCGGTTGTAACAAAGATAAGCTAAGTAGTAACGTTTAGTCACGACATGTTGATGAGCATGAAGTGAACCCTAGAATTGAGTCGGTCTCATAAAGATAACTTAATAATGATTAATGAACCTTTCGTTGTAAGGCTTAGTTATACATTAGCTTCTATCTCTTGCTAAGTACCTTGTACTTACCTCAATTGCATATGTTGTTTTGTGTGCTTTTGGGGTGAGAAGGCGAACAGGTTAGCCTTGAGCTCGTTGAGGAGTTCGATGACATTTTGATGGCGTTGAAGTCCCTTTGATGTTTTCCTTCACTTTTCTTTTAAAGGTTGTATGGTTTATGTTATAGATTCCTGTATAAGCTTGTTGTACTTTTTTTTTTCAAGTTTGTAAGATTAGTTTTGTATCTTTCTTTTGGAACATCGTACGTTGTAAGCTTAATATCGTTGTTGTAAGCCTTATATCGTCCTACCCTGGACGGTTTGTATTCTTTTCTAGTAGCATTTATGTTTTTACCCGAGTCGTTTAGACTTCCATTGCTTTACTTTGATACGACGACGTAGAGGCTGGCGTATAATATTAAAATTATTTAATGCTATACGCGCCGAACGTTCCCTCCCGGATAAGGACTCGGTATCTAGGAGCGGGGCGTTACACACACACACACATATATATATATATATATGCAAATTTTGGGTTAAATATTTTAGGTTAATAAAGGCCGATGGACTCTAATAGTTATGGGATTCATTATATTTTGGAGGTGACTACTGGATTGAACTAGAGGCAATGGAGGCCACATGTAGAATCATTAGATAGAGTCCTAACGAGAACATTGAATCCTATATGTAATGGATTTGGTAGCTTTTTATTTTTTATACGAGGAATGTATATATATTATTACGCCAAATCAGCAATGCAAGGCTGAAATACATGAAACGGCAGCATAGAGCTCGGCCCAGAGTTTTAAACCTGCTAGCGATAAGCTTTGTTTTGCCAAGAAATGAGCCAACATGCATGTTGTCTACTCTCTTGACAGAAGAGAGAAGAATTCCTGAAAAACGGGAGGATTCGTCAACAATCGTCTAGAATGCAACCAAGTGAAGAGAGGTCTTCAACGTTGTTAGTTATCTTCTGAAAACATTAAGCGAGTCGATTTCCCTCAAAATATTTTCGAAAAGTTTCATAGAATAGCTTCACAAAATGGTACCATTAATGGGGTTCGTACACCCTATTTTAATTTGGACACATGTATCTATAACCTCCTCCCTAGCCCCCCTCTCTCTATATATAATATGTATGTCTGTCTCTCTCTATGTATATACATATATACATACAGATAGATAGATAGATATGGATATAGTTTGACATTATAAACACATTTGTTGTCACCTCATGCTATGTCATATATAATGTAAATTTGATAATAAATGTAACAAACTAGTTCTTGAGTGATTGCAATCGACTAATGAAGGCCACATGGAGAAATAGTAACCATGACTTAAATAATTAAAAGATGGCAAAGGAAAACAAACTTTAAGTTGACAAATTTCATAGTTTGTCACGTTACTTAAAAGAAATATAGAGACACCTTATATGCAAATTTTGTCTGTTTAACTTATTGGTCATTCTGACAGTGACTCATATAATTTAGTTTATAGGATTACTAACAACATCTTTTCTCTCAATTAAGGTCACTCGGCACTTATTAAGATGTGTAATAAGTTATCGAATACCATCATATATATATATATATATATATATATATATATATATCATATATAGTAGTATACTTATTAATTTTGCAAGGATTGGTACGACCGAAAAGTGATTATGAAACGACGTCGTTTAAGCACACTCATCGGCTTCCTTTCATGCCCAATCGATTCACCTCGTTCTCAAACTTTCGGTGAGTTTACGTCACAGTACCACCACCGCCTTCGCTTGTTCATTCCTCCACCACCGCCTTGCTGTCTTCTCCTATATATATGCATCGTCATAAATCAAGAATTTTTTCTGCCATTACCCTTGTTCTTTGTGGTGAGTTATTCCTCTTCTCTGTATTTTTTTCTGCTGTTTTTGTTGTGGGTTTTAAATTTGTGGTGAATGCGATCGTTTTTGCAGCTTTGTTCATCTGTATTACCTCTGCCATTACACTCAACACCGGTGTTTCTAGGTAATTTTTGTTGTTTTGTACCCTTTCGTTGCTTCTTGGTTTCGATTTTACTGCTTCTTGGTTTGAATTTATTTGCGGTTTGAGTATGTGTGATTTCGTGGGGCCTCGTTGCTCTGAAATATCAATCAATTGGTATGTCATTCATGTTTGGTATTGTTTTGTGCCAATGTTTTGCTAAGAAATTCCTAATAGTACCTGTTCTGGGGTGGATTATCATTGATTGGTCTTCTTTGCTTTGTTGGTTGCAGCCCCGGTGTTCCGATCATCTGCTTGGTATGTGTTTTCTCTGTGTGGTGCAGGTGCGTTTTCTGGGTTTTTCTTCCCTTTCGGTTTCTGGGTCACCTTTGCTTTGCATGTTCGTATTTGTGGTGGGATTGTCAATGTTTTGTTTGCGGTTTTGTGCTGGCATTGATTTTTTCTACCTGGATTGTGAATGTTTTGCTTGTGGATATGGTGCGTGTTGGTTTCTGGGTTGTTGGATGTGTTCTTTGGTTGGAAGGATTTGCTATGGTTGTATTTTGCCTGCCTTTGGTTTGTTTAGGAGTTATAAAAAAAAGGGATTGGTTGTGTTGCATGTCTATGGATTTCATGTGTGTTGGTGCTGTTTTGGATGTTACATGATGTAGTATGGACTTTGTTTTATTCTTGGATTGTTACATTTGTGCTTGCTGAGGTTTTGTGTAGAGCCAAAGTTAGGTTGTGGTTGACCTGTTTATTTATTATGTGCACTGTGGTATGGCTATTGGTACTGTTGTTCCTCCGATGACCGCTAAGTTGACCTTGCATGTTTTCCCTGCCTTATCGTGGTCGTGAGCTCTGGTACCATCTCTTAACTGCGTTTGTTTCCGTGTTTATGTTGTTCGTTGTCGCAGGTTTTTGTGTCATCTTATTCCGAAGATATTTGCAGCTTCTCGGTTGCGTTGTTGGCCGCTAAGGTAGGTGTTTCACACTTATTTGTTTTTAACTAGGATGCCATGATTGTTTGCATGCCTCTTGCCCTACGTTCTGCATTTACGTAGACTTTGTACTGGTTTCGCGCTTTCCATAGACTGGATTTGGTGTTTCTTGCGCCCTCGTTTAGTCTAGGCATGGATGTTGGTGGTAGTGCTGACAACATATACACTGCTATTTAGCTCATTCTGTAATACTTATACATGCAGACAACTTATAATGTACTAAACATTACATACAAAATTGCACTGTATTTACGACACACATACATACTTTATTATTTTGTTGCTAATGACTTCAGTGCACACATTTTCTGCAATTAAGAATTGGCAGCATAATGAAAAATCAGATGCTAATAAACGATGTCCTAGACAACTTAGACGATTGGAGAGTTAAGGTTTTGGTGGCCGAGAAAAGAAATGAATATGTTAATGAAAAAGGCAAAAGACTCCATAAGCTGTTGCTCCTCGACGACCAGGTTAGAAACACCTATAAATTACCGGTCACTAGCCGATTACAACTGATTATTATTCCCCTTTACAACAAGCAGTCTGCAAAGTTAATGTACACATTATTATTCCTATTTCTTACAGCTATTGTACACACCTAATTTAAACAGGGTAACAAAGTCGAGGGAGTCATTTGGAACAACAACATTGATATTTTGCAAGGGAGCCTGAATGCATTCGCGACATACATAATTGGCGGAGCCAAAGTTCAACCCGTTAAACCAGTCTTCCAATACGCCACTCCGGGCATAACAACTTAATGGGTCATGTCAAGAAGTACCTTCATACGACCCGTAACTGAAGAAGCCGAGAAGATTGCATATCAACCAATTCAGCCAATTCCCTTTGCTAACATCCGCTCCTTAGCAGATGCAGGAGTCACAATCGGTAAACGACGCCTTTCCTACCTCCTAATAACCATAGCAATCAATATACACGCACTACATGTATTAGCGTAGGGGTCACACGCCTGTTCACAAATCCATACGCTTGGAGCAATAACAAGGCAAGGCTGTGTATGTAACCACAGCATGTCCTAATTAAAGTAGAAGCCACAGAAACCGAACTCAGCATTTGTCTAACCACCTACTTCATTACTGCTTTTGTATTTTTTTTCCAGTACTGAATACTGCAAATTCAGATCGTATCTCGGACTTTAAAATAAAAACACAACTATTGCAGATGCACATTTTCTGTACTTCACATTATGCCCATTTGTTCACCACTTATAATGCCCAAACAAATTTTCCAAATACAGTAGCTGCAGTGGTTGATGTCAATGAGCCTAGACTCGTTGAAGCCAGAGGAAGACTTGCTCCAATACGAGAGTGCATAGTGGTACAACACGAGTAAGTGTCCAACACACAACGAACATGTCTGCCTGCACAAAACTGTGATCACTCACCAATATGACTAACAACACAATGCCCAGGTTGAAGCCAATAATGCTAATGCTTTGAGAAGACATAGTGGAGCATCAAGGAGCTGAGCTCTTCGCACAAAGGAATGACTTGCCTATAATCTTGTGCAAAGGCTTGAGGGCGACTTTATTTGGAGGTAACACCGTCTTCTCCTTGATACCAAAAGTCAGGTTGATTATGCACAGAACACTTTAAATACGATATGACTTCTTTTCACAGGTGTATCATTGTCCACGGTCCCCTTCTCATTCGTGAGCTTGGACCCAAGCATCCTAGAGGTCACAAGCCTTCGTCAATGGTACATCACCCTTCATGTACACATGGCCATAAACAAATACACCCTAAAACACAGCCCTCATACGTAGGGTGCTAAATTATTGCACTACAATATCTAACAACCCTACCTCGTTTCACTTCTTACAGGATTGAAGGACACCTAGATGAGGTGAATAAAGTCGCCAACAAACCAACTCGTAACAACTTGGAGGCAGCTATCAAAAACAATGAGGCAATCCAGCTGAAGAAATCAAGCCAGACACTCAGGTTCGCTAACTAAACCTTACCGTAAACACACCAGCACCCACCTGCCCACCCAAATTCTATAACCGCCACATCACTAACAAATTGTTCAATAAACAGGCAGTACACTTAGTCGTCACCATGGTCATTGCCGATACAAGCCAAAAAGTAGCGTGCACCACCTGCCCTAAATGCAGTTAGACTCAGAAAGCTTGTTGCAATGAAAGCTTCCCTTGCCATACCTGCAAAGAAAACCAAATAGCAGCACCAAGGTAAATAACACCATTACTAAATCTACATGATTACCATGTCACATACAACGAACTCCGGCAACTCACATCAGTCCCGCCTAACTATTACAGGTCCAAAGTCATCGTGCAACTCGCTGATGACACTCTGACTATCCCAGCAACTTTCTTTGACAAATACTCTGACACACTGCTTGGCTGTACACCTGAGGAAGTCTATGCCATGGACAACAATGTATAACACCACAAATTCACCTTTTCCCAATCCACCCCGAAATACCTAGCTATCTACCTACCATGTACACGTGTTCGCTATTACAGGCGATGACGGCGCACCTGAACCAGATCAATGACACAATTAAAGGCCGGAAATACATAGCGCAAGTACGAGCTAACAAAGAAAGGTTCCACGACAAGGTTACTAGGTACACAATGCAAGAGTGGGTTGAAGACAACAAAGGGAAAACAGCAACAAAGGCTCTAGAATACACAGGTACTTGTCCAACATAGACTTGCTTTCATTCTCAGTTATACGTTACAACATTCAAAAAAAAAAGCCCCTAACAACACCAATCTTCACAGGAGAAACAAGAGGAAGTAGTGCTGCGGTAGAAACACCAGCTAACACTCATGGTACTGATGCCGAAACACCAGGAACAGACACCACAGCTGCCAAAGAAGACAGCCCAACAAATAAAACCAAGAGCACCTTTACAGATGAAAACACCACAGGTCCCGACACAACTACTAGCCCGTTAAAAAATCTCAAGCTAGAGTCACCACAGAAGCTGGCATAGGAAGTCTTGAACTCTGAACAAAGGAACAACTTTGGTGCTATATTTTTGTTCCCAGCCAAAGTGACTGACCAAAAAAAGAAATAGCGGACCTACTGTATTTACTCAAAACTCACACGGGCAAGGTCAGCAGGCCTTGCAAATCCATTTTGCTAATGCTTATAGCCTATGTCAGACAAAAGGCAAATGTTTTGTAACTCTTAAGCAAATTAGGTACATTACTTGCTGTTAAGTAGGGACAAATGTTTTGTAACCAAACAGGAACTTTGTTTACCCTTAACATCCCATGCATTAAATTATTTACTATCATGCACCCCTTTATTTTCCTATATACACCTACGTGCAACAACGCTTACATAATTCCTTCACAACAAACTTACGAAGCATTCAAAACACGCAACATAAAATATCCATTACGAGGGCCAAAACGTGTGGAGCATGTTGCCTCCTCTAGTATATATATATATATATATACAGGGGCGTCCCTGTCCAAATTTAGGCTCGGGGCCAGATATTATTTTAGGCCCTTCTAAAAAATGGGTTAACCAAAAAAAATATGTTATTGTTGCCTTTAGCAAGAATCAAACCTTGGTTACTTGTGAAGTTATACTTGACTGCTTACCATTAGACTAATACCATATTTATTTTTAAAAATGCAATATATATATACTATTATTGAGTTAAAATTTCGCGGGGCCCTTAAATTAATAGATTTTGGGGGGGCTCGGGGCCATGGCCCCCTTGGCCCTCCCCAGGTATATATATATATATATATATATATATATATATATATATATATATATATATATATATATAAGGTTAAAGGTTGTGAAGGACAGTTTTAATCTAAAATGGTTGAGAAGAACAGTTACTACATGTGTTACTACATTTTGTCCTTCTCAACTATTTTGTATCTTATCTTGTATTTCTGGCCTCTGGCCCCATATATATATGAGGAAATCAGAAGGATGAGCTCTTGAGAGTCGAAGACGAAGAACAGAAACTTTTAGGGAGAAAAATATCTTTTTGGGGGAATATTATTTCTGATAAAAATGGAAAAGTCAATTACAATAATGTTCAGTTTGGCTATTTATACCCTACCACTATTATATATACAAAATAATGAATATTAACATAACATAATATTATCTTGTATTCTCAAGGTCCCCCCGCAAGCTGGTTGGGGCATAAATGGCTTTAACATGAAAGGAGCGTAGGGAGCGTTGAAGTGCAGGACCATCCAATGGTTTGGTGAAACAATCAGCGAGCTGCAGCGATGAAGTAATAGGAAGCAGTTTGACCAAGCCAGCTTGAAGTTTTTCATGGACGACGTGGCAATCGACTTCGATGTGCTTTGTACGCTCATGGAAAACTGTGTTACAAGCAATGTGAAGTGCGCTTTGATTATCACAATAGAGAGGGACCGGTAAATGAAATGGAACATTCAAGTCACGAAGAAGATACGTAAACCATTGTATTTCAGCAACCGTGACAGCCATGGCTCGATATTCTGATTCAGTCGAGTTGCGAGAAACAGTGTTTTGCTTCTTGGCACGCCAAGAAACCAAAGCATCCCTAAGAAATAGGAAGTACCCTGTGACAGATTTGCGAGTCTCCAGGCAGCCGGCCCAATCCGAGTCCGTAAACGCTTTGAGAGTTAGAGGATTATCATCCGGATATAGAAGGCCCTAACCGGGGTTCCGTTTAAGGTATTTCAAAACCCTGTAAGCTATCTGCTGGTGATGGACAATTGGCACATCGAGAAATTGCGAGAGCTGCTGTACCGCATATGCAATGTCGGGCCGTGATGGTGTTAGATAAAGCAGCTTTCCAACAAGCTTCCTGTATTCAAAAGTATCATTGAGTAGAGCAGAATCACCATGAGACAACGCTGATATACTTTCCAGTGGAGTACAAGCTGGTTTAGCTCCTAGTTGAGCAAACTCTTTGAGCAAATTGAGAGTATACTTACCTTGAGAGAAGAGTAATCCCTCATGTGTCCTTGCCACTTCGAGCCCAAGAAAATATTTGAGAGGGCCAATATCCTTGATTTGAAACTGTTCATGCAAGAAGGTTTTGATTTCCCGAATGTCATCTAAAGAATTTTCAGCAAGTAAAACGTCATCTACGTAGACCAAAGCAGTCAAGAAGCCATGAGTTGAGGCTCTAGTGAAGAGAGTGTTTAGGATTGAGTGAAGCCTTTACTAAGTAACGCTGAAGTGAGCTTAGAGTTCCATTGATGGCTCGCTTGCTTGAGTTCATAGAGGGACTTATTGAGCTTGCAAACTAGATTCTGTGAGGGATGAGGTGTATGATATCCTTGAGGTAATTTCATATAGACATCTTCATGCAAATCTCCGTGGAGAAATGCATTATTGACGTCTAATTGATGGATATGCCAATTTGAGGCAGCTGCCACAGCCAATAACACCCGAATGGTTGCCATTTTTGCCACAGGTGAGAATGTGTCTTGATAATCAACTCCATACTGCTGATTGTACCCCTTAGCGACTAAACGGGCCTTATATCTGTCAATCGTACCATCACGCTTGTGTTTGATCTTGAAGAACCATTTGTTGCCAATAGGTTGTTTTCCATAGGGAAAGGGGACTATGTCCTAAGTGTGATTTGAGTCAAGGGCAGCAATTTCCTGTTTCATAGCTTGTCTCCAATTTTCTGATTTTACAGCTTGGGAAAAGAAACAAGTTCTTTCTCAATGTCAATGTTCATAATGAAAGCATCGTTTGAGAGGCTCAAGAAGTCATAAGACAGGACTTTATTTAGTTGATGTGGGGTGGAAGCTTCAGTAACATTAGAGCAAATGTAGTCTTGCAAGTATGAAGGAGGCTGCCTAGTCCTAGTGGAAGTTCTAGGAGGTGGCAGGTTAGAAGTGTTTGTGGTATATTGTGTGGCTGTTGGTGGATAATTCTCATGTGGCAAGTCTGAAGTGTCATCTGGTAGAGTGGATAATGGTGTAGTAAATGAAGGAATATAGGTGTCAAGTTGTTGAGAAGGCATATGTTTAGTAAGAAAAGGAAAACATTTCTCATAAAATTGAACATTTCTTGATATGAAAACCTGCCTAGTGTGCAAATTGAGTAAAAGATACCCTTTAGGAGTATGTGAAATGCCTAGGTGTACACAAGGAACACTTCTAGCATAAAATTTGCATTTGTCATGTTGTAGAGTAGAGGCATAGGCTAGGCATCCAAATACTTTGATTCTGGAAAAATCAGGCTGTGTGGAATAAAGTTTGTGAAATGGTGTATCATTGTGCAAGGTAGGAGTGGGTATGATGTTGATCAAGTGTGCAGCATGAACAATACAATACCCCCAATAACATATAGGAAGATTTGATTGAAGCTTAAGTGCCCTCCCAACATTAAGTAAGTGTTGGTGTTTTCTCTCAACTATCCCATTTTGTTAAGGCACACCAACACAAGAGGTCTGATGTATTATCCCATGCTTAGTGTAGAAATCCCTCATTTCAAATTCAGGGCCATTGTCTGACCTTATAACCTTGATTTGGTGCTGAAACTGATTTAGGACATAAGAATAGAAGGCCTGAACTAAGGGACCAGCTTCTGACTTAGCATGTATCGTGTATACCTAGTGAAATCATCTAATACTGTTAAAAAATATTTATGTCCATGAACTGTAATATGTCTATATGGGCCCCAAATGTCAAAATGCACCAAATCAAAAGCACAAGAGGTAGAAGACAAATGAATAGGAAAAGTAAGTCTCCTCTGTTTTTCCAAGGGGCATACATGACAAATATCATTCCCAGGACACTGAATATTTGAATGTAAATCACTCAAATGATGTAACCTTTTATTGGCTAGATGACCAAATCTATGGTTATCTAAAAGTCTATCATTTATGCAGCTAGAATTCTGAAAATCAACAACAAAGCAAGCCTTATTCAGCTGGTCATTCTAAGAGTCAGTCACAAAGCAAGCCTTATTCAACTGGTGTCCTCCTACTTGTGGAGTTGGCTGCTTTGTAAAGATGTACGGTCCCTTGACCTTTTTTACTAATCCAATCATCATCCCAGTGTTCCTGTCCTGTAGAGAACATTGATCATCATGAAAAGAGGTGATAACACTCAAGTCAGATGTCAATTTGATGAGGGAAATGAGATTGAATTGAAAATCCGGAACACATAAAACCCTTTTCAAAGTTATTTGTTGACTTAGTGAGACTGTACCAATATGAGACACAACCACTGTATTTCCATTAGGCAGAGTCACATTCACATTCTGAACTTCTACACATTTTGTAAAGTGGTTAATATCACAAGATATGTGATCAGTAGCACCATTATCTAATATCCAATGAGTAGGAACTTTACCTTTGTTAGTATCAGGTAATAAAGCCCCAGACATGACAGTAGCTTGGTTCACCAAGTGCTTTGAATCCAATGCATCATCAACAATAGCAGCCTTACCTTTGAGTAAACACCTCAATTGATCATATTCTTGCTTGGTGAACTGTGGAACAGTGACATTTGACATGGTTTCCATCTGACAGTCAGTATCCATGTTTTCAACCATGTTTGCCCTAGGTCTGTTCCATATTCAAATAGCGGAGATTCACGAAGAAGTCTTGCGCTATTTACCAGTGAGTGGTATTATTGGACTGATCTTTTGGTGGGAAATGTTCTTCCCCCAGAAATTCTTGGATTTCTTGCAATATGAGATTGAATGCTATAACTCTTATTTGTATTTTACTTTTTATTGGTGCAGCCTGGGGGATACCCATTCTTTTTGTATCATTTGTCTTCAATGTGTCAGCTATACCACAAAAGGTGCATTGTGGTCTTTTTCCTATGTACTGTTAAGACCTCATTCTTTGATAATTGGAGTTAGCAGACTTATTCACAGGTGCTCTATTAGACATATTCTCAAACACTTGTGAGGTATTAAGCATGACAGTAGGGTCAGAAGGCAAAGACTGAGCACTATAGCCTAGTTGTCTCTCAAGCTTGAGTGCCATTCCAAAAGCTGTCTTAATAGATGGCGGGGTGTCATAAGCATAATTAACAGGTGCAAATTGTTCATCCAGACTCTTAAGGAACCTTATGACATACTCAGATTCAGAATTACTCACTATAGTCGGTATCAAATCACAATGACAAGCAGGAACATAGGTACACCTAGAAATTGGATTAATAACAGACATCTCATCCCACAGAATCTTCAAATGAGTAAAATATTCAGTAACCGTGGTACCTTTCTGTAATTTCCTACTCCCGACCCCTAGAACCACTGGGGTCATTCTAGGAGGGGTTGCGAAGCTCTCGCCGCGACTTCAATAACTAGACTATAATTTCCAAAATAATCCAATAAATCATTTAAATTTACAAATATTCACTAAGTATTTCAATTATAAGATTACAACAAATGAAATATTACAGTTTTCACTAACATAGTATGCGTAACAAAATCTACAATCCTGGTCCATGTCTTAGCTCCTTCTCCGTCCATATCTCTCGAGCAATCACCTAAGTTGATTTATAAAATAAAAAAAAACAAAAGACAAGAGACAAGATACGAGTCGTCAGCAAAAACGCTTGTATGAGCCATGAGTGTGAGTGTTAAAAATAATTGTTGTAAATATAAATATATATATTTTCTAGAAAACTTGTTCCATTATTTAATCAGTAAATTACTTGTTTAAAATTGTGCATCAAGTTCAAGTGAAACATGTTCATGCGAGATCCGTCAATTCATCAAGTTCCCTTACTAGACAACGATACGGCTAATACGATTGTCTCTGCCTTATGACTCTCATTTCACCACCTTATATCCACAACAAGTAATTTTTATAGTGAATTCCGTCCTACCGACACCCAATCTCCTGGGGCTTCCGGAGGATCCACTTGCATCGGACCCCACAACCGCGGTCACAGGCCCAATGAACAGCTAACCCGACTGTGAAATCCTCAGCGGGCCTATCGAGCGAGTACGAGAACGAGAACCATGCCGCCGAAGCGGGAAAGGAACAAGTACAATGTACCATGCCGCGCGAAGCGGGAAGTACGGTATCATGGCACCGAGATGGGACATGCAATGTCATTTATACATGATTTGTTTTATTATCGTTAAAACGAGAGAATTCATGAATCATTTTTTTTAAGACACATATTATATATAGATATATCAATAATATATATATTCAAATAAAATAGTTTGATAAAAACACACTTTAATTTTATAGAAAATAAAATTGAACTCGCCGAAACCGAAAACTAAATAGATGAAAATTTTGGTATCGACCGCTGAGCTATGACACTCGGTCTTCACCATGTCGAGATTTGAGAGATACAGTCTTGTATAGAAAGTACACTATAATATTTTATTCCCTTCATTTGGTTTCCTTTTCATACGGTAATAGTTTTCTAAGAGACCAAATCCAATCCAAAATAAATAGGATCAACCTTCTACTGCGCCCCCATTAACTCCTAAATCTACACAATGGAACTTTAATATCCAATCCTTCAAAATATCAATATTGTGAGTGAATTACATTTTTCCAAAATATCAATATTGGCACGAGTTCGTTTCGGTTCAAGAAACACCCTAATGGTTTGACAGATGTCTCAGCACAAATATGTATAAGAAGGACAATTTGGAGTTCTGGAGTGATGTTGCATGGAACACCAGGTTTGCGGTAACAGTGTTTATCTTAAGGATAAGAGGCTTATTTGCGTGATTTCTCCGGGGAGAATACGGTGGCGATTAAGAACTAGTTGTCGGATCAGTGCTTAATGAAGAACAACAGAATGGGCCGACAGTTGTCGACAAAATGGGCAGAGTTTCTGCGTAGTTATGTATTTCTTGGACCCATTCTATTACATTATGATCCCATATTTATAGGCTAAGACTATGTCGGTTTACTGTTTATGACAAGACAATTAAGTATATAATTAAAGGTAATTATGTAAGTATTACAAGTGTCCCTACCAGCTGTCTATATATGACCATGACTACCAGCTGTCCGTTGACGCCACCTGGAGGGATAAGTATAAAGAACCAGCGAACAGCGAATACAAACTTGCCTTGTGTCTTGTCTTCTCTATAGTTGACCATATGGGTAGAAATCACAGAGAGGTGTCCGATTTATGACCAGCGGACATGATCCTGTGTATGATTAGCGGCTAGGAATGCGGTATGAACGCGGTTAGAGAGTTGAGGCCCGATATCTTTGCTATTGGGCCATGTCAATAGGTCCAATCCAAATGAACAATGTTATGTTTCGGGATAGGTATATCAGTTGCCCCCTGCTCGTGCCTGGTCGTGCCCGCCAAGGGGGAGAGCAGAAAGTTTATGATTGAGTCGTTACCTTGTGATGTGCATGTAGCGGACAGGCTTGATCGCCGATAGCGCTCTATCGGGCTTGAACTAGTGTTGATGGAAACCACCAGTTGTATGCTGTGCATGTAGCGGACAGGCTTGATCGCCGATAGCGCTCTATCGGGCTTGAACTAGTGTTGATGGAAACCACCAGTTGTATGCTGTGCATGTAGCGGACAGGCTTGATCGCCGATAGCGCTCTATCTGGCTTGAACTTTCGGATAAGAGATTGTGGATAGTCTGTTGCGAAGCCGCAATCTTAGGCGAGTAGGTTGTAGTGGCGGGGATCAAGGCGATCAGAAAGGATAACGGATGTATCTGTACACGAAACGTCACATCAGTCACGTGATTGACACGTTGGTAAAACTGAACCGTTTCAACGCTGATTGGCCAAGGACAATCGGTAACCGTTCCATCATCATGACGGTTCGAATTTCGAAATTCAAAACCTTTCGTTTCCCTCCACTATCTCCCCTATAAATACATGCCACTTTCCCTCCTTTCACACTTTCTGAAAAATCTTCTGGCAAATTTACATAGACAAATTCCGGCAAGGGCGAGAGAATTCCGGCAATCGTATTTTCAGTCGAAAATCAAGTCTTTTTCCTCCGATCTGCACAATCAGGTACCACACTTCACTTTTCTTTTGCTTCTTGACCCAATTTTGTCTTGATTTTGCTTGTTTAAAATTGCACGTTACAAGCCTGTCCCGATATTTTGCTCTTTTAGATTTTCGTTGCCCCAACACGTTCTCTGTGTAAATTGGCCTTGACAATCTGATTTTGAACATAATGAGCCGGTTTTTCATTGATTGTTTGCTCTGATTTGCGCTGATTTTTCGTTTATCGCATGAACAAGTGTTTTGTTGTGTTTGAGTCTAGGGCTTTTCTGGGTTTAGTTTAAGAAAAGAACGGTTTTTTCTGGGTTTATGCATTTAAGGAAGATGAAGGGGCGAGGTGCCGGGGTGTGGAAACTTTCACCTCGGCCCAAAATCTATGTCTGGGTGATTCATCTTATCCACCTTGCTCTTTTTGTTTTCCAAAATGTCCTCCGAACACACTCAATCAGACGAAGAATTCCGGGCCGCTGAGGGCTATGGTTCTGGGGAGGCCAGTGGGGGCGATGCTAGCTCAAACGACTCTGAAATGGAGCTTGTGGCAGAGAGTAACCCCATTCAAGCGATTACCATAGAATCTGACGAAGAAGAAGTCGCCCTAATTGGTACGGTTCATATAGGTGGGGAAGTCGAAGACGACGATAATATGGTGTTGACCGATTTGGTAAAGGAAGCCGTAGAAGCCATCGGGGCACCGGAGAGTCCGGTCAAACGTAAGAAAGCCGTTATCTCAAAGCCGGAAAGCAAAAAGAGGCCGCCAAAAAGAAGATCCGCTGAGGTTGAAGCAGAATTACATGAACAGAAATTAGCCGATAGCGGACTCGTTGCTCGATGGAAAGAGTTCAAAGATCGGGTAGAATATACCCAGGCCCTGACGGCGTTTGACATACCCGCTGATTATAGGTTCGTTAGCATGGGTGCTACGAACGTCTCCCGGACTTGTGGTCGGGAAGAGGAGGATTTTCTATGGTTGCATTACGACCATCTTGCCGCCGGACTCAGGCCTCCTTTTGACCTATTCTTCGTTCAATTTATGGAGGAGTTGAGGGTAATGCCATGCGACCTTAGTTTAGGGGTTGTTCGCGTGGTTATGTCCTTTATCATAATCAGCAGATTGAGCGGACGTGAACCATCCATGGCAGTATTATTGTACTTCTATGGTTTCTCTCGAAAGGGTGGCGCTGGCCAGATTCAGCCACGAAGTCGATCAAGTAGTTGCCGTCCCCATTTATTGTTCGATCTCCCAGACAAAATGGCGGACTAGGATAAGAGATGTATGAAGGTGGAATCTCGGGTAGGGTGGCCCTTTGAAAAGCTTCCGGTTAACTCTGTTAAAATCGACCTCCTCAAGGAAATAAAAACTCAGGATGACGACGACGAGTTCATAGCTGAACTGAAGGAGGATCTCGGCTATACCCGCAAAGGTGTGGAACAGGCTCGTGCTTATAACTGGCGACTACTTTTAGACGTTGATCAACCATACCTTCGACTAACGGGTCTTTCTGGAGCTGGGGTAGGCGAACCCCTTGTGGAGGTAGATCCCCGGCCAACTCACCCCGATTGGTATGGGGAATGTCATCATGAAAGATGCATGCCCTCTCAGTGCGCTATCGGTGGCGGCCTTCCTTCTAAGCGGGCACCGAGTAGGATTCTTACTTGCATATTTTTCTTTGCTTAGCTTTTGATGCTGTTATTGCTTTCTTGATATTCACTTTTTCTTATGTATATAGTCGCTGATTTATTTTGTATTTCTCAGGTACTGTGGATCTGCTGGAGCAACGCAACCGCGTGAACCGGAGGAAAACCACTGGTGAGGTGAAAAGAGCCGCCGATCTGAGAGGCGTCAATACCGACCTTCCTAAGGTGAATTTGCTACTGGTGCAGCGGAGGCCTCTGGGTCCCAAGTTAAGAAATCTGCCCCGCCACCAATAAAACAAACTGCCGACCAAGCAGGGGCGAGCAAGGGTTTGAAGCAAACAACCCTGACAAAACCGCCGCCGGTCGAGAAGAAGAAGAGGACTACCCCAGAGGATACAGTCCCTGATGAAGGTGGTAGCGGTGATCTAGAGGCTCGTCCTTCCAAAAAGTCCAAACATGATGTAGCTCAAGGTAAAGAGGCCGCTGAAAAGGCCAAAACCGCTGACAAAGGCAAAAAGGTGGCCGATGAATTTGCTGCGGCGGGAACAAAATTGGTCGCGCCCTCTGGTCGAGTACCTGTTGGGCCATCGGGTTTTCCAGCCGTCTGGTTGGATAAAGAATTTATGCGCCAACAACCCCTCGACATGTCTAAAGCCACAGCGATCTCAAAAGGAATCGCAGACGTGCCCCCGTTGAAGCACTTAAGATGGGGCCTTCCTAATCCTGTCCATCTGGAGATCGGACGTGGTATAGCGGACAGGATTGTGATGACAGACCAGCTTGATCCTCGTCGCTCTTTTATCCCCAGCGTTGAAGACCTGTGGGGCTTGTATGGCACCATAGTGAGCACGGTAAACTCCCTTTCTCTCCTTTGCTTTATTTCTTTTTATTGCTTTATTTTTCTCAAGTTTGTATTGACCTCGCTCATATATTTCTCTCCAGTTCGGCACTGGCCTAGCTCAGTTCATCAATGACCATCGCGACGTGATCTCCGCAAGTGCTGATAGTGCAAAAGAGGCGGCGGATGCCAAGAAATCCCTTGAGGCCGCAAGTGAAGTTATGGCGGGTCTTCATGAGAAGGTGCTGAAGCTGGAGGCGGACAAAGAGTCGCTGGGGAGAGTGGTCGCTAATGAGCACAGGATGCTAAAAGAGTCTGAGAAGAGAATCGCAGAGTTGGAGGAAGCCGCTATGGAACATGCCGCCCGCGGTCTCGAAGCCACTATATTATTGGAAAAGATGCAAACACAGGTTAATGCGGCTCGGTCAGCCAATGAAGCGCTGAACCAGAAGATCGCCAATATGAGCTCCGACGCCGATGCTCGGGTGAAGGCGGAAGAGGGTGCAAATTTCATGTTGGGTTTTGACCAAGGTGGCTACCACATTGCTAGATGCCTATTGGCCCGCGGTGGTGAGGATGTAGACCTTGAGACACTGCGAGATTGGATTCTTACACATCCCTTCGATGAGTCTCTAAGAGATCTGCACTCACGGATTCCTTTCACTGTACTCGAGCTCGACAGATATATTCCGAGGCATGCCCCTGACTGGCCTGTTTCCGCGGTAGAAGAAGATAATTTAAGGGAGCTAGTTCGCCGCGAATCTGAGAGATCTGACGCCGATGATGAGGCAGACGGGCAAACTGGCAAAAATGTCGATGCGACGATTGAGCCAACTCCATCTGAGACAGCGGCTGACCAATTGCTTCACCCTTCTCCGCATTCTGAGAATATTCAAGATGAGAGTATCCGACCCGAAGGCTCTTAGCTCCTTTTTTCTTCAATCATTTTATAAACTTGTTTTTGAATCCGCCATTTGTAATTTCCTTCATTCTTGCTCGATTTTATACTTTCCTTTCGAATCTGCGTATAAATCTATATAGCCCCCTTGTTTTTGATATGATCTCAAATTGATGACGAATAGCGGGACTCTTTGCCCCTTGAATCGTATCGAAAATAAAAAATTTCCAACTTTAAAACTTGTTCGCATTAATTTTAGCCGCCTGGCTCATGAGTGTGAAACTTAATTGAACAGTATGAAAAGACGCGTTTGCTTTAATCATGTGAAACAAGTGTTCGCTTACTTGTAATGTGTTAGCAACCCGTGGGCTTACTGTGCTCGTAGCTTTTGACTGTTGACCAACATTACTGATTAAAGCTGAAATTCTTGGGAAGATAACCTTCTGACACAACAGTGTTTGTCTCGGTTTCCGATATATTGACTGTCAGCGTGAATCCCGCCTTTACCTTTGATTTTTGCTTTTCTCTGCGCGTGTATTGTCCGCTGGATCAGAATGATCAGGACCGCCCATTTTCTTCTTTTCCGATTATAAAAGGAGAAGGTGAGCTGAATCATTTTATGATCTTTTCTTGCATACATCCTTACAGTTCCCTATATATTCATCTTTACAAGCCTCATGTCGTCTCATGATGTCTCTCCCTTCATCTTCACCGCTTCTCCTACAGCCAAGGATTATTTTTGGAGTTATTTTAACTTGGCGCGCTTTGTGAGGGAAAGAGGTCTGAATGAGCGCAAAGTCGAGGACGATGATTCCTTGTTCCGGGTAAGGATGTCCCGATGGTTAGAGCTTGTCTCACCGCCCATGGTTCCTAGCAACCTTACCATGGTACGCGAGTTCTTTTCGGTGTTGGCCGAGGCTGCGTCTGGTGGTAGAGTTAGCAGCATTTCGCTTCGAGGCGCCTCCGTTGTTTTCACTCCAGAGTTTATTAACTATATCCTTCGAGTTCCGACTACATACCCTTCTGCTCACTATGAAGTTGCATGGAACCTGGATGAAGATGAGAGTAGGGAAGTCCATTTAGGGCGGGCCCTCCGTGACTTGCTGCCTGACTGTCCGCGACCACGTGCTCTGTGTCCTGCGTCCGATTTGTCGCGTAGCAACCGTGAGTGGAAACGTTTTATCAACTCACGCCTCTTTACTACCGCGGATGAAGGGTTTGTTACCGAAGAGGAGGCTTTACTGCTGCACGCTATTCGCGACCCTCAGGTCGATATTGATCTGGGGGTGCTGATTCATCGCGAGGCGATTAGCTTCGCGGTTGAGAGGGATCCGAACTGCAGTATTCCTTTTGCTTCGGTGATAACCAGGTTGTGTGATGTAGCTGGGGTTCGGACGCATTTTCTTGATAGCTATTATCCGTAAGAATAAATGTATCTCTTTTGAGAATGAATGTTTCGGCCATGTTTTGAGTTTTGACTTTTCTGAGTATTGCATCTTGACAAGAGTAAACGTAAAATCGGATAAACGTAAAAACGGAATTTTATACATTGTTCCCGCCCCGCTAGGTGAGAAGATTTTTACAAAGAAAGCCTAGACACTCTCTCCGTTGACGAGAGGATAGCCATAACCCTATCCGATTATTACATATAGTACCTTTTAAGATTATCTGCATGCCATGGCCTATTGAGCTCGTAACCTTCAGGATTTTTGAGCACATAAGTCCCCTTTTTGATTTCTTTTGCAACTTGATAAGGACCTTCCCAATTCGCTGTGAGTTTGCCTTTATCGGGTTCCATGCCAGTCGCTTTCCTGTTTCGAAGAACAAAATCCCCCACTTTGAATGAGTGGTTGCGGATACGTTTGTCGTGCTCTCTCTTAGCGACTTGTTTATAGTTCAGTAGCCGCTGATACGCTGTAACTCTTTTTTCCTCGGCCAAATCCAAATCTATGTGTTTGTTTAATAAATTATTCGCGGGGTCATATAAAGTGACCCTAATGCTTGGTAGAGTCATCTCAACAGGAGTCATGGCCTCTGATCCGTAAGTGAGAGCAAAAGGTGTTACTCCAGTTGGCGTTTTCATTGTTGTGCGGAGAGACCATAAAATCGCGGGCAACTCGTCGACCCAGCCCCCTGCTTTTGCCTTGTCGTCTACACTCTTTTTAAGCATTTTGATTATTTGCTTATTTCCGGCCTCTGCTTGGTCATTTCCTTGAGGATACGCTACAGATGACTGCCAGTGTTTGACCTTGAATTCCGCACAAAGGTTTGAAAAGTCCGTCCTAAACTGAGGGCCGTGGTCTGACACCACTGCCCGCGGGATACCGAAACGAGAAAATACTTGATCATGTAAGAAATAACCCGCTTCTTTGGCGCCTATCTTAGCCATGGATTTGGCCTCGATCCATTTTGTAAAATAATCCACAGCCACTATTATTACTTTGCACCCCCCTCTTCCCGTTGGAAAAGGTCCGATGAGATCGAGACCCCATATGTCGAAAGGCCATGGTCCGACCACAATGCTCTGTTCGACCGAAGGTATCCTGGGGATATCCGCATGTTTCTGACACTCCGGACATTCTCTGACTAGCTTCTCCGAGTCTTTAAGGATAGTTGGCCAATAATACCCCGCCGTTAAGATCTTCTGTGCTAATGAGCGACTAGCTGGATGCCCTCCGTACACACCTTGGTGAAGCTCACTAAGAATCAGTTTACTTTCCTCTTGTCGAACACATCATAGTAGAGGTTTCATTGCAGATCTCCTGTAAAGGATTCCATTGTTTACAATGTATTTAGCCGCTCGCCTTCTGAGGGCATGGGATGTATCTGCCCCGTCTGGTAAAGTTCCCGTTTCAATGTAAGCTTGGACTTCGTCGATCCAACATGTAACCGCTGGTGGTATATCAACTTCCATAATTTGTGCAGCTTCGACTGCGGGCATTGCTAGATATTCTATCATTATGGAAGGGTCTGCGATTTCGTATTCGAGAGAGAGTTTTGATAGATAATCTGCTCACTCATTATCCTCCCTCTTAATTCTGATGAATTCGCAATAGTAAAAACCGGTTCTCAATCGTCGAACAATCTCACTATATTTTTCTAGAATTCCGCAATGTGTACCGTAATCCCCCGAGATCTGGTTAACGATGAGTTGAGAATCACAAAATACCTCCACATTTTCCACACTTAGTTCTTTCGCAAGTTTTAGCCCAGCTATAACTGCTTCGTATTCGGCTTGATTATTCGTGGCTACGAACTCGAATCTTAAAGCTTTTTCGATTTCCTCCGTTGTTCCGGGTTCCATCAAAATTATTCCGGCCCCACAACCATTTCGATTAGATGCTCCATCGACATATAGCTGCCAGCATTGGCCAGGTTTATCTTTACGCGTCGCGGGCTCCTGTGGTATGGGCGAACTCGGTTGAGGCGAACTGAAACTTGTTTCCACAATGAAATCCGGCAATGTTTGACCCTTGATTGCTTTTCTGGGCTGATATTATATATCAAACTCCGTGATTTTGATGGCCCATCTGAGAAGTCGACCGGAGAGATCAGGCTTATGTAAAATTTGTCGCATTGGGATATCCGTTAAAAAAATTATTGTGTGCGAAGTGAAATAGCCCCTGAGTTTGCGGGCAGCGATAACAAGCGAGTAGGCTAACTTTTCAACATTAAAATAGCGACTCTCCACCGGACTGAGAGCCATGCTTACATAATAGACGGGGTTTTGAAGGGTTCCGGCCTCCTTTACAAGGACAGCGGCGACAGCCCGGTCTGAAGCCGCTATGTACAAAAACAAAATATCTCCTGCCACTGGGCTAACCAAAAGAGGTGGCTTGCCAAGATATTCCTTTAGAGCTTGAAAAGCTTCTGAGCACTCCTTCCCCCATGAAAATGTTTTGTCTCCTTTGAGAATTTTGAAAAAAGGAAGACATTTCTCCGCTGATTTAGATATGAAGCGGCCCAAGGCGATGATGCGGCCATTAAGTTTTTGAACTTCCTTGATTGTTGTGGGCTCTTGCATGTCGATCAAAGCTTGAATTTTTTCCGGATTAGCCTCGATGCCGCGACGACTAACCATAAATCCCAGAAACTTGCCTGCCTGAATGCCAAATGTACACTTGGCTGGATTGAGCTTCATAGAATGTTTCCGGACATTACTGAAGGTTTCTTGTAGATCAGCGGCGTGACCACTCCCTGCTGACTTAACGACCATGTCGTCTATGTAAGCCTCCATATTCCTGCCTATCTGCGAACTGAAAACCTGGTTGACCATTCATTGATAAGTCAAACCCGCGTTTTTCAATCCAAAAGGCATCATCTCATAGTAATATAAACCCCCAGCAGCTCTGAAGGCCGTCATTTCTTTGTCGGACTCAGCCATCCGCACCTGATGATACCCCGAATATGCATCCAAAAAGCTAAGAACTTCAAAAGCAGAGATGGAGTCTACTAACCGATCGATTCTTGGGAGCTGATAAGGAACTTTCGGGCAAGCCTTGTAGATATCTGTGAAATCGACACACATTCTCCACTTGCCATTATGCTTCTTCACCATAACCACATTTGCGAGCCAAGTAGGATAGGCGAGCTCTTTTATGATTCCCGCTTGGAGAAGCTTCCCTACCTCTACCTTCACCGCCGCTTCTTTCTCGCTTGAAAATTGGCGTGCCCGCTGTTGTACTGGTTTATAAGAGCAGTCGACGCTTAGATGATGGAGGGTGACGTCTGTCTGGACCCCTCGCATATCTATAACTACCCATGCAAATGCGCTTAAATTCTCTTTAAGCAACTTTACCAGCTCTTCCCTCTCATTTGGTTTTAGTCTGGCTCCAATCTTGACTTTTTGCTCGGGAAATTCATCGTTGATGATTACTTCAATCAACTCATCCTCTTTTGTGAAGTCGGGCTCATCCCTGACTTGCAAAGTCTCACATTCCAACTCGATGGGCATATGCTCGCCTGCGACTCTGATACCAATTTTTTCCATCTCCGCAGGTTGTTCAACTCGAGCTCTTTTATTTTCTGTCCTCATCTCTTGTATGTAGGTAAGGACAGCCGCGGGCTCACTGATCGACGTTCCGATCCGGTCACCCACATAAAATTTTTCTCGCTGATGCGGGATGGAAGTTACCATTTGAAATTGCTTCAGAGCTGGTGTCCCCAAGATCATGTTATAATTGGATTGGAGATCGACCACAAGGAAAACAACTTTTTCTGTTCGAAAGGGCGCGTAATCCCCCATCTGTACATCCAGATCGACGGCCCCCTTGACCTGTATCTTATGATTAGTGAATCCCTCATGGGTGCCATTATGCGGCCTCAGATTGGAGTCGCCAAATCCCAATTCTTTGAAGCAATTATAATATAGTATGTCACGGCAAGCCCCTGTGTCGATCATCACTATGTTGACACAGGCCCGATTGATAACCGCTGAAACACACAAGCACATATCCTCCATGTTAACTGAAGTTACTAGCTCGCTCCTAGTAAAAGTTAGAGGGTTTTCGTTCCCCCGCAGGACTGCAGGTTTCTCCACATGTTTGTGAATGGAGCCGATGCGACTCTTTATTTGATTGTTACTAGGCGGAGACTCCGTAATCATACGAATGTTCCGATCAAATTGGCGGGGATGCTGACCTCTTCTATCTGGCCCCCCAGCTCCTTGCTTATAGTTATCATGATGGCCGCTAGCGAGCAACTTCTCTGTTGCTCTTTTGAACTGCATGCATTCAACGGTGGTGTGACCCTTATCTCTGTGATAACCGCAGTATATACTGGCGTCGCGACGTGGATCTGGGACCATTGGATAAGGTTCCGGTATTTCATCCCTGACCTCGTTCAGCATCTGAGTGTATGATATGTTGAGGGGTGTGAAATGCTCATCTTTAAATCTTTCAGGCTTTTTGATGGCCCGCTCATTGTTTCTGCGGCTATCTTTAGGCGGACTGCGCTCAGCCTTCTGTTTGCCTTTGTTAGACGAAGACGCTCCTTCGTAACCCGCAGTTGCGATGTATTTTCTTGTGGAACTTAGAATTTCTTGTAAATTTGTTGGTGGTGTCAAGGCGAAGTAAGATTTCAAGTAGCCAGGATTCAATCATGTCTCGAAACTGGTCATGACGACGTTGTCCGCCAAGCCCCTCGTTAACTCGTACACTTTGTAAAATCATTCATAGTAGCTGCGGATACCCTCATTCTCACCCTGCCGGACTTCGTGTAAATCGATATGTGTCTTCTTGGGCCCTCCTACTGATCGGAATTCTGCTATGAACTTGTTGATTAAATCGTCCCGTGATAAAATTGATCCCGGAGGGATACCGCGGATCCAAGAGGCTGCCCGATCTTGCATTGATCCTACGAAAGCTATACACCAAGCCTCGTCGCTAGATGTACACAAACTGGTCCTACTCTGGAACGCGGATAGCCAATCCAGAGGGTCTGTGGTCCTATGATAGTTGATGAAGTTGGGGTAGTGTGTTCCCCCTCTTGGAGCCGCTTTCAATATGTTCGGATGTAGCACGCTTGTTCCCCAAGTTGGAACAACTTTGACCCCCCGTAGTTCCTCGCTGTAACTCCTCAATCTGCTTTTTCATAATTCCCATTTCCTCTTTGTTTTCAGGAATGGGTGGGAATGCAACATAATCTCCTCCAGTTTGCGACTCTCCCTGCCCCTCTGCGCGGACACGATCCTGTCGGATATTTCTTTATTGCCCGGAAGCTGCTCCTCGATCGTCGACCAAGGGCCCGAGGCGAACCAAAGCTGACCTTCTCTGAGAAGTCGTGTGGCTGCTTCCCTGTGTTTCCATTCGATGGGTTTGAGCCACTTTTTGGGGAACCACCATGGGTTGTTTCTCATTTGTGCGGGTTGAGGGAATTTAAACTTGCGGATAGGTTGGGGTGGAAGTCCTTCAGCGATTAGAAGCTTGTTCCCCACTCGCATCTCTTCCACATATTCCATATGTGCTTGTAAGGCTAATTTGTACGAGCTCGACTGTGCGGGTGCCTCTCCTGCTGGCGTGGTATGTAAGTGAGAGGCTCTCTTTAAAACTTCACCCTGACCTCTCCTAACTGTTTCCTCATGTAACTGACGGGCACGAGATTTCTCCTGTATGAAAGCACGCATATCCGGAGTATCTCTTGCCGGGTTAGTGCCCCCGCGGACACTGCATGTCGACCCCTATCCCTTCTAGACGTGCTTGCTCCACGTGGAAGGTCCTTATTAATTCCTCTAGCCGGTGTTACAGGTGTTATGTTTCTGCCGCCAGCAATGCTTTGTTTTCTGATCGTTTGAAGATTTGAAGTCGAGAAAAGAGATTATACCAACCTGAGTAAATTAAAGATGGACTCAAGTGTGAGTTTGCATGTAAAGACGAAGACGTTCCCTCAACCTGAGATGACTTTGATGTTGTTTCTTAATCCTTTCGCCGCCGTGAAAACGCTTTTTTGGTGGAGCTGATGATTCCAAGAGGCTGATATAGAAGAAAGTTTCCCGGTAACGGAGCCAACTGATGTTGCGTGGAACACCAGGTTTGCGGTAACAGTGTTTATCTTAAGGATAAGAGGCTTATTTGCGTGATTTCTCCGGGGAGAATACGGTGGCGATTAAGAACTAGTTGTCGGATCAGTGCTTAATGAAGAACAACAGAATGGGCCGACAGTTGTCGACAAAATGGGCAGAGTTTCTGCGTAGTTATGTATTTCTTGGACCCATTCTATTACATTATGATCCCATATTTATAGGCTAAGACTATGTCGGTTTACTGTTTATGACAAGACAATTAAGTATATAATTAAAGGTAATTATGTAAGTATTACAAGTGTCCCTACCAGCTGTCTATATATGACCATGACTACCAGCTGTCCGTTGACGCCACCTGGAGGGATAAGTATAAAGAACCAGCGAACAGCGAATACAAACTTGCCTTGTGTCTTGTCTTCTCTATAGTTGACCATATGGGTAGAAATCACAGAGAGGTGTCCGATTTATGACCAGCGGACATGATCCTGCGTATGATTAGCGGCTAGGAATGCGGTATGAACACGGTTAGAGAGTAGAGGCCCGATATCTTTGCTATTGGGCCATGTCAATAGGCCCAATCCAAATGAACAATGTTATGTTCCGGGATAGGTATATCATGGAGGTTCCTGTTCAGAGAGATCATCTTGAGTATCTGGTATTGGAAATGTGAAGTTCTTCATCATATTAAACAGAGACCCCCGGTAGAGGTCTATAAACAACATCTAGATAAAACTGTTGGTCCCTTGAAAAGGCTTTGGTTAAGTTTAGAGGGGGGGTGAATAAACTTAACACTTAAAACTTTGGAGTTAACAAATTCTGCAACTTCAGCAGTCTGCTGATACTTCAGGAGTCTGCTGAGACCTCAGTAGCCTGCTGATAAACAGTAGTCTACTGATAGTTCAGTTTGCTGAATTTGTGCAGCGGAATTATGTCAAAATTAAGCCTTAAAACTTGTTGTTAAATGTGATACTGAATATTGGATACTCAGTAGTGAATGTGTGTGTATGTATCGGTATGCTTGTTCAGTATGTTGATGTTGTATAAACTAAATACAGAAAGTAAATGCAGAAAGTAAGTAGGCAAGATTTTATAGTGGTTCCAGGTGGTGTAATCCTGTCAGTCCACTCTTCTCCTGTGATGTTGGAGGTAATCCAATAGAGATCTTTGATATTGCAGTTACAAAGATTCCTAAGGTTGCTTGTCCTTCACCAATCACTATGGATTCACAAACTGAAAACTGGGAACAGGTAGGATTGCTGCTCCTGAGTCTTCCACTGGTCCTTGAAGGGTAGGATTGCCTCTTCACCAGCTCCACCACAAACAACAGTCCTTCACACAACTGTGCTTCACTGTCTTCAGCAGGTTCTTTATAAAATAAAGATTGAATCAAATAAATGATTCAGTTGCAGCAGCTTGATTAGGATGATATAATCAGCAGCTTGCAGTCTTCAAGTGTGTATACTTGATGTTGCTTGAATGTAGAAAACACTTGAAGAATTTTTCTGGATAAGTAGCTTTAAGCTCAGTAAGTTCAGTAGGGTGTTTTTCAGCTCAGAATTGTATCTCTTCAAAGTTAGTCAGTTTTCATCAATTTTCATCAACCTGTTTCTGAGTTGAAAGTCTTCTATTTATAGGTGGGACAACATGTGACTTGCATTTGAAATTCAAATGTAACCGTTCCTTGTTTTTTTCCCATCTAATTTGCTTTCTATCACTATTCATAGGACTGACACTGTCAGAATTCCTTTTTGACAGTGCAGTCTGTCCACCCTTTGACTTATAACTATTGGATAAAAATCTGGATCATCCCAACGTTCTTTTAATCTCAGCCTTTGATTTGTTTGATAAGTCAGAGGTAGTTGGCTGTCCTTATCCATGTAATCTGTCAATATAATCTTGAATTAATCGAGGTATTCTATCAGCAGGTTCATCAGTCTGCTGAGATACCTATCAGTCTGCTGAACTGCAATTTGCTGTGTATAAAGTGCAATGCAGCTGACTTCTTTTATCTAACTTTTATTTGTGAAGTTAGATTACACCTTTTCAAATTATAAACAAGTTCCAACCATCATCCAACTTGTGGAACTTAGACCTTCTACACAAGATATATGTAATCAGTTTAGGTCATCACAGACTTGCCTAAATTCTGATTGCATATCCGTGACTTTAAATACTAAGTTTGATCCATTAGCCTTCATTAACTGAGTTTGACCCCTCAGCCTTCATTAACTGAGTTTGATCCCTCAGCCTTCAGTCTTCAGCAGGTTCCAGAAAAGTCTACTGACCAAACTACCTTACTGACCTAGACTAGTCTGCTGAAACAAGTCAGCTGACCTTTACAGTGCTTGTTTGATCAAACCTATACAAAGATCAAACTCTAGTAAATCCTATACATCATATCTAGACTTCTTTTTGCCTTTGCATACTATAACATCTAGTAAGACACTCATCACCAAAACCTGAGGATTGTTAAAGAGTGTACAACACTTCTCAATGAAGTTCATTTTATTAAACATTTGTCCAACAAAAACCTTGATATGAAAACGCTTCAAAATCATGATCTAGCTACTCCAAACCATAATTAGATTGTAGGAAGAGCTTCTTACCTTTTAGCAAGCTAATTCCAACTCCAACTCAGAAAAATGAGAAGTTGACCACAGCCCCAGTGTTGGCAGTTCCAGAGATTTTTGATAATTATGGCGTTTATACGGATGCTTCGGGACAAGGTTTAGGTTGTGTGTTGATGCAAGGAGGAAAATTAATCGCCTACGCATCTAGGAAGTTGAAAGTGCATGAGAAAATTACCCAACTCATGACCTAGAGTTGGCAGCAGTAGTGTTTGCCCTAAAGATTTGAAGGCACTACTTGTATGGAGTTATGGCTAGGATCTTCACCGACCATAAGAGTTTGAAATATTTCTTTACCCAAGAGAATCTGAATATGAGGCAAAGGAGATGGTTAGAGTTCGTAAAGGATTACAACTTGGACATTCAGTACCATCCGAGTAAAGCGAATATAGTTGTAGATGCCTTAAGCAGAAAACCAAAGTTTGCGGTTTCAAGTGTTGAATATGTGGCAGAAAGGTTAGATGGGTTGAAAATCCGAAGTTTTGACCAGATTGAAGAACGGAAGTTTGTGGCACCGTTGTTAGCAAGGTCAGAGTTGATGGATGATATTCGAGAAAAGCAAGATGAGGATCCAGTTTTGGTTGATTTGAAGCGATTTGCAAGAGAAAAGCCTACAGTGGGATATGTATAAGATAAGAATGGGAACCTATGGTACCAGGATTGGTTATGTGTGCCTAATGTCGGTGATCTAAGGCAAAGGTTTATGGAAGAGGCACATAGGATTGCTTTCGCAATTCATCCAGGAGCTACTAAAATGTATAGAGACTTGAAAGAAAAGTTTTGGTGGCCCTCGATGAAAGTGGAAATTGCTAATTTTGTGGCGGAATGTGATATCTGTCAGAAAGTTAAAGCAGAACATAGAAGGCCAGGAGGAATTCTTAAGCCATTGGATATCCTTGAATGGAAATGGGATAAGATCACGATGGATTTCATCACCGGTTTACCGAAGACCAGAGGCGGTCATAATGCGATTTGGGTGATCGTGGATAGATTGACCAAATCCGCTCATTTCTTACCATTTAAAGTTGATATGCCCTTGAAGAAGATGACCTCACTATACTTGGATAATATAGTGAAGCTACATGGAGTACCTATCTCTATATTCTCGGATCGAGATAGTCGGTTCATTAGTCGGTTTTGGAAAGGTTTACTACAAACTTTTGGTACAAGGTTGGATTTGAATACGGCCTTTCATCCTCAGACAGACGGACAATCAGAAAGGACCATCCAAACACTTGAAGACATGTTGAGAGCTTGTGTTTTGGAAGTAGGCGGATCATGGGATGATTACCTACATGTAGCGGAGTTTGCCAATAACAATAGTTATCACGCAAGCATAGGCATGCCACCGTTTTAAGCTTTGTACGTAAGAATTTGTAGAACGCCGCTGTTTTGGGATGAAGTCGGGGAAAGACAAGTCACCGGGCCGGAGTTGGTTGAACAAGCAAAGGAATGAGTTCAGTTGGATAAGTAGAATTTGAAGGCAGCACAAGATAGACAGAAAATTTGGGCAGATGTTAGAAGAGGGCCCCTAGAGTTTGAAGTCGGTGAGAGAGTTTATCTGCGATCTTCACCGATGAAGGGAGTGAAACGTTTTGGACAAAAGGGAAAACTAAGTCCAAGATATGTTGGACCTTTTGAGATTTTGGAAAGAGTTGGACCATTGGCTTATAAGCTTAAGTTACCGGAATCAATGTCAAGAGTCCATAATGTTTTTCATGTATCGATGTTGAAGAAGTGCTTGTCGAAGAGTGACATTGAAACCACCGTTGATCCGGAAGTTCTTTAAGATAATCTTGCGTATGATGAGAAACCGATAAGAATCTTGGACCGAAAAGAAAAGATGATTAAGAGAAGGATGTACCCTTTGGTGTTGGTGCAATGGAGTAATCATTCACCCGAGGAGGCAACTTGGGAAGTCGAAGATGATATGATCAGCGAGTTCCTAGATTTTATGGACTTACCAGGTATGTTCTAGTTTCGAGGACGAAACTCCTTTTAAGGAGGAAGGAATGTAATATTCTGATTTTCGGGAAAGGACAGATGTGTCATTTTACGAAAACGAAATATTGGTCCGGTTCCTTTTATTCGAGTTTAAGTATTTTGTTAAATATATGTATATTTTCGAGATTTATATATATATATATATATATATATATATATATATATATATATATATATATATATATATATATATTAAGGAAAAGAAAATCGATTAGTAAGGGTAATTAAGGAAAATAAGGATTTAGGTTAATTATTGGTATTCTCCTATTTAAGGAAAATAATCAGTTTTCCCTAACCTTTTGAATCAGATTTTCCACCTCCTAAACTCATCTTCTGTGTGTGAAGAGCAAGAATTAGGGCTGAGGGTTTTTCCATCGTTTCTAAGTCGATTCTTAATCGTTTTTAGATCAGAGTAGAGCAACAGAATCGTCGTGAAGAGAGCGTCGCTTCAATATCAGAAAGTTGGAGCTTTCTTGAGGTATGATTAAGCCCTAGTTTTGTTCTTGTTCGAGTTTGATGGATTCAAACTCATCAATTCATAGTTTTGCTCGTTTTGAAGCGTGTGATCGAATCTAATTCAAGTTTGGATTTATCACACATGTTTCTGCGGAAAAGGGATCAGTTTTTGCTGCTTTCAGAGTCTAGAAAGCATTTTCGCACTCACTGGTCCACTAAAACTTCACATTCTTTTGAGTGAGCCGGGTAATTGGTGTAGCTATCTTTGAGAAGTCTTATACAAACTTCCTATAATAGCCAGCCAAACCGAGAAAACTTCTAACCTCAGAAACTGTAGTCGGTCTGGACCACTTCTCAACTGCTTCAATCTTTGCCGGATCAACCTTAATGCCATCTCCAGAAATGACATGACCCAAGAAACTAACTTGGTCCAACCAAAAGTCACACTTTGAGAACTTAGCATACAACTGGTTTTTCTTCAAGGTATCCAACACTATCCTTAGGTGTTCCTCGTGTTCTTTCTCATCCTTTTGAGTATACGAGGATGCCATCTATGAAGACTATCACAAACTTGTCCAAGTATGGCATGAAAACACGCTGTATTAAATCCATAAATGCAGATGGAGCATTAGTGAGTCCAAAAGGCATGACCAAGAACTCATAATGTCCATACCTCGTACTAAAAGCCGTCTTCAGTATATCTGTTACTTTGATCTTCAACTGGTGATAACCGGACCTAAGATCAATCTTAGAAAACACTCTCTTGCCTTGCAACTGATTAAACAAATCATCAATCCTTGGTAAGGGATACTTATTCTTGATGGTGAGGTTATTCAACGCTCTGTAGTCTATACACATCCCCATGCTACCATCTTTCTTCTTAACGAACAACACTGGGGCTCCCCAAGGCGAAGTACTAGGCTGAATTATATTCCTTTCAAGAGTTGAGCTTTCAACTCCTTCGATTTAGCCAGTGCCATTCTATAGGGCGCCTTAGCAACTGGTGCCGCTCCGGGTACCAACTTGATCTCAAACTCTATCTCTCTATCCGGCATGTTTCCCGGTAACTCTTCTGGAAACACTTCAGGGTATTCCCTTACTACAGGGGTTTCCTCTAACTTAGGCTTCACATGTTCCATATCCACTGCGTACAACAATTAGCCTTCACAGCCTTTCTGACAAGCTCTTATAGCCTTAACTGCTGAAATTATAGGGTGACGCTTCTTATTAGGTTTGTAAACATTTCCCTGGTAAGTCTTATCTGATTTCCCTGGTATCTTAAAGGTCACTCTCTTTTCTCTACAATCCAAATGAATAGTTCTCGGATAGCCAATCTATTCCAAGAATCACATCGAAATCTGAAAAGTCCAAAACCGTAAAGTCACTCTTGCAACGATACGTTCCTACTCGCACATCCACTTGAGGCATCAACTTGACTACATTAGACACCTTTCCTAAGGGTGTTGTTATTACCAATGTGTTTCTTAAGGTCTACATTGGTAGATTAAGCTTTTTAGCTACCTCAGACGATAGACGCTCCCGTATCAAACAAGTCCGTAACTGCTAGGTTGTCTAATATTATTGCACCTATGATGTGAATTCATTTATTTTAAATACAAATACAACATGATTTAAATTGTTCTATAAAAGTACTCTAATAAATCAAAATAAACAATAAAGGTACCTGAAATAACATTATCATCTGGTTCAGACATCTCAGCATTCACTTCAAACACTCGAACTGGGCGACTTGGGCCGTCTTTTCCACTTCCTTGCTTTTGATTACTCAAGCTCCCCTTTGTTGGGCACATCTTAGCAAAATGTCCTAGATCTCCACAGTGGTAGCAGCCGCCTGTATTAGCCTTACACTCACCTGGGTGATTTCTGTTGCACTTAGGGCAAAGCGGTGCTCCGGTTGGTGTTTACCTGCCATAGGGGTTGTTGTCTTCTTGGCATTCTACTGTGGTGCTCCTCGGTTATAGCCTTGACTTGCCCCAAAACTTCTCTTATTCCCGATAACCACGATAGCCTTTTTCTTGAAGGTCTCAACTTCTAAGGCTTTGTTCAGAAGTTCAGCCATGTTCCTTGCCGTGAAGCCTAGCATACCCTGTTAGGAAATCGCTAGTTTAACGCAGCGGAATTTAAAATTTTGATTTCCTATTCAAGATCGTTCTTCGTATGCAATAAACACGTTAAGTAGTTTGACGGTTATACCTTGATGATCTAAAAGATCGTAGCTTTGACCGCCAACGGAGAGTAGTTCAGTGCACAATCCGTCCACGTGTCCGGCCTCTATCGCTAATCCACACGAACCCCTTGCCGGAATCCTCCTTGGATTGCTATTGAAAAACTCCGGTTGCTAGACCGGCCTTTTTCTTCTCTCACAATCTCACTATAGGAAGCCCCCTCTTTTTTACACAAGAAGTATTAGCTCTTGGAATTATGATGTACAAAAGAGCTAGCCAACCCCTCTTATTTATAGGGCATGGGGCGCTTATAGTTTCTTTGAGTGTAGGAGAAGAAAACATTTTCTCAATAAAATAAGGAAAATTGATTTATCTCTTTTACCATAAATAACTTTTGCCAATATCATATATTGATTATATTTATCTTATTACCATAAATCTATTTTTCCAAAAACAATTAATATCACATATTAATATTTTGGTAAATTTATTAATTAAATTGCACAATCCAAGTGTATCATATACACTAGAAGTGGTGCCCCAAATCTGCCATAAATTGGCTTCTGGAATATTCTTTAATTAATATAATTTGTATATAATTAATATCTTGTATTTTATTTATTCATAATAAATAAATACCACCATATTAATTTACCACTATAACCCTTTATAGTCTAGAGATAAAATTTATTTATTTGGCTATCAACTATAACCACATTTTAATCCGACTCGTTGTTCATATGTGTGTGACCCGATAGGCTTCCGAATATGTTGGCCGTAGACACAAAGTGCAATTTACTAAAATGCCCTTCATACCTAACGATCACGGGATAAAGTCTAGCAACACACCGTGACCCCCAATTATCGGAAGAGTCAAAAGCAATGACTACTACCTTTCATGTGAAGTAGTTACCGTGTAACTTACAATCCTATCGCTATAATAATATCCATACGATCGTATCTCGAGTGTCAATACATTAACAATCGTATCTTATAATCTGGATATCAAGCTCTCTCGGGATAACACATTTATTCTCACTTTGCAAAGATTCTCGAGAGCTAGACATTCCTTATAAGAAGGCCATTTCGGATATTCGATCCCAATCATAGGATACGCGATTCCCAGACGACCAATCATGTATACTCCGCATGCTTCAATATCATAACCAATCACTACCACATGATCGCTCCGTGGTTAAGAGAAATATCAATAGTGTCAAAGCATGACAATCCACACCGTGATGCCATGAAGACTCCGGTCATAAGGATAATTACACAACTGCCACATAGTGTGACACTTAATGTAAGTGAGTCAGTCTAACATACGCATTCTCTAATACACGTCCACGTACAGTCCAAGTGTCTCCACACTTCGATAGACGAGATCTATCCCTACCTGCTATAAGATAGAAGGCATCCAATACGTGCTAGTCTGATTATACTATCAATGTCCCATTTTGAAGAATGTTTGAGAAAGTGTTATACACTAGAGTAAACATCAACTTATTTTATTCATTGATATGAGAGGTGTATAAATAGTTACAATTGAGAGAGAGAGAGACTAGCTAGCTAGCTTGGGCGGCCACTTGAGTATGTAGATGTGGGCGGCAAGTATGCAAAAAGTAAAAGTAAAAGCTATGTCTATGACATAAATCAAACTAGAGTTTGACATATTAATTGTTTATATGTATCACAATTAATATGTCTTTTATAAATAAATAAAGTGTCCAAAATATTCTGCACCCTGCTGAACTCAGCAGTCTGCTGAGTAATGTTGTAATATTCCACACCCCCCCTCAAACTGGGCTGTATATGTTGATGCAGCCAAGTTTGCTACTTAGTCTGCTGAACATAAGAGGTGGAATAGCCTTGGTAAGAATATCAGCATTCTGATCAGCTGAGGGAACATACTGGAGTTGAATAATCTTGGCATCAATCTTCTCCTTCACAAAGTGTCTGTCAATGTCCACATGCTTGGTTTTATCATGATGGAAAGGATATTCTGCCATGCATAAGGCTGAATTATTATCACATCAGAGTGTGATAGGGTGCTGAGAAGGTTGCTGAAGTTCAGTCAGTACCCTTTTTAGCCATAGAGCTTCGCAAATGCCAAGTACAAGTGCCCTGAGTTCAGCTTCAGCACTGCTTCTTGACACAGTAGGTTGTTTCTTGCTCCTCCAAGTAACCAGGTTCCCCCATACATATGAGCAATAGCCTGTGGTAGACCTTCTGTCAATGTGACATCCAGCCCAATCAGCATCAGTGTAAACCTTGATTGATCTATCAGTAGACTTGGTAAAGTGCAGGCCTTGGCCAGAAGTGAACTTTAAATACCTCAGTATTCTATTCACTGCATCCCAATGTTGCTCAGTAGGGAAATGCATGAACTGACTGACCAGACTAACCCCATATGCAATATCAGGCCTTGTGTGAGAAAGGTAGATGAGTTTGCCTACAAGCCTTTGATATTTTTCTTTCCTGACAGCAATGTTACCATGGAGTAGGGTATTACTGGGGTCTACTGGGGATACAGCAGGTTTGCACCCCAGCATGCCAGTTTCCTTCAGCAGGTTTAGCACATATTTTCTTTGAGAGACAGAAATGCCTTTGCTGTTTCTTGCTATTTCCATGCCAAGAAAATATTTAAGAAAACCCAAGTCTTTAACCTGAAATACCTTTGCCAGCAGGGCTTTCAAGTGTTGGATCTCAGCAGGGTCATCCTCAGTAAGGATGATATCATCCACATATACAATAAGAATGGACCTTCTCTGGTTGGTTGTCTTGATAAACATAGTGTGATCAGAGTTGCACTGATGATATCCAGCAGCTTTAACCACAGTAGTGAGTTTTCCAAACCAGGCTCTAGGAGATTGCTTCAGGCCATATAGAGATTTCCTGAGTTTGCATACCTTGCCTTGAGTGTGAGGATTGACAAAACCAGGGGGAACATTCATATAGACTTCCTCAGTAAGGTCACCATTGAGGAAAGCATGTTTGATGTCCAATTGGTGAAGAGGCCAGTCAAGTTGGACAGCTAGAGAGATCAGAACCCTGACAGTGTTGAGTTTTGCCACTGGAGCAAAAGTTTCCTTATAGTCAATGCCATAAGTTTGAGTGAATCCCCTTGCTACCAATCTGGCTTTATACTTGTCAATTGTGCCATCAGCAGTGTATTTGATAGTGAACAACCATCTGCAGCTAACTGTCTTCTTGCCTTTAGGAAGAGTTGTGAGGTCCCAAGTATGATTTTCCAGGAGTGCAATCATCTCTGTTTTAACAGCAACCTTCCACTTAACATTTTGAAGGGCCTCCTGAATATTTTTAGGAATAGAGTGAGAGTCCAGGTCCTGTGTAAACATGGCAAAGATAGGAGACAACTAATCATAAGATAAATAAGTATGAATAGAATGACCAGTGCATGATCTTTTCCCTTTCCTTAGAGCAATAGGTCTGTTATCCATGTCAGCAGACTGCTGAGAGTCAGTAGGCTGAGGTCCAGCAGACTCTGGTTCAGTAGGCTGCTGAGGCTCTGTTTCAGTAGGTTGCTGAAACTCTGGTTCAGTAGGCTACTGAGGCTCTGGTTCAGCAGGTTGCTGAGGCTCTGGTTCAGCAGGCTGCTGAGTATTAGAAGGTTGCTGAGGGTAAGGAGTTAGTTCAATCTCAATCAGGTTTCCATCAAGTACTGGCTCAGTAGGTTTGCTGTAATAAAGGGTCCTTTCAAAGAATTTTACATCCATAGAATTGTAAAATTTCTTTTCAGTAGGGGAATTACATTTGTAACCTTTTCTATCCTTTGCATAACCTAGGAAAATGCACTTGTGAGCTTTAGGATCAAGTTTACTTCTGTGTTGAGCATGGATATAAACAAACACAGTACAACCAAAGATCTTTGGAGGCAATTGGGTAATAAGATGAGGGCATGAGTGTGTGGTCAGCAGGGTTTGGAGAGGAGTTTTGAAACCTAACACTCTGCTGGGAAGTCTGTTGATTAAGTATGTTGCAGTCAATATAGCTTCACCCCACATGTATTTAGGAACATGTGTAGTGAACATGATTGATCTGGCCATTTCCAGCAGATGCCTGTTCTTTCTCTCAGCAACCCCATTCTGTTGAGGTGTTTCCACACAACTACTGATATGAACAATTTCTCTGTTTGTCAAGAAGTTACTGAGGTTAGACTCATAGTATTCCAGAGCATTATCAGTCTTTAAGATCTTGATCTTAGTATCAAATTGAGTGGAGACCATATGATAAAATTCTTGGAAGATAGGTCCAACTTCAGATTTGTCTTTCATTAAAAATAACCAAGTGTTTCTGGTATGATCATCAATGAAGGTTACAAACCACCTTTTTCATGTTATGCTTTTCACTCTTGAGGGTCCCCATACATCACTGTGAATTAAGGTGAAAGGGGAAGAGGGCAAATGAGGTAATTTAGCATACACAGATTTGGTGAGTTTAGCAAATTGACAGATATCACATTGAAGATCATGAAGATTACATCCTTTAAATAATTCAGGAGTTAAAGACTTTAAATAACCAAAACTTTGATGTCCTAGTCTATAATGCCATAACATGATATTATCTAAAGTCTGAGAGCAGGCTGCTGAGGCAGATTCAGTCTTCAGTCTTTTGTCTTCAGCAGAGTTGACCAAGAATAGTCCAGAGTGGGGTTTAGCCTTCCCAATCACTTCCTGTGAAGTAGGATCCTGGAATGTGCACTGATTTTCCTTAAAAACAACAGTCCAATTCAAACCTTTAGTGAGTCTACTGACAGATATAAGATTGCAGTCTAAGTTTGGAACAAATAGGACATCCTGTAGGCATATCTTATTAGTGAGTTTAACATTTCCAAAACCTTTTGCACGAGAGACAGAGCCATCAGCAGTTTTAATGTTGTGAATTTGGTGACAAGGCATAAAGTTGGTTATAAGGTTTTTATTACCAGTCATATGAGAAGAGGCCCCAGAATCAACAATCCAAGTTTCATTACTAAGGGATGAGTAGAATTTACCCGCATTAGCATGAGAGGCAATGTCAGTAGAGTGACTACCTTCCTTTTGTTGAGTCAGGAAGGCTTTGAATGCAGCAAACTGTGCATTCAACTGATTGTCATTCTCCTCCTCACTGATGTGTCTGCCTTGACTCTCCCTGGTTGGTTTTGTGGTTTTGGAGGAGTTAGGCTTGCCATGTAACTTCCAGCAATTGTCCTTGGTGTGATTTGTGCGTTTTCAATGATCACAGAACAACTTTCCATTTTTCTCAGTAGGCTTCCTAGATATCTCAGTAACCTCAGCAGGCTTCCTGACAGTCAGCAGGGCAGCACCTTCAGCAGGGTTGTCAGCAGGGGAGTTCAGCAGCATCACTTTCCTCCTGCTTTCCTCATGTTTGACCTCAGCAAACATGGATTTGAGATTAGGAAGAGGTTTAGTAGCTAGAATTCTTCCTCTAACATCATCAAGAAAAGGATTCAGTCCAGTGAGGAACTTGAACACTCTCTTCTTTTCTATGATGTCTTTATAAAGAGAAGCATCCTTGACATCATTCCAGGAGTGAGTTTCCAACATATCTAGGTGTTGCCATGCCTTAGATAGTTGATTGAAATATTGAGTTACAGACATATCTCCTTGTCTGCATTTTTGAATTTGAGCTTCAAGCTCATAAACCTCTGAAGTATTGTCCTTCTTCGAGTACAGACCTCTGGCATTATCCCAGATTTCCTTTGCAGTATCATACATCATAAAATTCTCACTAATCTCCTTTGTCATTGATCTTGTGAGAATGGTCATGACTTGATTATTAGTAGTATCCCATGCTTCAAATCCAGGGTCATCTTCAGCAGGGGCAGGTTTTGTTCCAGACAGGTATCCCATCTTTCCTTGTCCAGAAATATACATTTTCATAGATCTTGACCATAACATGTAGTTGTTACCATCAAGTCTATGGTTTGTGATAGAGGAAGAGAGTTCAGCAATCCCAGTCAGCTGAAGCTGCTGAGAGTCTATTGAGGAAGATGAAATGTCAGATATAGAAGACATTATTGAAGAAATTCTGAGTTTTGCAGCGGATTAAAACTCAGCTGGCTCCGATACCATGAAGAATGTTTGAGAAAGTGTTATACACTAGAGTAAACATCAACTTATTTTATTCATTGATATGAGAGGTGTATAAATAGTTACAATTGAGAGAGAGAGAGACTAGCTAGCTAGCTTGGGCGGCCACTTGAGTATATAGATGTGGGCGGCAAGTATGCAAAAAGTAAAAGTAAAAGATATGTCTATGACATAAATCAAACTAGAGTTTGACATATTAATTGTTTATATGTATCACAATTAATATGTCTTTTATAAATAAATAAAGTGTACAAAATATTCTGCACCCTGCTGAACTCAGCAGTCTGCTGAGTAATGTTGTAATTTTCCACACATTTGATAATACATAAGACTAGAGACATTTAAGCACCAAACATGTAATAGTGATTAGAGATCTCATCAACCATAATCACTAGCATGGTTTCTCTATCACAGTTTGATACTCGGGACGTTACTATATATATGACAAATAATATGAAGATAAAATATATAATAACATAAGTGCTTTTATTAATCATAATAAACTTACTACATGAACTAAATAGACTGTAAACGACCCGACCCGGTCGGATCCGGTCCAACTCGATTGGGTTTAGGACACCTTTCCAACAATCTCCCACTTGGCCAAAAGCCAATCACCCATATGCCTAAGCCCGTGCAAGTGAACATGTTTCTTATTCTTTGCTTGAGACAATGCCTTGGTTAACGGATCTGCTATGTTATCATCCGTGTGGACTTTCTCTATCTTTACATCTCCTCTATCTACTATCTCTCTAATCAAGTGATAGCGCCATAGCACATGCTTGGACTTTTGATGAGACCTTGGCTCCTTTGACTGAGATATCGCTCCATTATTATCACAGTACATAGGTACTGGACCTTCAATGGAGGGAACCAGACCAAGTTCAGTAATGAACTTCTTCATCCAAACTGATTCCTTTGCCGTCTCTGAGGCTGCTATGTATTCGGCTTCCGTTGTAGAGTCTACAGTAGTCTCCTGCTTGGAACTCTTCCAGCTCACTGCTCTGCCGTTAAGCGTGAAAACAAACCCAGATTGTGACTTAAAGTCATCCTTGTCAGTTTGGAAACTGGCATCTGTATAACCTCGTAATACTAAATCATCATTCCCGAAAACCAGGAACATATCCCTAGTACGTCTCAAGTACTTGAGGATATTCTTGACAGCAATCCAGTGACCATCACCTGGATTGGACTGGTACCTACTAGTCATACTAAGAGGGTACGAGACAGCTGGTCTTGTGCACAACATGGCATACATGATAGACCCGATTGCCGAAGCATAAGGGACTTTACTCATTTGTGCCCTCTCCTCCTCTGTCTTAGGACTCATTCCCTTCGACAGATCCTTTCTTGGACTGCTCCATGCTGAATCTTTTCAGTATCTTGTCTGTATAGGTGGATTGCGACAGACCAAGCAACCTTTTGGATCTATCTCTATAGATCTTTATTCCTAGAATATAGGCTGCCTCACCCAAGTCCTTCATTGAGAAGTTCTTGGATAACCAAGCTTTGACTGATTGTAACATAGGCACATCATTCCCTATGAGCAATATGCCATCTACATAAAGCACTAAGAACACAATGGCACTCCCACTAACCTTCTTGTAAACACAGGGCTCATCTTCGTTCTTGATGAAATCAAACTGTTTCATTATTTCATCAAAGTGAAGATTCCAACTCCGAGAAGCTTGGTTTAACCCATAAATGGACTTTTGCAGTTTACACACCATCCTGGAGTCATCGGTTGTGAAACCCTCAGGTTGTGTCATATACACTTCCTCAGACAGATTCCCGTTAAGGAAAGCTGTTTTCACATCCAACTGCCAGATTTCGTAATCATGGTATGCTGCAATAGCAAGCAAAATTCTAATGGATTTTAACATGGCAACAGGCAAAAAGGTTTCGTCATAGTCAACTCATTGTCTTTGCTTATAACCCTTTGCCACCAGCCTAGCCTTGTAGGTGGTTAAGTTACCGTCCATGTCGGTCTTTCTCTTAAAGATCCATTTGCACCCTATAGGATTTATTCCCTCAGGTGGTTCAACTAAGTTCCAAACTTGGTTGTCCTTCATGGATTCCATCTCAGAATTCATGGCTTCTAGTCATTTCTCTTTGTCATGCCTTAATAGAACTTCCTCATAAGTTCTAGGGTCCTCATCTTCCATGAGATATATGCCCAGATACCTTTCGGGTCCACGGTGTTCCCTGGTGAATCTTCGAGGTGCTAGTGTGTCTACGGTAGAGGCTGGTGTCACATTCGTATGTGGCAAGTCCTCTACTTCCATCAACTGATTGTTATCTGTAAGTGGTTCTCCAATTTCTTCAAGATCAATCTTACTCCCACTGACCCTATCCAGAATAAATTCTTTCTCCAGAAAGTGGCCAGTCCTGGCAACAAACAACTTTTGTTCCTCGGGATGGTAAAATTGGTACCCTTTGGTTTCCCTAGGATATCCCACAAAAAGACATTTGTCAGACCTAGGTTCTAATTTGTCAGGCATCATCCGCTTCACGTAAGTCGGACAACACCAAGGTTTTAGATGACCTAGGCTCGGTTTTCTCTTAGTCTATACCTCGTATGGTGTAAAGTCAACCGTCTTTGATGGAACTCGGTTCAGTGTATAGGATGCGGTTTCTAGAGCACACCCCCAAAACGATTTTGGAAGAACTGCGTAGCTCATCATGGAACGCACGATGTCCAACTAGGTGCGGTTCCTCCTCTCAGACACGCCATTCATTTGAGGCGTTCCGGGAGGGGTCTATTCAGGTAGAATCCCATTCTCCTTCAAATAATCTTGAAACTCTCCATCTAGGTATTCTCCACCTCGATCGGATCGAAGCGTCTTAATTTCCTTACCTAGTTGTTTTTCCACTTCACTTCTGAATTCCTTGAAATTTTCGAAGGCTTCAGACTTATACTTCATTAAGTATATATAACCATAGCGTGAATGGTCATCAGTGAAAGTGATAAAATAAGAGTATCCTCCTTTGGCCTGAATTGACATTGGGCCACACACATCAGTATGTATGAGCTCAAGCAATTCATTGGATCGTATCCCTTTGCCACTGAAAGGTGACTTTGTCATCTTGCCAAGTAGACAAGCCTCGAATGTATCAAATGATTCGTAATCGAATTGATCCAACATTCCATCTTTATGGAGTTTGGAAATGCGATTCTTATTTATATGGCCAAGTCTACAATGCCATAAGTAGGATTCATTCAAGTCATTTGCCTTGGCTTTCTTGTTATTTATATTAAGCATATCAACATTCATATCTAATATGTAGAGACCATTGCTAAGTATGCCAGTACCATAAAAAATTCCATTACGTGAAAAAGAACAACATTTATTCTCAAACGTAAATGAAAAACCATCAACATCTAATGCGGAAATGGAAATAATACTCTTCGTAAGAGCAGGAACAAAATAACAGTTACTAAGTTCAAGTACTAGCCCACTGGGCAATGAAAGAAAATAAACTCCTACGGCTAGTGCAGCAACACTTGCTCCATTTCCAACGCGTAGGTCCACCTCTCCTTTCTTCAGATCTCTAGTTCTTCTTAGTGCCTGCATATTCGTACAAATATGAGAACCACAACCAGTATCTAATACCCAGTGGTTAGACTTAGAAGAAGCAATGGTGATCTCAATCATGAATATACCTGAAGTCGAAGCATCAGAATGCTTTTTCTTGGTACTCAAGAAGCCTTTGCAGTTTCTCCTCCAATGTCCGGTCTCACCGCAATGGAAGCAAGCATCCTTGGATTTGTCTTTAGCTATCTTAGGCGTTGGCTTAGGTGCAGCCTTCGCCTTCTTGGACTTCTTCTGGGCTTTTGCCTTGCCCTTGTTTGAAGTGACTAGCAACACTTGCTTTCCCTTCCCCACAGTGCCCTCAGCAGTTTTCAACATGTTCAATAGCTCCTCAAGGCAGCAATCTATCTTGTTCATGTGATAGTTCATCACGAACTGCGAGTATGAATCAGGTAGAGATGTAGAATTAAGTCAATACTTAATTCTCGTTCCAACTTGCGTCCCGGCTTCCCAAGCCTCTCTATGTACCCGATCATTTTAAGCACATGTGACCCAACAGCAGTCCCAGAGTCCATCTTGCAACCAAACAGAGCCTTCGAGACCTCATACCTCTCAGTGCGAGACAGAGAAGCGTAGAGCTCCTTTAGGTGAACCATGATTGAGTAGGCGTCCATAGACTCATGATGTTTTTGCAGCTCAGGTGTCATAGAAGCAAGCATGATACACGTAGCATCAGTAATGTCATAACAGTACTTGTTGTACTTCTCAACCACATCTGCAGCTGTTACCGGTGCAGGTGCCCCCGGTATGGGTTCGTCCAAGACATAGCCAATCTTCTCGTGCCTCAAAACGATTTTGAGGTTTCTTTCCCAATCGAGAAAATTAGTTTCGTCAAGCTTGTTTTCGATGATAAAACGAAGGTTCATTTTGTTTGACATTTTCTACAACAATAAATAAAGATAGAATAAGTAAAAGCTCATGTACAAAAACCCTAAATTTGCACTTAAAATTTTATAAGGTTTTACTCCCACTAGCCAACTATTCCCTATTGGCTTTCAAGAAAATAATTTTTCTTTAGTGGGCAAGATCCCATCGAACTACCTCGACCCCCAACTTTGGCTGATGGGCCGAAAATAATTTAACGGGTGGACAACACTTTGTCGATCATATCTTATATGACTCTTGTTGTTTGACTAGTCAACTCTTTGACAATATTTCATCTTATGAAAGTAGTCAAACCCTTGCCTCTAAAACCCAAACGACCCCGCTTTGGCTGGTGGCCGAGAGAATTCTTAGTCGAGTCATAACCCCAATATTCGTGAGATCTCTTTCGATCATATCTCGATAACGATGATATATCCGACGTAGGTCAACCCCCGCTTTGGCTGGTGAGTTGGGTCCGAACAAGAGCTCTTCACCGTCGTTATAATATGGGGAGGCAATTTTGATTTTGGACAGTGACAGGCCTAAGCTAAATTTAGTTTTGGAAAGGAAACAAATAGGAGACTTTATAATTTTAATTTTATTTCGAATAGTTCAAATTTAATTAAAATTGAAATCGATTTAAAATTAAATGTTAATTTTAATTTTCGGTTAAGTCATATAATTAATTAAAAGTTATTTAATTATTTGACGTGATAAAATAAAGACGCATGAGTAGTAGTAGTTAAAATTAGAATTTAATCTTTTTCATAAGATAAAATTGTATGGATTAGATGTGTAGATATAATGTGATTATATGGACCCCGATTGATCATGGACTCGACCAATAGGATAGATGGGAATGTTTTCTTTATGTTGGTTTTTTTTTGAAAAATTGTCCTAGGCCGTTATGAAGAACGTGACCTAGTTTACTTTTGCATTTATCCCATTCCCTGAGTTCCCCCCGTGTGCGGCGGGTGTAATTATATATTATGTAACAAGAATGGAGCAAGAAGTTCAAGACCAAGGAGAAATAAAGAACCCATTGGCGTACAGCAATAAAGATCCTATTGGCGGTTGCAGATACCCTTAGTTTGTGACCCGCGGTTTCGTCAGTTTGTATTCGAAACCGCACCTAGGAAAAGTCCATGATCATACCGGTTATTTTATGCGCGGAATGTTGTGTATGTTTTACTTTATATGATATCGTAGTAATATGCACATAGTAGATGAGACCATAATTAAACCAAATTAATTAAGTGAATTAATTTAAAATTATTCCCACACCAAAAATCGAGCCAAAATTGTCTCCCAATATTATAATGACGGTGAAGAGCCTTTGTTCGGATCCAACTGATCGGCCCACGTCGGGAGTTGACCTACCACGGGTATATCGTCATTATCGAGATATGATCGATACGAGATCTCATGAATATTTGGGTTACGACTCGACTAAGAATCTTGCGGTGATTGGCCCACGTCAGGACCGTCTGATTTTAGAGACAAGGGGTGGCTATCACATAGAGATGTGAATTGTCAAAGAGTTGACTAGTCAACCAATGGAAATCGAATAAGATTCGATCGGTAAATAGTACCCACCTTCGAAATTGACTCGGTCGATCGGCCCACGTCGGGGATCGAGTCAACTAGATAGGATTCCATCCACTAAAGAATTAATTAAATTCTTGAAAGCCAATAGGGAATAGTTGGCTAGTGGGAGTAAAAACCTTATAAATTTCTTAGTGCAAATTTAGGTTTTTATACATGAGCTTTTACTTATTCTATCTTTTATTTATTGTTGTAGAAAATGTCAAACAAATTGAACCTTCGTTTTATCATCGATAACAAGCTTGACGAAACTAATTTTCTCGATTGGGAAAGAAACCTCAAAATCGTTTTGAGGCACGAGAAGATTGGCTATGTCTTGGACGAGGCCCTACCGGAAAAGCCGAGGGTTCGGCTGCAGATGTTGTCGAGAAGTACAACAAGCACTGTTCTGACAGTACTGATGCTACATGTATCATGCTTGCTTCTATGACACCTGAACTGCAGAAACAGCATGAGTCCATGGACGCCTACTCTATCATGGTCCACCTGAAGGAGCTTTATGCTTCTCAGTCTCGCACTGAGAGGTACGAGGTCTCGAAGGCCCTGTTTAGTTGTAAGATGGCTTCTGGGACTGCTGTGGGGTCACACGTGCTTAAAATGATCGGGTACATAGAGAGGCTTGGGAAGCTGGGCCACAAGTTGGAACGAGAGTTGAGTATTGACTTGATTCTGCAATCTCTACCTGACTCATTCTCGCAGTTTGTGATGAACTATCACATGAACAAGATAGATTGCTCCCTAGCGGAGTTATTGAACATGTTGAAAACTGCTGAAAGCACTGTAGGGAAGGGAAAGCAAGTGTTGCTGGTCACTTCAAGCAAGGGCAAGGCAAAAGCCCAGAAAAAGTCCAAGAAGGCTAAGGCTGCACCTAAGCCAACGCCTAAGATAGCAAAAGACAAATCCAAGGATGCTTGCTTCCATTGCGGTGAGACCGGACATTGGAGGAGAAACTGCAAGGGCTTCTTGAGTACCAAGAAGAAGCATTACGATGCTTCGACTTCGTGTATATTTATGATTGAGATCAACATTACTTCTTCTAAGTCTAACCACCGGGTATTAGATACTGGTTGTGGTTCTCATATTTGTACGAATATGCGGGCACTAAGAAGAACTAGAGATCCGAGGAAAGGAGAGGTGGACCTACGCGTTGGAAATGGAGCAAGTGTTGCTGCGCTGGCCGTAGGAGTTTATTTTCTTTCATTGCCCAGTGGGCTAGTACTAGAACTCAATAATTGTTATTTTGTTCCTGCTCTTACGAAGAGCATTATTTCTATTTCGCATTAGATGTTGATGGATTTTCTTTTACGTTTGAGAATAAATGTTGTTCTTTTCACGTGATGGAATCTTTTATGGTACTGGCATACTTAGCAATGGTCTCTACATATTAGATATGAATGTTGACGTACTTAATATAAATAACAAGAAAGCCAAAACAAATGACTTGAATGAATCCTACTTATGGCATTGTAGACTTGGCCATATAAATAAGAATCGCATTTCCAAACTCCATAAAGATGGAATGTTGGATCAATTTGATTACGAATCGTTTGATACATGCGAAGCTTGTTTACTTGGCAAGATGACAAAGTCACCTTTTAGTGGCAAAGGGATAAGATCCAATGAATTGCTTGAGCTTATACATACTGATGTGTGTGGCCCAATGTCAATTCAAGCCAAAGGAGGATACTCTTATTTTATCACTTTCACTGATGACCATTCTCGCTATGGTTATATATACATAATGAAGTATAAATCTGAAGCCTTCGAAAAGTTCAAAGAATTCAGAAGTGAAGTGGAGAAACAACTAGGTAAGGAAATCAAAACACTTCGATCCGATCGAGGCGGAGAATACCTAGATGGAGAGTTTCAAGATTATTTGAAGGAGAATGGGATTCTACCTGAATGGACTCCTCCCGGAACGCCACAGATGAATGGCGTGTCTGAGAGGAGGAATCGCACCTTGTTAGACATGGTGCGATCCATGATGAGCTATGCAGTTCTTCCAAAATCGTTTTGGGGGTATGCTCTAGAAACCGCATCCTATACACTGAACCGAGTTCCATCAAAGACGGTTGATTCTACACCATACGAGGTATGGGCCAAGAAGAAACCAAATCTGGCATATCTTAAACCTTGGGGTTGTCCAACTTATGTGAAGCGGATGATGCCCGACAAACTAGAGGCCGATCCGACAAATGTCTGTTTGTGGGATATCCTAGAGAAACTAGAGGATACCAATTTTACCACCCCGAGGAACAAAAGGTGTTTGTTGCCAGGACGGGCCACTTTCTGGAGAAAGAGTTTATTCTGGATAGGGTCAGTGGGAGTAAGATTGATCTTGAAGAAATTCGAGAACCACTTACGGATAACAGTCCGTTGATGGAAGTAGAGGAGACACCACATACAAATGTGGCGCCACCCTCTACCGTAGACACAATTGCACCTCGAAGATCCACCAGGGAACGCCGTGGACCTGAAAGGTACACTGGCGTGTATCTCATGGAAGATGAGGACCCTAGAACTTATGAGGAGGTGCTATTAAGGCACGACAAAGAGAAATGGCTCAAGCCATGAATTCTGAGATGGAATCCATGAAGGACAACCAAGTTTGGAACTTAGTTGATCCGCCTGAGGGAATAGTTCCCATAGGGTGTAAATGGGTCTTTAAGAGAAAGACCGACATGGACGGTAACGTGACCACCTACAAGGCTAGGTTGGTGGCAAAAGGTTATAAGCAAAGACAAGGAGTTGACTATGATGAAACCTTCTCGCCAGTTGCCATGTTAAAATCCATTAGAATTTTGCTCGCTATTGCAGCATACCATGATTACGAAATCTGGCAGATGGATGTGAAAACAGCTTTCCTTAACGGGAACCCGTCTGAGGAAGTGTATATGACACAGCCTGAGGGTTTCACAACCAATGACGCCAGGATGGTGTGTAAACCGCAAAGATCCATTTATGGATTAAAGCAAGCTTCGAGTTGGAATCTTCGCTTTGATGAGATAATCAAACAGTTTGATTTCATCAAGAACGAAGATGAGCCCTGTGTTTACAAGAAGGTTAGTGGGAGTGCCATTGTGTTCCTAGTGCTTTATGTGGATGACATATCGCTCATAGGAATGATGTGCCTATGTTACAATCAGTCAAAGCTTGGTTATCCAAGAACTTCTCTATGAAGGACTTGGGTGAGGCAGCCTATATTCTGGGAATAAAGATCTATAGAGATAGATCTAAAAGGTTGCTTGGTCTGTCGTAATCCACCTACATAGACAAGATGCTGAAGAGATTCAGCATGGAGCAGTCCAAGAAAGGATTGCTGCCCATGTCACATGGGGTCTACCTGCCCAAGGGAATGAGTCCTAAGACAGAGGAGGAAAGGGCACAAATGAGTAAAGTCCCTTATGCTTCGCAATCGGGTCTATCATGTATGCCATGTTATGCACAAGACCGGACGCCTCGTACCCTCTTAGTATGACTAGTAGGTACCAGTCCAATCCAGGTGATGGTCACTGGATTGCTGTCAAGAATATCCTTAAGTACTTGAGACATACTAGGGATATGTTCCTGGTTTTCGGGAATGATGATTTAGTATTACGAGGTTACACAGATGCCAGTTTCCAAACTGACAAGGATGACTTTAAGTCACAATCTGGATTTGTTTTCACGCTTAACGGCGGAGCAGTGAGCTGGAAGAGTTCCAAGCAGGAGACTACTGCGGACTCTACAACGGAAGCCGAATACATAGCAGCCTCGGAGGCGGCAAAGGAAGCAGTTTGGATGAAGAAGTTCATTATCGAACTTGGTGTGGTTCCTCCATTGAAGGTCCAGTGCCTATGCACCGTGATAATAATGGAGCGATATCTCAGTCAAAGGAACCAAGGTCTCATCAAGTCCAAACATGTGCTACGGCGCTATCACTTGATTAGAGAGATAGTAGATAGAGGAGATGTGAAGATAGAGAAAGTCCACACGGATGATAACATAGCTGATCCGTTAACCAAGGCATTGTCTCAAGCTAAGCATGAGAAACATGTTCACTTGCACGGGCTTAGGCATATGGGTGATTGGCTTTAGGCCAAGTGGGAGATTGTTGGAAAGGTGTCCTAAACCAATCGGGTCGGACCGGATCCGACCGGGTCGGGTCATTTACTGTCTATTTAGTTCATGTAATAACTTTATTATGATTAATAAAAGCACTTATGTTATTATATATTGTTTGTCTTCATATTATTTGTTGTATATATATAGTAACGCCCCTAGTATCGATCTGTGATAGAGAAACCATGATAGTGATTATGGTTGATGAGATCTCTAATCACTATAACAAGGTTGGTACTTAAATGTCTCTAGTCTTACATATTATCAAATGGGACATTGATGATATAATCGGACTAGCACGTATTGGATGTCTTCTATCTTTTAGAAGGTAGGGATAGATCTCGTCTATCGAAGTGTGGGGACACTTGGACTGTACGTGGACGTGTATTAGAGAATGTGTACGTTAGACTGACCCACTTACATTAAGTGTCACACTATGTGGCGGTTGTGTAATTATCCTTTTGACCGGAGTCTTCATGGCATCACGGTGTGGATTGTCATGCTTTGACACTATTGAGATTTCTCCTAACCACGGGCGATCATGCGGTAGTGATTGGGTATGATATTGAAGCATGCGGAGTATACATGATTGGTCGTCCGGGAATCGCGTATCCTATGATTGGGATTGAATATCCGAAATGGCCTTCTTATAAGGAATGTCTAGCTCTCGAGAATCTTTGCAAAGTGGGAGTAAATGTGTTATTCCGAGAGAGCATGATATCCAGATTATAAGATACGATCGTCAATGTATTGACACTCGAGATACGATCGTATGGATATTATTATAGCGATAGGATTGTAAGTTACACGGTAATCGCTTCACATGAAAGGTAGTAGTCATTGCTTTTGACTTTTCCGATAATTGGGGGTCACGGTGTGTTGCTAGACGCTATCCCGTGATCGTTAGGTATGAAGGGCATTTTAGTAAATTGCACTTTGTGTCTACGGCCAACATATTCGGAAGCCTATCGGGTCACACACATATGAACATCGAGTCGGATTAAAATGCGGTTATAGTTGATAACCAAATAAGGAAAGTTTATCTCTAGACTATAAAGGTTATAGTGGTAAATTAATATGGTGGTATTTATTTATTATGAATAAATAAAATACAAGATATTAATTATATATAAATTATATTAATTAAAGAATATTCCGGAAGTCAATTTATTGACTAAAGGGGCGCCACTTTTGAGTGTATAAGATACACTTGGATTGTGCACTTTAATTAATAAATATTGCCATAATATTAATATAGGATATTAATTGATTTTGCAAAATAGATTTATGGTAATAAGATAATTATAATCAATATATGATATTGACAAAATATTATAATTAAAGAGATAAATCAATCTAATTGATTTTCCTTATTTTATTGAAAAATGTTTTCTTCTCCTCCACACTACATATCGGGCGCCACTTGCTCTATAAAAAGGAAGTGGGTGTCAAGCTCTTTGGTACAACACAATTGCAAGAGTTCATAATTCTTGTGTAAAATAGAGAGCTCTCCATAGTGAGTTTGTGAGGAAGGTCGTCTAGCAGGATTTTTCGATAAATTAGAGCGACGATCTTAGATCATCCGTATGAACTACTTAACTGTTTATTGCATTAAACGAAGAACGATCTAGAAAAGGAAATCAAAATTTTAAATTCCGCTGCGTTAAACTAGTGATTTCCTAACACGTTCTTCGTATAATGCAATAAACACGTTAAGTAGTTTGACGGTTATACCTCGATGATCTAAAAGATCGTCGCTTTGACCGCCAACGGAGAGTAGTTCAGTGTGCAAGCCGTCCACGTGTCCGGCCTCTATCGCTAATCCACACGAACCCCTTGCCGGAATCCTTCTTGGATTGCTATTGAAAAACTCCGGTTGCTAGACCGGCCTTTTTCTTCTCTCACAAACTCACTATTGGAAGCCCCCTCTTTTTACACGAGAACTATTAGCTCTTGGAATTATGATGTACAAAAGAGCTAGCCAACCCCTCTTATTTATAGGGCATGGGGTGCATATAGTTTCTTTGAGTGTAGGAGAAGAAAACATTTTCTCAATAAAATAAGGAAAATTGATTTACCTCTTTTACTGTTGGACAAATTTTAATAAAACAGGTTTTGTTTTGGAGGAAATTGTTATATTCAAGTTTTATGTTCCTCAGGTTTTGATGATGAGTGTCAAACTAGCTGTTATAGTGTGCAAAGGCAAAAAGATGTCTAGATATAATGTATAGGATTTACTAGAGTTTGATCCTTGTATAGGTTTGATCAAACAAGCACTGTAATGAGGTCAGCTGAGTAGAGTCAGTAGACTTCATAGGTCAGTAGGCTAGTTTGGTCAGCAGACTTAGTCAGTAGACTGGTAGAGTCAGTCGACTGCACGGGTCAGCAGACTACTTAGGGGTCAGCAGACAGTTGAAGGCTAAGGGTACAAACTTAGTTAATGAAGGCTAAGGGTACAAACTTAGTTAATGAAGGCTAAGGGTTCAAACTTAGTAATTAAAGTTAAAGATGTGAAATTAACAATTTAGGCAAGTCTGTGGTGACCTAAATTTGTTAATTATACCTAAGGATGAAGATCTAAGTTCCAAAAGTTGATTGATGGATTGGAACTTAATTATGAGATGAAATGATATTGTCTAATATAAAGGATAATTATATGATTTATCATATAATAAAAGAAAAGAATTTTATTACTTCAGCAGACTCAGAAATCAAGTCTACTGATAGTACAAGGATGGATATGATCAGATTTTGACAAAAATAGACATTGAACTACTTTTCAAGATGAATGGCCAAGATTAAAGACACGTTTGAAATAATCAGAAGTCAACAGTGACAGTCTGGAACCTGACAAAAAGTAAACTGTCAACTGTCAGTACCAGGTCTCAGATGACAGCCTTCAGGAAGTCAATCAAGACAAGCAACAGCTATATTTCAAATTGGAGCCTATAAATAGAAGACTACTGATCAGATTTGAAAAACAAGAATATAAGAGAACGTGTGAAAAAGAGCTGAATATATCATAACATCTAGTTATCACTTCATCAAAGAGATTCAAAGAAAAATCAAGAATTATACAGAGTGTTCAGTCTACTGAATTTCAAGAAGATCAAGAACAACACTCTGCTGAAGCTAAATTGCAAGATCCAGATATAACTTCAAGTGTGACAAGTTATCAAGCAATCAAGTCACATCAAGTTCAACACTTGGAGTTCTCAAGGCTGCTGATCAACTCTACTGATCAAGCTGCTGAAGCCAGAATCAACTATTTGATTCAACCCTTCTTTTGAAGAAGTTTGCTGGATCAGTGAAGCACTTTGGAGTGTCAAGGACTGTGTTTGTGCTGGAGCTGGTGAAGAGGCAATCCAACCTTTGAAGGACCAGTGGAGAAGCTTGGAGGAGCAATACCACCTTGTTCAAGTTTCTTGGAATCTGTGAAGCCATAGGGATTGGTCAAGGACAGACCCTCTAGGATCTTTGTAACCGTTACCTCAAAGTTCTTAGTTATACCTCCTGCACCACAGGAGAAGAGTGGATGTACATGATTTAACCTGGAACCACTATAAAAATTTCTGTGTCTCATTTACTTTCTGTATTTTACTTTCAGTCAGTTAGTTACATACATCAACATACTTGCAAAGAAACTGATACACATTCACACAAGTCACTACTAAGTATCTAATACTTGGTATAACACAAGCACAACATATTTTAAAGGCTTTTACTCTTACATTTCCGCTGCAACATATTCAGTAAACTTGGATCAGTAGGCTACTGAGACATCAGAACCCTACTGAACCATCAGCAGTCTACTGAGACATCAGTATCCTGCTGAAACTTTCTGAGTTTGTTTTAACTCCGAGTTTTTAGTGATAAGTTTATTCACCCCTCTCCCTCTCTAAACTTATCCAAGCCTTTCCAAGGGACTAACAATTGGTATCGGAGCGGAGCTTTAGTAACTGACACTCAGTTATTTCTAATATTAATCCAACAGTTAGGATTGGAGCAGTGTTACTGTTCTGAAGTTATCCAGTTTGTTGTGCTTTCAGTAAAGTCTTGTTAAAACTCTTTTCAAATATCTGTTATTGAAAGATTGCATCATGGATAATAACCAATATGCAAAGACTATGTTGATGTGCACACCTGATAAATTTGATGAGTATAAACGACGTATGCAGGCATATCTTGCTGCTACACATGATGAGATGATGGATGTTATCACAAAAGGTCCATTGGAGATCTTGAAGTCTGTTACCATTGATGGAGAAGTCCAATATGTTCAAAAGCCAAAAAGAGAATGGAATGCTGAAGATAGGAAGAGAGCCAATCTTAACAACATTGCCATTGATATTATCTACAGGACATTGGACAGCAATATGTACATGAAAGTCAAAGAATGTAAAATTGCCAAAGAGCTGTGGGACAAAATTCAGTTGATCTGTGAAGGCACTGATGCTATCAAAAAGAACAAAATCAGTGTTGCCAAAAGGAAGTTCTTGGAATTCAAAATGAAACCTACTGAAACAATAGAGAAGATGGAATCCAGATTCAACACCATTCTGGATGAGTTGACCCTGCTGGGAGTCAAATATTCACTTGAAGATATTAACAGCCAAATCTTGCAATCCTTACCTCCCAAAGAAGAATGGAAAATGAAGGTCACTGCAATTGAAGAAATGAGAAAATTGCATGAGGAAGATACCTTTCAATTATTTTCTAATTTGAAAGCTTATGAATTCAGCAAGAAGATGCTCCCTGAAGCAGAAACGGAAGAAACAAAAGTAACTGCACTTGCTGCAAGTCACCATGCAAGTCATCATGCCAGTCCTAAAGCAAGTCATAATGCAAGTCATAATGAAGAATCTACCAACGTGCAAGAGGATTTACTTGATGAAATACAATAGCAAATTGCCTTGCTGAGCAGGAAAATAAAGATGATAAAGTAAGGTAAGAATGTTTCAAGAAGTAATTTCAGGAGACCCACTGAAAGGAAGAAAGAAGAATCAAGAAATGATAATGATTTCCTGTGCTTTCATTGCAAGAAACCAGGACACTTCAGACCTAATTGTCCTGATCTCAAGAAGAAAGAACCAGATTATATGTGCTTTGATTGCAAGAAGCCTGGACATTTCAGACCAGAATGTCCAAACCTACTGAAGAACAAAAACAACCAAAGAAGACATGGCAAAAAGGCTATGGTTGCTGAGGATGAGTCTGGCTATGAAGTGGAATCAGAAAAAGGCCATGAATCAGATGATACAGCCCTGATTTCTATAACAGAAGTGATTGAAGATTCAAAGGAATATGCTGAAACAGAAGTGATTGGTGAATCAGTAGAGTGCGCTGAAACAGAAGAGTTTGCACTCATGGCAAATGTGGAAGAAACAGAAGAGGTATTTAATTCAGTATCTTTTAACACACCTGCTGAAAGTGATTGTGAATCCACTTGTGGTTCAAATCCCAATACTACTAATAAAGAAGATGCTTTGGATGCTATCCTTAAAGAATTAAGGACAATACAATCAGGTTACATGATTGTGAAGGCTGAAAAAGAATCACTCTTATTAGAAGTAGAAAGATTAAAAGCTGAGTTGAGTAAACTCAAAGGGAAGAACATTATGGTTGAACAGAATCATGATAAGCCTGCTGAGCCTTCAGTAGCCCCTGAGTCTGCTGAACCCTCAAGTTCATTCAAATCTGGCAAGCCCTATGGAGATAGGACAGGCTTAGGATTTGGGACCCAACAATCTAGTAAGGAAGGATCCAATAAGGCTACTGAACCTAGTTCCAGATTTGGACCTAAGTTTGTGCCAGCAAAAGATCCATTTCCTCACAAGAGTGTTGAGTCAATAAACCCTCCTGAGAAGAAAAACAAAAGGCATAATCAGAAGTCTAAGAAGACTACAACACTCAAAAAGAAGAGTAAATCCAAGAAGACTGTTGTGCCTTCTAGACCTACTGACAGTAGACCTACTGCTAAGTCTACTGAACCACAATTTAGGAATAAACAGAAAAATTCCAAGGGTAAGAATCCTATGCATTACAATGCTAAACTATCTAGGGATACTTATCTTAGGGGGAAAGGCAGATTATTTCCTTCAGATGAGGATTGGAATGTTCCAACTACGGTGATTAGCACCGATAGTCCGGGGATCTCCCCGGTATGCATATACGTTCGATGGATTTCCTCCACTACCCTTCAGCCTTTTGAGCCAGTAGCGTTGTCCACCTTTTATGAACGTATCACATCGCCGATGTGAATCAGTGCCTAACCGAGAATAAGTGACGTTTTAGCTTTTACTACACTTATGTAATTATTATTGTGAATTAACTAGCCACCTAAGTGTTTTCAGAATAAAACTCACCTTATCAACTCTACTCCCTCACTTAGACAGCTAGACATTTCATCCTATCAGTTACACAGACATTGATGAACTCTAGCTCATCAAAGCACAAGCCCTTTCATGCCCTTCCGACGGTCCCGAACTTCAACTCCCTTTAAAAGTACGTCCGGTGCCGGAACCAAACGCATCAGAAACTCAATCAGGGCTTGTTCATATTTAATTAATGTTGTTGGATCAAGTTATAACATTTAAAATTTCAAAACATAGCTTAAACAATATTTATCAAAAACTGGGGCAATGCGTGCGCATCCTTATGGAATGCGTACGCATTCTCTGCTTAAAAACCTGCTGTAACTCTCTGTTCAAACCATGCGTGCGCATTGTTACCAATGCGTACGCATTCTCTGACCCAAACCTAAGCTGAGAGACACTGCCCAACCAATGCGTGCGCATTGCTTGCAATGCGTGCGCATTGTTTATGCTGGGAGCGTCCTGATCAACTCTGAACCAACAATGCGTGCGCATTCCCTAGAATGCGTACGCATTGATCCTGCTGAAACTAACCTAGGCAATCTTGTAACAGGAATGCGTGCGCATTCCAGTGAATGCGTACGCATTCAGCGCAGAAAACCCCTAATTATCTGATTTTCATCTCTTTACGATCTCTACTCGATTCCAAACATGTTCTACACGAATTACAACAGAGAAACAACTTTAAAACATAACTTTCTCAGATCCTAACATCCCTTAGTCTATAAACAACATCTAGATAAAACCTTGATATGAAAACGCTTCAAAATCATGATCTAGCTACTCCAAACCATAATTAGATTGTAGGAAGAGCTTCTTACCTTTTAGCAAGCTAATTCCAACTCCAACTCAGAAAAATGCAGCAAAAACTGATCCCTTTTCTGTAGAAACACGTGTGATAAATCCAAACTTGAATTATATTCGATCACGCGCTTCAAAACGAGCAAAACTACGAATTGATGAGTTTGAATCCATCAAACTCGAACAAGAACAAAACTAGGGCTTAATCATACCTCAAGAAAGCTCCAACTTTCTGATATTGAAGCGACGCTCTCTTCACGACGATTCTGTTGCTCTACTCTGATCTGAAAATGATTATGAATCAACTTAGAAACGATGGAAAAACCATCAGCCCTAATTCTTGCTCTTCTCACGCAGAAGACGAGTTTAGGAGGTGGAAAATCTGATTCAAAAGGTTAGGGAAAACTGATTGAGCTTATTTTCCTTGAATAGGAGAATCCCAATAATTAACATGAATCCTTATTTTCCTTAATTACCCTTACTAATCGATTTTCTTTTCCTTAATATATATATATATATAAATCTCGAAAATATACATATATTTAACAAAATACTTAAACTCCGAATAAAAGAAACCGAATTCAATATTTCGTTTTCGCAAAATGACACGTCTGCCCTTTCCCGAAAATCAAAATATTACAGTATATTTTTACATGATAGCTTTCTAATTAATAGTCTACTGTTATGAAATATAATCATTGTTCTATTCTACCAAAATTAACGTGGACTTACATATAGACTATATACACGTGTATAAAAAATATATATTAATATCATATCAAAAATATATTGTGTTTTTATTGTGTGGCTGGTCACTACTACGACTAATTATTATTATTACAACCATACCCTTATCGTTTTATTTCATGAAAATTGGGGCGTTACACTTTCTGCTTCACATCATTAATTTTCTAAAGCAAATCAGACCAGTGGAATGAATCAACATTAGAGTACATGTCCTTGATATCGAGCCACACATTTCGCGCAGTAATTCCACTCCAGGGAACACTTTGTGCAATCAGTTTAGCAATTGAGTGCAGAACCATGAGGTTACCACCGTGTCGCATTGTTTCCAAACAGCACTTCTATGATCATCCGACGGCGGTGGAGGCAAGGAACCGTCGATCGATGAATCTGATTTTGTTCTTTGTAATCAAGGATATCGCCACAGCTCTGCTCCCGGAGTGGTAATTCGAACCGTTACCATCGAGAATCGGTTCAGCAAGCACCAATGAAGGACTTTCGTTAGGGTGTAGGTACAGAGGACTCGATGGTGAGCAACAGCATTCGCCATAGCGATTTCAAGAAGAAAATGAACCAGCAAAAGAGGAAACGAAGAATCACGAAGCTAAATCGCCAGAAAACAAAACGAAAACACAGATCAGGAACAACTCTGCTCCGATACCATGAGGAAATCAGAAGGATGAGCTCCTGAGAGTCGAAGACGAAGAACAGAAACCTTTAGGGAGAAAAATATCTTTTTGGGAAATATTATTTCTGATAAAAATGGAAAAGTCAATTACAATAATGTTCAGCTTGGCTATTTATACCCTACCATTATTTTATTCATCTTGCCAATCGTTTGTTTTCCTTACAGTATTGGTATCAAAACGAGCTACTTCGTTGAATCAATTATGATGCACGGATTCTGTCTGGTAACATGTCTCGTATCCGATATGTATCTAACACGGATATGCATCGGATACATATACATATCCATATATAATACTTATGATGTACGGATACTTCTGTCTTTAGTGTGTGTTGTATCCGACACGGATGTACACACCTAAGGACCAATTTGGAATCCTAAAAAATGGATATGGGATTCGAGTATGCATATCCATAACTCATATATGTGAAATGATCAAGCATATTGAAAATTAAGTATCAAAAATTAAAAAACTACTAAAAATTTGTGTATTAATTTTTTGATCCTTATAGTTTTCTAATGCACAGTCTTGGTCTTCATATTTTCAATATATACCAAGATACCTTCGTACCCGTATCCTACGTATTTTTTAAATTCCACACCCACGTATACTTTATCCATGTATCTCGTACGTATTCGATCCATGCAACCTAGCATAACACTCTCCAGTTGTTAGAGTATAAGGGTATTTGAGTCATTTAAACATAATGTAATAGGTGGCACAAGTGGTGAGATGGCATAGCTACCTCTTATATAGAATCTATTGAAGATTGTGTAGTGTGTGGTGTATAAGATGTGTAATCCTTGACACAATCAACGATATGAAACATTTATCATGAATCTTTGTTGGTATCAGAGCAAACTAGCCGTTAATGGCTGAGCCCCCCAACACCAAAGATCCAGCTCCGCCATTGTCAACGGGAGCATCTCCTTCTCCACCCATACCCACTCATACAAATCCTAATGTTGTTTCGGATCTCACAGCGCCACCACCAGAGCTCAGACGCAAAGAGCTCAAACTCAACCAATGTCTTCCTTTCTGATCTCTCAAATGGGAGTTCCATCTGTCTCAGTGTTCATACCACAGCATTTTGCTTCCACTTCATTTCTCCGATCGTCCCTTTCGGAGCCACCACTATTCCTGTAGTCAAGTTCTGCTCCTCAAACTCCATCTACATTAACTCCACCAATTCTTAATCCCTTGACACCGTTCAGCGCCAATTTTAACCAAATTATACCATTAAACTGGATAAATCCAATTATCTGCTATTGAAATCTACGATTTTACCTATTATTCGTGGCAATAGGTTAGATGGTCATCTGTTTGGAACAAAACCTCAGCCACCTGAAATCATTGCGGTTTTTAATTCTACTAATGGTATTCCTTGCACAATACCGAATCCAGATTTTGAATATTGGAACACTAAGGATCGGCTACTTGTTGGATGGCTCGTGAGTTTGATGAAAGAAGAAACCTCAATTGAAGTCATTAGATGTAATACTGCAAATGAGATATGGTCTTTCCTGGAGATTCTTTCCAACAACAAATCAGAGGCTCGTATGTTGGAGTATAAAACTGCTCTTACAAAGACTGAAAAGGGCTCTAAGTCAATGATGGATTACCTTGCCCTGATGAAGTATTACTCGTGAATTGGATCCTTTTCATGGCAAGAAGTGCAGTCACAGTTGGTGACTCATGAGAGATTGATTGCTCATTTCAATCCAACAACTACTCTGGACCTAGGCCAAACATCTGCAAACATAGCTACAAGGTCAGGAAATTCACGGTCCTACTCTAGGCCTAGTAATCAAAATGGTAATCAAGAATCCAATGCTGGTAGAGAAAGAGGTAACAAAGGTGGTAAGAGCTCCCGAGGAAGAGGAGGCAGAGGTCCTAACAACGACACCAACACATGAGGTACCTCTAGACCTGTCTGCCAAGTCTGTGGCATAACTGGACACATAGCTGTGGATTGTTGGCACAGGTTTAACTTTAATGTAGGGCTGCCTAGTAATGGAGGAAACTCAGGTCAGTACATAAACAACAGTGCCTACATTGCCTCCTCAGACACTGTGAATGCTGCAAGTTGGTACATGGATAGTGGAGCAACAAGCCATGTGACCTCAGACCTAACTAACCTGCAGATCAATTCTGGATATGAAGGATCAGACACTTTACAGTAGGTAATGGTGAGCATCTGTCCATACTTCATATTGGTCAATCAAAAATTTGTGGTTCACACACTGCACTCACACTTAAAAACATCCTTCATGTTCCTGAAATCACAAAGAATTTGCTTAGTATATCCAAATTGACTACTGATAATCCTGTGTTAGTTGAATTTTACTCTTCTGGTTGTTTTGTGAAGGACAAAACCACAGGGATGGTGCTGCTGGAAGGGGAGCTTAAAGATGTCTTGTGTAAAGTATCCTAAGGATAGCCTGAGCTCTCTTCAATCCAAGAATAAGTCTTTGCTTACTATTCAAAATCAGTCTAAGTCTAAGTTGAATGAGTATGTAGTCCACTCTGGACCTCTAGAGTCTTTTGTTTGTTTTATGAATTCCCAGGAAAAGGCCATATTATGGCATAGGAGGTTAGGTCATGCTTCTAGTGAGGTCATGGACCAAGTCTTTAAGCAATGTAATCTTCCTATCAATAAAATCTCTATTTTTTGTGAAGCTTGCCAATATGGGAAACATCATGGTTTACCTTATAACTCATCTGACACTAAAACCACACACCCTCTGGATTTGATACACTCTGACCTTTGGGGGCCTTCTGCAGTCAGATCCACTAATAGATACAATTACTATATTCATTTCATTGATGACTATTCCAGGTTTACATGGATATATCCACTAAAACTAAAATCTGATGCTTTACAGGCTTTTCTTGATTTCTAATCTCTAGTTGAAAATCAGTTTGAAACTACTCTTAAGACTTTTCAATCTGACTGGGGGGAATACAGAACATTTGATCCAATTCTAAAACAACAAGGCATTATCTTCAGACACCCTTGTCCCTATGCTTATGCCCAAAATGGCAAGGCAGAACACAAGCATAGACATATTGTTGAACTTGGGCTCACCCTTCTTGCCCAAGCTTCTATACCCCTCAAGTTCTAGTGAGAAATTTTTAGACAAGTTGTCGCCATAATCAATGTTTTACCAACACATGTGTTATCTCATAAATGTCCTGCTGAACTTCTTCTAGGAAAATCTCCAAAGTATGATTCCTTTAGAGTGTATGAGTGTGCATGTTACCCATACTTGAGGCCGTACCAAAACCACAAGTTCCAGTTTCATACTAAGCAATGTGTGTCTAGAACCCTCTGGTAGAATTTACATCTCAAGAGATGTGATGTTTAATGAAAATAACTTTCCTTATAGAACAGGGTTTCCTAGTAAGGTGTACACCTCCTTGTTTGTTACTACTGACACTGAGTTTTAGGTCCTATAGTGTTTGTTCCTAGTGAGCCAAGTCATTCCTCTTCAAATACTGATACTGATATAGTTCATCCAGCAGAAGCATCGCCTGGTGCCATACATACTTCTACCATTCCAGCAAGTCCAGCTTGTACACCTCAGATTGTAGGATCACCAACACATTCACAACATTCAACTTCATCCTCCAACAACACACAAACAGGAGCACACAGAGGAACACCTCCTCAATCACCTGTTCCACCACCATCACCTATACCAACACCATCACCTTCACCATCTCCTTCTCCTCCACCACCACTTGTTCCACAGCATCATATGCAAACCAGATCAAAGCGTGGCATATTTAAGCCCAAAACCTGTTCTTTCCTAGCCACACATGAAGTGCTCATCACTATTCTACTGAACCCACCAAAGTGTCTGATGCTTTAGAACAGGTTGAGTGGAGGAAAGCAATGCAAGAAGAGTACATGTCTCTAATACAAAATCAAACTTGGGAACTTGTCCCTTCAAACTCAAGTCAGAAACTGGTGGGGAACAAGTGGATATTTAGGCTCAAGTTGAATGCTGATGGAACAGTGCAGAAACACAAGGCAAGATTTGTGGAAAATAGTTCCTTCAAACCCTAGGATTGGATTATACACAGACATTCAGTCCTATAGCTAAAGCAAGTACAATCAGAGTCATACTTGCTCTTGTTGTGGCATGCCAGTGAAACATCATTCAGGTGGATATTAACAATGTTTTTCTTAATGGTACCTTGAAAGAAGCTGTTTACATGCACCAACCTGAGGGATTTGTCAATCCAAGTAAACCTCGTCATGTATGTTGCTTGAAAAAAGCCTTATATGGTCTTAAACAGACTCCTGGAGCCTGGTTTGAGAACTGAAGCAACAACTCCTAAAATGGGGGTTTTACTAGTCCAAATCTGATGTGTCACTGTTTATACTCAACAGAGGTAACATTGTTATGTATGTCCTAATTTATGTGGATGACATTCTAGTCACAGGCAATAGCTCAGCACTTATTCACAGGTTTATACAATTGCTGCACAGTAGATTTGCTCTTAAAGACCTTGGTCCTGTGAGTCATTTTCTAGGGATGCATGTTCAAAGAGATGCTACTGGACTTTACCTCACTCAACACATGTATGCTTCACAATTGCTACACAAAATTGGGTTGCATAACTTAAAATCCTGTCCTACACCTATTGCAGTTGGTATTAATCTGACCAGAACAGACAGCCCTTTAATGGACAATCCCACTATTTATAGAAGTGTTCTTGGAGCTCTTCAGTACCTGACATTTATAAAACCTGACTTAGATTTTGCCATCAACACACTAAGTCAATAGATGCAACAACCTAGGGTCATCCACTGGAAGGTACTCAAAAGATTGTTGAGATATGTGCAAGGAACAATAGACTATGCATTGCATTTTGTTCTAGATCGGGGCATCCATCTTACTGGTTACTCTTATGCTGATTGGGCATGTGATAAAGTGGACAGAAGATCTATTGCTGGGTACTGTGTGTATCTGTGTGGTTCTCTAGTGTCCTAGAGCTCAAAGAAACAAGGAGTTGTCTCAAGATCAAGAACTGAGTCTGAGCACAGATCCCTAGCTAACACTGCAGCTGAAATACAGTGGCTTACCTCTCTGCTGTCTGAATTGGCCACTCCTCTTCCCAAAACAGTAACTATCTGGTGTGATAATTTAAATGCACAAGCACTGGCCTACAATCCTATGTTTCATAATCGTACTAAACATGTGGAGATTGATCTACATTTCATAAGAGGCAAGATTTTGGAAGGCAAACTTGCTGTCAAACACATTCCCTCAGCTAATCAAGTAGCAGATTGCCTCACCAAACCTTTGTCTATCACCAAGTTCAATCAATTCAAAGACAAAGTTCAAGTGGTCAAGACACCCTTTCGTTTGAGGGGCGTTGTCAGAGTATACGGGTATTTGAGTCATTTAAACATAATGTAATAGGTGGCACAAGTGGTGAGGTGGCATAACTACCTCTAGTACAGAATCTATCCGGTAGTCTCTCCGATTTTCTTGGATACCGTCTTTGACTCCGGTTTTTGGATCCGTGACTACTCTCAAAGACTTAGTCAAAGCACCAGTTTGCCTCAGAGGGGGATCTACTTGAGCATGGTTGGTCACGTAACCCCACTGAGATGCGGGAATTATTATTTAGTATTTAAACAATGTAGTTTTGTTATTAGAAAACGTCATTTTGTGGTTAAGAGAAGTAGTTGCTGCCTTGCTGGAACAAATTTATGAACCAAAAATATAGTTTTAGGCTCCGATGATCCCACTGGAACAAATAAGCAAATAAGCGGATCCGCCTCTGGTTTGCCTAGCTAGGTCATACACTGCTGTCGTGGAGCATTTAACCCTATGTATTCATTCATGCTCTTTTTTATGTTTGAATATAATTACAAGTAGAAGATTCTAAGAAAACACAGGCCTGCAATGAAACTGTCTTTTTTTCACACCAAAACATTCAAGGTCGAGGTGGGCCAATAGAAAAGACAAAATAAAACGGCAAGTGAATCGTTTGTATTACTGTACAAGAAAGTTAACAAGAATTAATTTCTTGTTGCTCAAGAAATGAGTTCTGAAATCTCCTCCTTTGTAAATTATTGACCCATATATTTGTCGGCAACTGTTATGAATTATTATTATTATAATGAATTGGATCTGGCCATCAGGTCGTGGAAAAGGTCACAATACTTCGATTCTTGTCTCGCCCCTAACAGGGGCGGACCCAGCATAGGAGAAGAGGGTGCATGGACCCCACTCAATATTCCGGGCGAAGTTGCTAGTATACCCTTCTAATAATATTAAAAATATGTATGTATATATTTTCAGACACTTTTCAATGTAATTATGTGTTTAGTTCAATTGGTTAAAAGCTTTATTATACATCTTAAGGTCACTGGTTCGAATCTTGGGTGATGCATGTTTTTTTCACCTTTTTTTTTTAATCTGACCCCCACTGAAAAATTTTCCTGAGTCCGCCACTGGCCCTAATATAATTATAAATACTTCTTTTCTAATTCTCTAATTAAAAAAATAATAATAATTCGCCGGCCAAAAAAATATAGAGATAATCATTTTATTTCCTTTTTTTACTTTTATGTAAATTTAGGGACTTTTAAGACATCCTACTAAATCTACATTTGCTTTAATATGCATAGTAATACATGCGTATTTTCAAACCTTGTTGTGCTGCCACAATAAGATTTAGCATTTTGTCCTTATATTAAAGGCCCCTTAAATTTGTCCCAAAGCCATATATATATATATGGAACCAGAAATTGAAGATCGGATGGGCTATATTAGACTATATTTGTATGGTCGGGTGGGCTGGATTAAGACAATTAACTGTGTTGAACTAAGTTATATAAGTTTTTTCGATATACCGAAAACAAAATTCGTGTGGGCTACCGTACCCACCCAAGCATAGCCTTGGGTCCGTCCATACATACATATATATATATATATATATATATATATATATATATATATATATATATATATATATATATATATATATATATATATATTATGTTAATTGTAGTGACAGGGATATAATTTAGTTCGATTTCGTCCAAATACGATCAAACCGTCTAAATTTGAATTTTTTCGTCTCAATCCATTCACTGACCAAAATGGACGGAATCGTCCAAAATTCGCACGCAACGTCCGAATTGTGACGAATTCCGTCCAAATTTTTACGGAATTCGTCACAATTCGGATGTTGCATCCGAATTTTGGACGGATTTCGTCCATTTTGTTCAGTGAATGGATTGGGACGAAAAGGAATCCAAATTTGGACGGTTTAACTTTATTTGGACGAAATTGTCCAAATTTGGACGGGGAACCTGAAAAAAAATGTCTGAAAATGTTTGACCTGAAAAAAAATGTCAGAGATTACAGTGACTTGATTTACTAATTTCTCTGATCCAACCTTATACACGTGGCATTTTTTTGGGTCATGCACTAATAATTTGGAAGTCCTTCACAAAAGGACCAACATGGGCTCACGGCTCTATATTGAGCCTTGCACATAAGACAACCTCAGCAAAGTCTGTCTCGTTATAGCACATGTCGCGCTTATTATCATTATATCAACATGACACTGGTCATTCTCTTTCCAACATAGCACAGACCGTCTTCAGCTTTTTATGATCAGCTCAACGTAAGACGTCTGCGGTCTCATACTACCAACATGTTGCAGGTTCAACTCGGCCTATTACACTGACTCGGTGCAAGCCAATCATGACCTCAAATGACAGCTACACTCCATCAATTTAGCATTAACCCACGATATATAAATTGTTCCATAATTTCCACAATAAAAGTTATGACAGCACGACGATTGCTTCATAACGGCTCATGACATTGATCACGATTTCAATAGTTACCAAATCATCCTCATAGTCAAAATTATGTTTTTGGCTTGATCTTTTTACTCTGGATACTTAGACAGCCAGAATAAATAAACTATTATTGGTTTGATGTGTTTTACCCGGTCGAAGACTAGCTTTTACACAGTTTGCACGCTCAAAGACATGTTTTATATTATAGAGTCACTAAGAAGAACACTAAAAAATGAAATATTATTATATTGTAAGATTAATTTATGCTTAAAAAATGACTCTGATTAATTTATGCAAATGTTTTGACTATGTCATCCAATGTAGCATTTATAAATATTTCCAGGAGAAGTGCTAAAAAAATATCATAATTTAATTATGTTTAGACAATAGACAATATAAAGATTCTTATAGCTATATTCCAAAGAAGTTGTCCAAAGATTACTGGCGGATTCAGGAAAAAAAAATCAATGGATGCATAATTTGATTATTCTAATTTCTAAGTAGTATTTTTCTTTTTGTTTCTCAAAATAAAAAAAATAGTTTTTTTTTTTCCAGCAGGTGCACGATTTTTAATTAATGTTATAATTTTAAAAAAAAAAATCGATTGAGCAGAATCCACGGACCTCAATGTTGACTAGTGGTAAAGACCCGGGCTCCGGTAGTGGAGACCCGGGTTCGAATCCCCCCACCCCCTCCTTTCGTATCTGGAAAAAAAAAAAAAAAATTTATTTTGATTGTATATCTTGAATCATTCAGCAAAAACTTAAGTAGAACGATAGTTTCAAAAAAAAAAAAAAAAAAAAATCATCTAAATAATAGAAAATACTACGGTCAACTGGATTAGCATGGAATATTGATACTCTGTGATAGTTTTTTCTTCCCCTTTGAAATTTCTGTATTTTTTTAATTTGTGGATTTCCACTCATTGATTACTAAATAAAGGATCGTTTAAAAGAATAAAATAAAAAAACATTGATAAAAACACATTTTGGCTTTATATCAAAAAATAAAATAAACTCACATTATAGTTTCGATGAAAAACTTGTATGTAAAATATATACAGTTAAACCTCAATAAATGAATACCCTCGAGACCAGGAAAAAATATTCGTTTAGCGAGATTATTCATTTATCGAACATTATTTTAAGCCCCTTTGCCCAAATTGGGACCGAAGAAAAATATTCATTTGACGAGGTTATTCATTTATCGAATATTTATTTATCGAGGTTTAAGTGTATCTCTACATATATAAATTAATATATATATATATAAAACATATGTACACTTTTACTGAAAATAAAAACTCACATATCATCACTTTTCACATTCATACTGATTTTGGAAACTTGGGTTATTTCTACTTGCGAATCAACCATGCAAAATATTTCTCAGTGTAGGCAGGGCCGGCCCTCATCACAGACCCAAGAGGCCTAGGGCCCCCAAAATATCTTGAATTTCAGGGCCCTAATTCCATATTATATCTAAAATGAAATTCTCTAAAAGGGTGAGAAAAAATATCAATGTCAGCCTAATACTAGTAAAGGGATAAGGCATTGTACGAATTCTTTCATTTCTCTTCTGTAAAATTTGTTATGTTTGTTTTTAAATTTCTAATGAATTTATTACTTTCTTTACCATTCTCCTAGTTTTTCGGGGGGGAAAAAAAACGGCAGCTTCTATCGGCACAACGTATTTACTATCTGGACCACACATGTATTCTTTTGTTTTACCTCCGGCACTACACTATGAAAGCCACTATCACCGACGTTCCTTTTCAAGAATAACGTCAGTGGCCCGTGACACTTTTATAACTGTAACGTCAGTGTCACTAATGTTATTATCGAAAAATAACGTCGGTGTAAGCTGTTTAAAGATCATGCCTTTGAGTTGTTTTAATATTGTTTATGTTAAGTTGCACGAAACTAGACATAATTATGCGTGCCGGGTATTTGCCAGCTTATGTTTCAAGAAAGTTATTATGCTTCATAGCCACTCCTATGTAAAATGTTTTATGCATTTAAGTTACCAATGAGATAGGATGAGAGTTCGGTGTGGGTACGGTCTTTGAATGCTCTAGTAAGTTAGTTATGGACTTTAACGTCAAATCTTTGTGCTTTATGTGCTTTCATTTGTTTATAGTTAGTGACCTAGCAATGTACCGTACGAAGTATCATGGGTATTTTGTCCCGTGTCGGAGGTATGACTAATCATGGCGTTCTTAAGACGACGTCTAGTACGGAGTACCTTGGTACCTTAATTCCCAAGTTGGAGGTATGGTTAGTCATATTAGCCGTGTTGCACCAAACTCTTATGTTATGTTAAGTAAGCATGGAACATGAATAGTCAAGACAAGAACAGAGATATGTTAAGTAAGCATGGAACATGAATAGTCAAGACAAGAACAGAGATATGTTAAGTAAGTAAATAAACATGAAGTATGAACATGACAAACAAGACACGAACATGTTACTTTAGTAGTCAAGTCAAGTATGGGTTAGTAGATTGCTTACGTAAGTTTGATCAGCGGGCTAAAAGTAGTAGGTAATTATTGAAACGAACAAGGACGTACAAGATGATCTGAATGTAGTTAATAGGCATGTCTGTGCATTGTTCAAGTTGGTTTCAAGTTTTGTTCCTAAAAGTGGTTTTCATATGTTTCAAGTTACGCTTTCAGCTGTTTTGTAACTGGATAAGTAGATTCATGTCGTGACTCCCGGCATTCGACATACGTTAATCTCTTTTTTTATCTTCTTTCTCCTTACTGAGCATACACCTGATGTGCACTCCTTTATTTGGAATAATAAGAGGGGGGTTCTATCGGCACACTCATATTTACTTTTGGCACCCTATTGCTCCCGTCACCACAAAAAAAATTACTTCGGCACCCGGTGATTATTTATAAAGGGAACGTCAGTGTCACTGGTGTTTCTTGTTGAACACCAACGCCAGTGTCACTGACGTTGGTGTTCAACAAGGAAAACCAGTGGCACTAACGTTCCCTTTATAAAAGTGTTACATTTTAGAAAACGTCAGTCCACGACGTTTTTTTCATCCGAAAAAATAATCAAAAAATGAGTGTCAATAGTAAAAAAGGATATGTCAATAGAACCCACCTAATAAGATTGCATATACATGTTATTTTGACGACAAGCTTGGAGTGCGAGCTTAGGGTGGAGCAATGGAGTCATTTATGTTTTAGTTTCATTTTCTAGTTGTTCATTCTTTTCATACAAGTGAGTTG